>CAHIKZ030002346.1:525000-687500 GCA_903632075.3 Acanthosepion pharaonis
GTGTTATCCCCTTCCTTGAGACAAACTGATCAAAAAAAAATTATTTTAAATGCCATTGTTTTTCATTTATGTTTCATATCATAATCTTTTATATAATCTTTTATTTTCTTCAAGATCTCAATCTGTTTTTAACTGGAGCAAAGAACAACTTGTTAATTTGAATGCCACCAAAATGAAACTTCTTTGTAGTAATCACATCTGAAAGAAGTGTTTCTGCCTTATATCATCATCATGGCTGATGTTAACCTCCAGGACATTTTAATTTGTTGCTCATTCTCAGCTGACATGAAGTGGAAAGATTATATTGAATCAATTATTACTTTTTGCTGCAAGGAAAGTTGGTTCCCTGTGTCATATTCAACAATTTTTTCTCTCCAGAATCTGTCTTCCATATGTATAAGTCTAACATTAATGCCTGCTTTGAATATTGCTGTCACATATAGTCTGGTGATCCTGCTATATAGTTAGAGACCTTTAATAAAATACCAATTTGCAATGTTATTGTCCTGAACTGGCATACCAGCTTCAGTCACTTTCCTATCACCATATTATAGCTTCACTGTACCTTTTCATAAATACTTTTCTATAAATACTTTCATGGTAACTTTTCAGATGAACACTTTGTTATGGTACCTAGACTTTATGAATTTAAGTACAGTACTAGATTGGCGGCATGATCTCATCATTTTCCAGTGGAATTGGTTAGATGTAATCATAAAGGTATTTGCTAAAAGTTTCTTTTCCAACACTTCTCACTTGTGGAACTCTCTTCTAGCTTCATGCCTATCAGTCAAAAATTTAAATGCAGTATTGATTATCATCTGCTGCCTTCTTGATTGCTCTTTTATTGTTCTTGCTCCTTAATAAGGTTTTTCTTTTCATTATTCTTTCACACTCAGTAACCCTTTGTGTCTTACTGGCTTTATTGTCTTGCCTGAGGTGAAATTATTAAATTTAAAAAAAAACAAAAAACAAACTTACCTTCATCTATGCCACTCATAATTTCTATGCTGTTATCAATCATCAGAAACGGATAAGTCTTGAAGAGCTCATGGACCTGTAAAAAAAAAAATATATATATATATATATATATATATATATATATATATATATATATATATTAATTCTAATAAATATATATTGTCTCATTGAGAGTCAATTTACTTTGTTTTCCTTGCTGGCCAAAAAAAAAAAAACAAAAAAAAAAGAGTAAGATTGTCTACTGACTAAATAATTAGTTTCACACTATTAAAGGCAGTGTCTTTTATATCTATTTGCAGTTATGACAAATTCTAGCCATTCCATGAGGTTTCTACAGTAATCAGTGTATGAAAATAGCATAATGGTTATTGGTCTGAACAAATGGAATCAGTGAGCCAACTTCAAATTCAAACCTTGTCTTTCATACTATTGCCTTTGGGAAAGGCATGAATGCATCTCTCCTCAAGTGAGCTATAGGTTAAATAACAGGATAAATTTGGCTCTGTAGCCTTTGGTGGCAGCCAGTCTAACTGAATGCAGTAGGAAAATGCTCCACTATCTTTCCTAAGTAGGCCTGGACATACCAGATAATAGAAAAAAAAAGGAATCTGTACATATGGAGAGCTACGATCAGCTACCATCTGAAGGGACATGGCATTAAAAAAAAAAAAAAAAAAAAAAAAAAAAAGAGAAAAAAGAAAAAAGAGATTATCAAGTAAAATGTATTTAGTATGTTGTGTATATAAAAACAAAGCAAAGAGTTTTATGACATTTCAAATAGAGCAGAGAAAAAGCATTTTACTTTTTTTTACAGAGCAGCAAAATTTTTATTGTTAATTCAGTAATAGAGAACTTTAAATTTCAACCTTAAGAAAAGAAAAATAGGAAAATTCATGCAAGACAACTTAAAAAAAAAAAAATTAAAAAAAAAAAAAAAAAAAAAAAACATACTTTTCCTCCCTTAAATGGAACAATCCGATTGAATATCCTTCACCAGATCATAATCTTAAATCCAGAATCTTCTGTTTTCTGGGACAAGAGATTTAACTGGAGATACGAGTTATCTCCCTTTACAGAGCAAATGAACTTGAACCAAGGCAAATCCAAAAAAGGCCAAGAAGTCTACAGAGATCTTTGCCGACTGGTGGCCACTAATATCTGTTTATATTTCTGAAATGAGGTATTATGTACACTATATTATAAGCTTAATACACAATAACAAATAGTTTATTATAAATATCAAGTTGGATTGAACATATTTAATAAAATGACACCCTTATATTGTGGGGTCAGTCCACTCAGATTTTAGGTGGAAAAATAAAATCCAAGTTTCATGTTTACAAATACAAAATAATTAACAAGAGGAGGAAATGATCTTTGCATTAAAAGAACATGATCAACCTAAATATGACAATAACATTTATACAGGCAAATATATACAGGGTGTCCATAAAGTTCGTGTGCACTTTAAAAAAATTTATAACTTTATTTGTATTTGCGATAGAAATAATCTGTAAAACATGTTATAAAGTTTAATGTACCTAGTTTTAAGTATAGCTAAAATAACTAATGTAATTTCAGGCATTACTGGAAATCAGTTGGCAAATGTTTTCTGTGAACTGCAAAATCTTATTACTCTTTGTATTGTTAATGATGGAGGACATGTGGAAACTTAAATAAAATTTCAATAAAACCTTAGAAAAATATTTACTTCTTTCTAATCCTTTTTACAAATTATTTCTATGGCAAATACAAAGAAAGTTATAAATTTTTTAAAGTGCACACGACCTTTATGGACACCCCGTATATTTATACAGGCAAGTACATATATTTATACAGGCAAGTACATATATTTATACAGGCAAGTACATATATTTATACAGGCAAGTACATATATTTACATGTTAGAAATCAATGTTCATTGGTGTGGCCATGAAGAAACTAATAGCATGATTGAAATGATTTCAAGTGAGAAAATCAAGTGGTATGGTGCGCCAATGTGTGTCTCTGTGCATGTGTGTAAGCACACGCTAATAAAACACGTGTGGCTGCTGACTGATCGTGTGCGATAGCAGTAATTTTAAAACACAGTGAACAAAGAGAGGGGATACAAGATTTTGTTCATGGTGTTGTATGTAGAAAAATCATTGCTGGCATGCTTTCATGGTACATGTGTCATAGTTATTGATCAAGGTGGGGTCTGGTTTGCTGACTGTTTTTTGCCGACTGTCCTTCACTGACTGTGTCATTGAAAATCTGTTCCTGACAAGCTGTTTTTATGGCTTATGCAAGCCAGTGATCAACTCACAAATCCTATCCGAGAATGTACTCGGAAACACAACTTCCTGTGTGGGAAATTACTCTGTAACCTAAGCCATGACCTACTTCCAGGTCATTTGGAGTTCAAACACATGGACATCTCAGCGAGTACATCACATGACTTGTTATATCCAATCAGGTTCCAGAAATCAATTATTCAATTCTGGAGCCATGTTTGTACAGAATTGTAAAAAGTTTTTTCATATCTACTGAATTTAGCAGGATTTATTTGTAAGCGTGTCTTGTTTGTGCTTCATTTATTGGCCATAAAATATGAGTTTATATCCTATGATATCATGATTAGATACTGTGATGTAATTATAACTTTTTTGTTTATCAATCACATATTGGGATGTAAAATGATCTTAGTTATCCGTTTTATGAATGACAGTAGACCTGTTATTTATTTTTTGTTAATCATTTTACCCCTAGCAAGGCGATAATGCCTCTAAGATGCCAGGAGTCTTTCAATGAGAGTGAAAGAAAATGACCTCAAAGACACAGGGCCCAGTGAATAAAGCGTTGGTTGGATCCAGGGTTGTGAGTTCAATACCTGGCTACAGCAGTGGTGAACAAAAAAAAAAAAAAAAAAAAAAAAAAATGGAAAACCGAGTTAAAGGGATATAACTGAGACATCCAGAAGAGGCATGGCACATGTAACTAGATCAATATACGCACATTGGATGAAATAAAAGGTTCAGTTTGAAATCCTAATCACCTGAAGAAGGCTGGAGTGTACAACAGCCAAAATGCCATGAACATGACAATAAAGATGAGGACAACAGTCTGAACAATGTAACTAATGCAAATTATTACAATACCTCATTTCAGAAATATAGACAGAAAATAAGACCTTAGTGAGGAGAAAGGACAATAAAAGACAGAAGAGCATCTGGCCTCATAAAACCTTTGCTCCAAATCATTATGGCAAGTAATTCTTTGACAGGCAGGACACAGCTGGCTTGAAGATTAATTCCAGTCCTGCCTCAACAATGAAAAAAAAAAAAAAAAAAAAAAAAAACACATGGCTATGATGCCAAAATCCTTGATCCAAAATGTTAGTCTCACACAGTAACATTTGTGACAAAGTCGTTCTATCATTGTAAATACACACTGATGCCAAAATAGATGAATGCGAGGCATAGCAGAAAAACCTCCCACATAATGATAAGAAAATAAGATGTATTTCTAGGCAGCATATGTGAGATATTGCTCCCGCACGCTCTATAAAAACACTATAAATTCAAAAGGGCTCTTTTTCTGTTGACATCTTTAATACTGTATAGAGACTCCTTCAGTGAAATTTATTTGCAAGATTATAAAAATATGTGAATCAACTAAAATGAAATAATTATTTACCATTTTTATAAATAAATATAAAAACGAGTTTTTTATTCATAATTTTATAAAAAAAATATCTGTGAAAAAAAAAATTTAATATGATTTTTCCCCACATTATCTTCTCAAAATATTTCATATCTCAGATTAATTTTTGTTTTAATTTTCCAGTTTTGTTTTATCATTGTGATCTAGGACAGTGCTACTCAAAGTGGTGGTTCACGGACTGGTGCCGGTACGTGAACCGTCAGCTACTCGACCGGTATGCGGCCAGTGTCCAGGCCATGGTAAGGAATCATTTAAAGATTAAGTTATATAATTTTTGTTTTTGTGTTAATAAACTGCTTATATTTTTAATACTTTTTTATATGTTTTGATATTGAATTATTTTTTGCAAAATCAATGGAAGATAAAAAATTGTCAACTTTTATTACATTCATTGAAATTATACACAGTGAGGAAAAAAATAAAAACGCCGGTCTACCATATCAGTTTGAGAAGCACCGATATCTGATGCCGAATAAATAGAAAATCAAGGCCCGAAACTCCAGCAATTAAAAGGTTACCTCCCCTGTTTCCTATTCGGTTTTTTTTTTTGTTTTTTTTTTAATAATTTTTAAAAAAATTTTAAATCCTTGCTGATTTTTCTAAAAATGCCTAAAAATCTACCAATAGATTATTTATTGTTAGCCAAGTGCTGACTGATGAAATATTAAATGAAGAATGGATACTAAGCATCTTGACTGAAGCAATTGACAAAGCTAACAAACTGTGTTCTTTGGAATTTTTAGCAAAACATGTGCGAATTGCTAAACAATTCAAACTTTACGAAATAGT
Organism: Acanthosepion pharaonis; assembly: GCA_903632075.3. Classification (NCBI taxonomy): domain Eukaryota; kingdom Metazoa; phylum Mollusca; class Cephalopoda; order Sepiida; family Sepiidae; genus Acanthosepion; species Acanthosepion pharaonis. The sequence continues at coordinate 530,476 of CAHIKZ030002346.1, forward strand.
ATATAATAAAAATTTCATTATAATTGGTTCACATATTTTTATAAATCTGTAAAGTTTTTCTTTTTTTAATTTTTTTTTGAACAAAAAATTATTTTCATATTTATTTCTTTATAAATTGTTAATTGATAAACATTGCATTCATTGGTTTGTATATTTTTAAAAAGTTGTAAATATAAAATTTTTGTAAATAAAAAATCGAGTAGTGTTTAATATTTTTGTTGTAAATTCTCAATAACAAAGAAAATGTATAAATTCCCTTTTATATCTGAGTTTTATCAAAACTCTAATCATCCTTTTTTCTTTTAAAAAAAAGAAAGAAATCAAAAGGTGTTTACAATAATAGCAGTGTCAAGAGAATATCTGCCCTTTTGACATTGATTTTTTTTTCAGACACAAAGGTTAAACTTTGCCAAAATTTATTTAAAAGTTTCTTTTGCAAATACAAGAACGTTTTACATTCAACATTTTTTTTTAAATAATGGCCAGTCAAAATTAACAACTTTGCTCAAGAGATTTGTGCTGTAATAATAACTGTTACCTTGGTCAAAATAAACTCTGAAGTTTCCGGCCCTAATAAACGCAGACCAGCAGTAGCTTTTAAAGCAATGGGACATGAGTGCCTCAGGTCAATGGGAACAATCATCTTTGCTTCATCTAGCATTCCAATCAGACTTTTTGCTGCCTGTGGGTTAAAGATAAAAATCAATCATTATTGATTGCCAATAGAAATAATATCATTCTTAAATTTCATCATTTAAATCCTGAGAAATTAGTTATATTATAATAATATAAAAAAAATAACATCATCATAAAAGTTAGTAAAAATTTCTGGAAACATGTGTAAGGGCCTATTGGTTGAAAGATTTATTTTTGGAACATTGGGGTTACCAATTGTAAAGGTATCCGTTTGTAGATAGACTAATACTATTTATATTATTATACTTTCAACGTACAAGATTCAAGTAAACAACAATAACTCTAAATTGTTAATCAACAAATATATATTGAAATAACATACAAGAACAAACATGCAATAAAATTGTATTCCATGCATAGATTAAGGGAAAGAAGTTGTCTCCCTTTAATTGTATTTTGATTTGTAATTGATTGTTCGAAGGAAGTTCTTTTTGAGAGAAAAATGTTCAGGAATCAATATTAGAACAAAGTCTGTTAAAATAGATAACACAAGAATACAATAGATCAAAAATGTGTTGTGTTATAGAATGGTTCGAAATCAACAGAGTCCTGGTTGAATAAACTTGGCTAAGTCAAAGAGAGAAATGTAAGTTTATATTACGAAATTCTTTGTGTGTGTGTTTGAAATGTTATGAATAAGATCGTGGATTTGTATGGACAGGCAAATTTTACTGGATTTTACTGAAGACTCGTGAAAAAGTCGCCTCTTTTAAGGAAAAAGGGTAGGCTCCCACGGCAAAGCAGGAAAACTTAATCTTGCACTAAAATATGTGATTGGTTAAAATTAAAAATTAACCAATCACTACATTCATACTAACAGAACAAGCAAGCAAGCTCAAAACCAAAGAATTAAAAGAAACAACTGCAATAGCTAAATTGTCCTATATAAAAGTAGTAGTGATTTATTAGCCAATTGCAGGCGAATAAAATTTGGGTGTGGAAAAACATAGCAATCGCTACACATGTACTTGTGTATAATACAATCCCCACTTTTTGCCTTTAATTTTCATTCAAAATTTCCCATATTATTCACAAGAAAATATGTTAGTTTAATTACATTGAAATGACTTTCTTTCCAATTATCAGGTTAAAGCATAAAAGATTTAAACAACCACTTGAGAATTTGGGACAAAAATTAAACAACCCAAGTACTCCACAAAATTGTAAAGAAAAAAAAAAATGAAACAAAACTTATTATAATTCTGCTTGTCCATCCCTTAGTTAGCACGACCATTATGCCCTGCCAATACCTAAAAAATAATGGACTATTCTGACTTGATTGTGTGGAAAGATGGAAAAGATATATCTTGGTTTCAGTGAGAAAATGAAAAAAAGAAAAGATAGAAGTGCTTAACATCTGTTAATGTCTCATAAATAATGGACTATTTTGTTTTGATCATGTGGAAAAAAACAAAAAAGACACAGAGATGCTACTTAGTTTCAGTGAAAGAAAGAAGGAAAGAAAAAAGGAAAGGAAGGAAGAAGGAAAGGAAGGAAGAAGGAAAGGAAGGAAGAAGGAAAGGAAGGAAGAAGGAAAGGAAGGAAGAAGGAAAGGAAGGAAGAAGGAAAGGAAAGGAAGAAGGAAAGGAAAGGAAGAAGGAAAGGAAAGGAAGAAGGAAAGGAAAGGAAGGAAGAAAGGAAAGGAAGGAAGAAAGGAAAGGAAGGAAGAAAGGAAAGGAAGGAAGAAGGAAAGGAAAGGAAGAAGGAAAGGAAAGGAAGGAAAGAAAGGAGGAAAAGAAAGAAAAGAAGACGTGTTTAACATCTGCCTCTAATTCTGAGATGAGGTATTGTAACTATTTACACTATTTACATTGTTCGAACTGTTGTCCTCATCTTTATTGCCATATTCATGATGTTTTGGAGATTGTATGCACCAACATTCTTCAGGTGACTGGAATTTTGAAATTAACCCTTTATTTCGACCACCGGGGTAGATTGTTCTAGTTCTACATGCCATGCCTCTTCCAGATATCTCAGTTATCTCCCTTTAACTCAACCCACTGCATTCAACCAACTTCAAGGACACATAGCTCAGTGGATAAAAGCATTGGTCAAATCCAGTGGACTTGACCCAAAGAGTTAGGAGTTCATTACCTAGCTACAATTGAAAACATGAAACAGAATAACTTGGAGAGCTGAGTTAAACGGAAGGCCGGAGAATACAATGGTCAAAACGTCATGAATATGGCCACAAAGATGAGGACATCAATGCGAACTATATAAATAGTGTAAATAGAATTTAATATCATTATATATAGTTTTATTGCTTCAAGCGTTATTTTTAGTGGATACGTATGAAGTAATAAAAATATCAGATTCAAGAAAAGGCAGAGGTTATTTTGCCAGTCTCAGTAAAATAGATCCAAACTTTGGAACGTTTTCATCAAAAGTGCCTTCAGAGGATTCTGAGTATTAAGTGACAATCTTTTGTGTCGGACGCAGCAATTTTAGAAAGGACAAATATGTTAATATTGAAAAGATGTTAACACATAACCAGATGCGCTGGGCTGGTCAAATCATAATGACAGATGATGATCACCTCCTGAAACAGTTATTTTGTGGTGAATTGACAAGCTGCAAATGTATTCCACACAAATCAAAAAAGTGCTTTAAAGATGTTATTAAAAACAACCTTAAAAATCTTGGGATAAGTACAAAGAACTGGGAAGGTGGAGGCAGGTGATAGGTCTATAACTGGCAGAAACTTCTTTATGAAGGTTGTAATAGTTTTGAAGTGAAAAGTATTGAGCATGCAAAAGTGAAAAGGGCCTTAAGGAAAGGTGATGCTAATCTTTTGCCTCTAGACTCCCAGCATAAATGTACTTTTTGAAGCAGAATTTGTTTCTCCAAAGCTGGTTTAACCAGTCACATGAGATATCATCACCACAATAATATAGACCCCGTTTCTCAGATTGAACGCCTTCCTCTCGTATCAAGTGACCCCATGTGTCAGTTTTTGTGACAAAATCTGCAAATCCTCATCTGGTTTAAAGAGGCACACTAATAGATTTCATCAAGACAAAATAGCCTTCAAAACTCTCATTACATCATTCATTTGTTATTTATACAAGAAATCTTGTAAAAGTGCATCAGGGTTAAAAAGCCATGAGTGCACATGAACATCGCAATGCACTGTAAGTTGTAGTCACTATTATAAATGTGAATTGACTGTATTTTGTCTTAAAGTTTTCTTAACTGGTTGTTATTCCTTTTATCATTTTCCTAGCTTTCTTTCTTTTATATCCTTTTTAATATTCTTTTAACTGTGTTTTAACACTTAAAAATTAAGGATAGGCTTTTATAAATTGTTTTCAAATGCAAGTGTTTTATTTGTTTTTATCATTTTAAGACCCTTTTATACTTATTGATCAAACAAATCTTCATTTTAAAAGCAAGAAGGGAGAACTTTTGCCATTGATTTATTGTACAAACTGCAGATCAGTTGTTTGTCTTTTCAGTCTTGTTTATAAATGAGGCAACATTTTTGAAGAGATGGAACAATAAATTTACACAAACTACATTTATGGCCAGATCAGAATTGCCATAGACACCAGCATCAGTTTATGTGTCAGCTGGAATTGTAGGTAACTGTCTGGTAGGTCCATATGTTCTCCCAGATTCATCAATGTGTCATGGGGGTCTGCAAAACAATTCAACACCATGGGGGAGTATTTGAAAGCGTCCACCAAACAATGAACCAATAGGTGTATGTGTGTGTGTGTGTGTGTGTGTGTGTGTGTGTGTATAAGCAAATGAAGGACATTTTGAACATTTGTTATAGGTTGCTGTGTTGAGGTACAATGATGGCCTTTTGGACATATGTTTATATGGATATTTTACCTTGTTTTGGTACCAGGAGCCCAGCTCCAAAGTTTGTAAAAGTATTTTTGATATACACCGTGTGTGTGTGGGGGGGTGTATATATATATATATATATATATATATATATATATATATATATATATAAATGATAAAATATAGTTTTATGCTATGCTATATTTATGGGTTAAAGTGCACATCAATATCAGGGATAGAACGTATGTGAATATAAAAATGGATAAAAAATGTCTGTTCCATTCTAAACTCACTCATCAGGCCATATGGGTTGCTTTTTAGCTCATATATATATATATATATATATATATATATATATATATATATGAGGTCAGTGATGCATTGTGGGTAGTCTATTATTCTAATGGTTATTTGTTGGGTGATAACACTGTGTTTCAAATTATTTCACAGGTAGAGTTTACAGTTTTTGGATTGATTGTTTCAGGTTGATGTCCTTTTCCTTATTTTCCATGGTATTTTTTGCATGATTTAGTTTTTGTTTTTAATCTCCCAGATATTTTTAGGGAGCATTGGGCTGTTCATGTATTTACAATTTGTAAAGGATGTTTTGTGTGCATAATGTTTTTGTTTCCAGGGTCCTCCAGTTAATCCTATTTATATTTTATCTTTGTTATTTGCTGATTTTACAGTGGCTTGGTATATTACATTGTTCTGCAAACAATTGCTGTTTAAGGGATATTCCTTCTTGTTCTGTAGTTACTTGTGGAACTCACCTGTGTGCTGACTTCAATGTCTATTTTATATATATATATATATATATATATATATATATATGCACCTATCATGTTGATACACTTAATGCTTGGTGTATGTTCACAATTGAACTATGTCATGGAAATTGCTGATCATGTTGGTTCCAATCCATATGGGATTGACTTCAAAACTTTCCCCTCCCCAATTTATAGGCAGAAACACACAGATGCATGCTGGGATTTCTTCCTAGCCAATAACTCATTCCCGGTCTGTCTTCTCTTTAAATCTACATTCATTTATCAGAATTTACTCGTGTCAACCCCAATTCTTAGATTGTGAACTTTTTGCTGTATTACTGTTGCTTTGCCTCATTACTGTTAAGTTACCTTGCATGTATTTTTAGCTTCCTTTATATTATTTTTTGCTTTATTTTATTGTATGTTGTAAACTTTGTCAATTCCATATGTTGAGCAATTCTGACATTTAACCATATCCACTTACTGTACAGATCAAAATTCAGGCTACAAATCAACTAATCCACACTCATTATATAAGGTTTCCTGCATCATCTTTTCTCAATGTTAGGGAAATCTTAGAAATGTCCATGAAGTTTACTCAGCTCTTTATCTTTTAGAAGAATTGTTCTCTTTAAGGACCATTTCCAGAAAAGTTGTAATTTTCCTCTATTTTGTTTAAAAATCATGGCTGAATATAAAATACACATTTCATACTGTTCATGCTTTGTGTTTAACCTGCGGAAAAATGCAGCATAGCACAATCAATCAATCATTTATCTTAATTGATCAGATATGGGATTAATGGAGTTAACTGAATTCATAAAATTCATCTGGTAACAGGTTGGCACTAACTGCAGAAAATTGATACCGCGATTCAATAACCATTTCATTATAACTGGGTTTGTTTAGGGAATTGGTTAAAATATAGCAATAACATCAAGAATATTCTTATCCACCAATTTATTTGAACTCACAGAAGACTTGAAGCAACAGAAATGTATTTCTACAGAAGGATACTGAGAATACTATGGACAAAATATGGGAGCAACAACAAAGTCTTAGAGAAAATGGAAACAAAAAGGGTATTTATACTTAACATCAGGAAGTAAAATGTCTAGAACAATAAAGAAAGAGAGCTTGAAAAATTTGATACTCACATGACAAATTCATGGCAAGAGGGACAGAGGAAAACAATGCATAACCTACCTAGCAAGCTTGTGTAAATGAATGGTGGAACAAATTTTAGGAGAGATAACAAAAAGAAAAAGTTTAAGAGTTACAATGAAGGTTGTGGAGAGCCATGATGGCTTGCATTTGGTAATAATCTTGGAACTTCAAACTAAACCCTTCATTCAATCCTTTGGTATCTGTTAAGTACTGTTTATTGTAACTGGTATAACTAGTTATCTCCCCGCTACAAAACTTAATGGACTGTTTCTATCGGCAGTGGAAGTTACAGGAATATAGACTTGCATCCCCTTCTGCCCAGGCTGGTTTGGTTTGTTTTATGGCATATTAATCTCAATGGGTCATTTAATGCCAACAAGATTTTTAGGATTATTTCGTATGAATAGAATGTGTATTCTTTGGTTTATTTTGGTTTGTTTTGTTTTACAGCATATCAACTTCAATGGGTTATTTAATGCCGAAAACATTTATTTCGTGTCATTTTTTTATCTATCTATCTATGTTTGTTTTGTTTTACGGCATATCAATCTCAATGGGTTATTTAATGCCGACAAAATTTTTATTGCTGGTCATATTGAATGTACAACTGTTTGTAGTGATGGGATTTTTTTTTTTTAAATTATTGCTGATAATAATTTTTCCTACAAAAATTATTGCTGATAATAATTTTTCCTACAAAAATTATTGCTGGTAAGAATTTTTTTATTACAAACTATTTCTGGTATTAAAACCTATTTTCTCAAAAGTCTTGGTGTTAACTATTTGCCTATAGCTGGGACCCTAACAGGTGCTACCACCTCGGGTCAGGGTGGACATGTGAACACCAGCAATTAAAATGTGGTTCCACGCTCCTCAGAACATCCTGATCAGAGGCTTTGCTGTTGGACGCAGTTTATCGTCTTACTCAGGACGCAGATGTAGTTTATCATCATACCCAGGGCAATCTGCCCAGGTTGGATTGGACCATTAGATAATATTTAAACTGCTGTGATTTCTCTCTTGGCACAGCTTAGACCAGCTAAGACCATCTTGGACCAGTGACCTGAGTGGAAACACATGTCCACATGTTAAAAACCAACCTTGTGTCACAACCTGACTCAGTGTGGGGTCAAGTAAACAAGTAAATCAACTTTTAACTTTTCTTGCCTAGACAAACTACTGACATTTTAAACCAGACCTGGACTCTTATCAGCATCAATTCATATTCTTGATTTTTTCTTGTGATGGTGCTTCTGGTCATTCCACTGAACCAATGTCGATGGATTTCACAAACTGACCCAGGGATTGAATGCTTTTCCTTTTTTTTTTAATCATCAGGCAAGGCAATAAAGCCACTAAGACACAAGAGGTTACTAAGTGTAAGAGAATATGAAAAAAGAAAACATTAAGGAGAGAGAACAATAAAAGAACAAGAATTAAGAAAACAGAAGATAACCATTGACATGGCATTTATATTTTTGAACATGAAAGTTGACTGGAAAGAATGAAGCTAGAAGAGTTCCACAAGTGAGAAGTGTGAGAAAAGAAACTGTTAGCATAGAACTTATAGTGACATCTAGCCATCTCAACTGTAAAATGATGAAACTTTGCTGCCAATCTAGTACCACACTTAAATTCATAAGTCTAGATACCATAGAAGTATTTTTAGAAAAGGCCCAGGGAAGCTATGCTATGGTGATGGGAAAGGGACTAAAGCCAAGTTGCCAGGTCAGGACCAATAACATTACAAATTTTTCTTTGAACTTAATGTTTTACCCATTTCACAATTGTCTCATAAGGAAATCATGTTGAGAAATTTTGCATCCTTAACCTCTTGTCTAGTATTTCCTAATCAAAGGCTCCTTATATGTGGTTCAAATCAAATTTCCAAATCAAAGTCTGGTTCAATTGAATAGAAATTATAAGGCTAATCATCAAAACAGATGAAGAGATGCAAACATGTCAGAAATATTTTGCAAAAATGACTAAATGAGCAGATTTTGTGCTCAAGATCAAAAGAATTTTATTAAAAAGCTGTGAGAATTGGTGAACTGGATGAAACTTTAAAGGAAAATGCACTTTAATAAACGTTATGAAATTGCAGAAAACATTTGAAAAGAATCAATTGAAAGAGAAGACGTTTCTCTGAACAACAGAGATAACAGATAATATTTACTGCATGACAATGCATACTCTCCTGTTACAAATGTGACACAGAAAAAATTAACTAAAGTTGAAAGTTTAAAAAAAAAAAAAAAGGGGGTTAATTTCCCATTAATGGGGAAAATTTTTGTTTAGAACAAGAAAAAAAAAAAAAAAAAAATTTAATTTTTCATATTTTAGCCCCTGGAAAAAATTTTGAGTCATTTACACCAACCAATTTTACTTTTAAATAAAAGAATATATCTTTTACTTTCAGAAAATACCAAGTTTCATGGGATTCAGATCAAAAGTTTCCTTGATATTTGTTTAGGTGATGATAAAGTCATTTTTCAATATTTTACCCCTATAAAAGTATGAAAATCCATTTTTTAAGAGGAAATAAGCTGTGACAAAATGACTTGCCATTTTTACTTGGGATAGAAAATTTTTACCTTAGCAAACCTGAATTGACTTTATTTAAGTTCAGTGGGGCTATAGGAAACCTCAAACACCTGTGACAATCCATTGTTTTGTTCTATGCAAATACAATTTATCTGTGAATACACCAACGTTCACGGTTCTACAGATTTGTTTCAATTAGGGCCATGATCAACAAAACAATAGCAATAAATGCTTTTCAAGACACTTGAATCAGGAAGTAACAAAAAAAATAAATAAATTCTCACTTAGTCAGCAATGACTTCATTCTACTACGAAAAAGAAAACATTTTCTAACTGATTTCTCACTAAGTTACTACCATAGAAAACAAACCCTTCCACACACTCCAATTCATTATATAGACACTGGCTGGGGGACCCACCACCCCTTTCCATCCACTCGTGTTCTACCAACAAAATTTTATGTTTGACAATTCAAAGGTAGGCTGGAGACAATATTCCTGAAAAACACTGGTCATTAAATTGAGTTAAAAAAGGAAAAAGAAATTTTTCATCTCCTAAGAATGTGTGAGAAATCATATTGCTACACCTGTAAGGTAACATAACAGTGAATCAGAAAAAATATGCTGATGATTGAATAATGATTGATAATATTTGATTAATTCAAACATTCATTTTCTACGGCTTAACCCATTGCAGGTTTTTTAAAGCCAGAAAATATTTTTTTTTAGATTGTAAAAACTTTTTTTTAGAGATAATAATGATTTAACGATACAAATCTTACAAATTAACCTATAGCTGGTGGGGAAGAGGTGGTGTTATACTTTTCTCAAGGATATTTGTGAATATAATGAACCCAACTGGAATCGGAAATCAGCTCTCCAATTTCCAATTCGAAGCCATTATCCATTACACCACCCCCACATCCAAGTTTACAGCACCTGGTATTCCCAAGCAGTCCCTCATCTAGGTACTGACTGGGCTGGACATTGTTTAATTTGATGATTGTATGGGAACCGGTATTTCAACATGATGTGGCCATAAATCCTAACTTAATATTTGAATGTGTGAGTAAGCGTAATGGTTAATAGCATGGAAAATGGAATTGGTGAGCAGAGTTCAAACTTCAGCCCAGTCAGTTATGTTCACTTTTTTACTAACACCCTTGGGAAAAGAATGAGTACATTTCTTCTCTTAAAACCACAGCAATGGGTTATATATGTAGCATTGCACTTTGGGGCCTGCATTTAGCTACGTTTTCAATGCCCCTCCTTGGGTGATCACTCTGGCTGGGTATACAAAAAGTAGCAGGATTGAAAAATGACCCCCATTGTCAAGAAATCCTGGCCAACCAGAAAGAGTTGAAGGAATTATTTTGGCTCATTCACATGCCTCATCGACATGAGAGGGGAGGTGTTTCTAAATTTGGGAAATGAGGAAAATGAAGAGCATCAGATCATCATCTTGCGGCCTCAGCCGAGATTGAACTCACTACACCTTTCCAGTATTCCTTATCTTCAATACTTTGATTGGTGTAGTTCATAATCTTGTCAAATAGCTGAATTCTTGATGCTTCGCTAGGGCTATCAAGGGTGTTTTTATCGTGACACCAACACTAAATGGATTGCCAACCAAGGCTCAGGGAGACTCCATTCACCCACCCCTAAGATCTTTTGAAGGGACGAATACAGAGACCTGGTGCACCGAATGCCACAAGGTTCCCAAATGACCCTCTGCAGGTTTTGAATTCAGAGTTGTCCTTCTCCTAGACCAGTTGCCATCCAGTCTGTCCTGCTATTTTACCCATAGCTGGAGGGAGAGGAAGAGGATTCATACCTTTCCCAAGGGTATTAGCACGTAAGTGAATGTAATGGATTCGACTGGAATTCGAACTCGGCTCTGCGATTCCTCAATCCAAGCCGCTATCCATTACTCCACCGTGCCTCCTCTAATCAGATAGGGTAGCACTTGCCAGGGTGGACAGACTTGCTAGCAGAACTGTTCCTATTTTATGGAACTTGAAATCATCCCACTTGCCAACTTGATTAGAAAAATTCCTAAAACACAGCTCCCAGCCCATACTATTTTGGTACCAACTGATCAGAAACAGATGCGAGTGGCCAAAACATGGGCTTTGAGGTGATATACTTAGCTAAAGAGTCATTCTTCTATTCCAGTGTTTTTCAATCTTTTTTTTTTCTTTCTTCATAGCTAAAACTTTGAGGCACACTTTAAATTTTAATGAGAAAAAAAATCATTCATGAAATTTAGTTTTAGCATCCACAAAGTTTAACAGTTCAGTTTTCATTTAAATGGATTTATAAAAAATCTGCTATTTTTTTCTTTTTAGGGTGAGGCCGATGATGACTGATTTAAATCCATTGATGGAGGCAAAAAGGAAAGGATTGTCCATTCCTTAAAGATTAAGAAATTTAGCATCTGGCTTTAAATATCAAATGACAAAGACTTGACTTAGACATGAAAGCCACGTGTTTCATGTCTCTAGATTTAAAAAAAAAAAAAAAATGACTTCTGTTAACTTATGGTACATTATGCTACATTTCAGGGTGCTCTAATGCACCTGGGTGCATTTGGCTGTGAAATACTGTCAGAGTATGAGTGCAAGTTGCTATCTGAGGTTACTTCTGTGCAAGTTTCATATCTGTAGAATGTTAAACAACCTGAGAGTTGTGTAGCAAAAATAACTTGAATGATTAAATCATCTGAAAATTAATAATGAAAATGTTTCATTTAACCAAATGAACTTCCTTTGCTAAGTCTTTCAAGTTCTACCATTGTTTACTTTATTAATTTTGTTGGTATTTGAGATGAAACAGTTTTACACAAGTGTATATTTGATTTTACTATTGTTACATATTTTCTTTCAATTTATTTATTTTTAAGATATTACATTGTATATTTAAGTGGTGTAGTTTTCATGTAAATTGATTTATGAAGAAATTTCAGAGAAATGAACTGATTTATCTCCCTTGAGAAAGACAAAAGGGAAAGGATTATCTAATCCTTCTTAAAGATTAAGCAATTTAGAATCCAGTTTAAAATATCAAATGACAGATCTGCTTGGTGTTTTTCGCTTTTTAAAAGTAAAGATTTTTTTTTAATGTAAAAATGATTCATAAATCATTCTTCTGTTAACTTGGAGTACAGTTGGTTACCTTTCAGTGTGTATTAGGGGCCCAAGCACACTGGCCAAGAAATGCTGGTATAGATTCAGCTCATTTACCAAATATTATCATATATCACTATAAATAGCAGGGTAGAATGAGCTTTTTACCCTTGGGTGGCTGTCATCCCAGCAGAAGACTATTGTGAATGAAAAACTATGGATGTCTATCCACTATCTTTTCATAGTCATGGGCGTGGTCATTGTGCAGCTGTGCACTTAAGCTCAGTGAACATGTCTCTGTTGCATGCCAATACTGGGGTGGAAAGGGTGTGGGGGATGTATAGCATGTCTTAGGCAAAAAGACCACAACTGATGTCCTCTGACTTGACAGTTGGCCTTGGTCACAGACATGTGGCCATTGATTCCTTTGAAAGAACCCTCTGCCCTGAGCATTGACTTTACTCTTGGAAGACCTCTACACAGCAATGCCTTATCATCATTGCCCTGAATATACCGTGAGTAGCTTAGTCCAATGTACAAAGTCAGCTTGTTACTGAACAAAACCTGCTGTACTTACCATCTCTCAGCTGAACTCTCCACTAGTGAGAGCCTTGGAAGCACTACACATAATTTAGTACCGAAGGCAATTGGATTAAATGGATCATAGTCAAATATAAGAATTATCATTATTGTTATTATTATTAATAATAATAATACCTGATGGAATATGGCATTTTAAAGAAACAAAAAAAAAAACAATATACATACGCTAAACATGTAGTCCTACTCACCTTATCAATATTTGCAGCATATGCCGACAAACCAGGTTTGACTTCTCTAAAAGTGTCTTTCACTAATGTCATTTGTTTACCTAACAAAATTGAAAAGAAAAAATAGTCACTAGATTATCTGAAAAATTTATGGAAGATCTTTTCAATAATTTAAGATTTATATTTGATAGACTGATAAAACTTTATAAATATATTGTAAAGACATGATTTTTAGGAAAGGCAATTTATATGTAACACTATATGCTTACCACAAATCTACAAAGAGATTTGTTTGAATAAAGTTGGATAATTTAGTGACTTTCTACATTTTTAAACAAGAAAAACAGCAATTGAACAGCAAATATAAAATCTCGTTAAAGAGTTTCAATTCAAGCAAGGATTAGTAAATAAATTTTTCACGACAATATTACAGGAGACGATGTAACAAAAAACAAAACATTTTTTAACTAAAAATATTAAAAACAGTTCATTTGAAAATAGAAAAAAATACAGGGAAATAAATCAAATTTGCTATCTAAACAGAGTTACTTCCCTTGAACTGAAATTAGTGCATCTAAAAGCATGTCATATTTTTCTGGATTGAAACTTAAAACTGAAAGAACAAAAGTAAACAAAAAGCAAAACACAGCGACAACAGCTGGGAAAAAAACGACAGGGAGACAAAAAAATAAATCACAAAAAATTGATTTTTTAAGCAAACAATACATAATACTTGTATTTATTTGTCTCTATAAATAAAATATTTTTCTTCTCATTTTTCAAATATTTTTTATATCATTTTTTTTCTCTCTGTGTGGTTATCTTTCATTTGAAAGAGTGGAAAATTGCCAGTTTTATCAAACCAACAAACCCATTTCCTCAGTAATAATTGCATTAATTCTTCATCACCATCAATCTATTTCTTCCTGATTTTCAATGCATTTTTACAGGAAAATCATTAGAAACCCTTTCTGCCTGCTATCCATATGCTAAGACAAAAAAAAAACTCTTTGCAACTTCTTGTGCTCATGTTTTCCATTGGCATGAAGTGGAATGATTATATTGAATATATTGCTTGGTCTGCTCTCAGAAAAGTTTGTTCACTGCATTGTGCCAGAGAATTCTTCTTGTCAGAATACTTGATGCACATTTATAAATTTACCATTCATCCATGCATTGAATACCGTTGCCATATCAGGTTTGGTGCTTCTATATATCTCTGGATTCTTGACAAAATTCAAAGAAGGATCTGTAAGTGTAAATACTGTAATCGATTCACACCTGGTATCTTGACTTCAGTCACTTTCTCACTGATATGGTATGGCCTCCCTCTGTCTTTTCTACAAATATTTCCAGGAGAAATGTTCTGAGTTTTTTTTTTGTTTTTTTCTTTAGTGCTTCAAGAGGATGAATTTAAGTGTTCTACTAGATTTGCTACTTCTATTCTAATAGTTTCTTTTCTTGTACTTGTCTCGCTTGTGGAATTCCATTTCAATTTTCTGCTTCCCTACCAATTACAATCTTCAAAAATTTAAATGCAACATAAGTCACCATTTTCATTCTTCCTCAATCCTGTTTTTTTTTGTTTTGTTTTTTTTATTGTGCTTTCTCTGCAATAAAGTCTTTTCATTCTCTTCCTCTCCCAGTCACTAACCTCTTCCATTATTATTTTTTTTTTTTACAATGATGTTCATCCTGTATAAGGGCCAAGAGCCACATGAAGCAGAGGATTAAAAAAAAATCTTTTTTCATGATTTTGTTAGAAAGAAACCTGCCTAAATCTGAAAGAAAAATGGCCTCTAAAAGATAAAACTTGACTCGAGGGAAATAACACTGACGTTTAGCGGTCAAAAAAAAGCTTTTTTACTGAGAAGAATTTTACTTATTTTTTTTTAAATCAGGTAACAATTTCTATGGATATTACAATCTTTAGAAGGTCTTAGAACCTATTGTGGATAACAAGATCCTAATATAGCGGTTGCTATGTTTTTCACACGCACATAAACTCCAAGTCATTTTATTCGCCTGTGCTAATAAATTACTACTACCTTTGTATAGGACAATTTAGCCATCGCTGTCGTTCTTTTGAATCTTTTGGTTTTAAGCATACTTACCTATTCTGTTTAGTACAAGTGTAGTGATTAGTTAAAAATTAACCAATCACATATTTTTAATGTAAGATCAAGTTTTCCCACGGTTCCGTGGGGGCCTACCTCATTTCCTTAAATAGGGCGACTTTTCGCAAGTCACCAGTAAGATCCCAGCCGTCAATAAAAATCCACAATCTGGCTTATCACACTTTAACGCACACACACACACACAGACAGAATTTCGTAACTACAAACTTACATTTTCTCTCTGTAACTTTCGCCAAGCACAATCAACCAGAACTTTGTTAATTCTAACCAGTTTATTCACAACACATTTCAAGCAATTATATTCTTGATGTTATTCATTCTTCACATGCAAACTTTGTTCTAACAATTATTTCGGAACATTTATCTCACAAGAGAGCTTTCTTTAAACGGTTGATTACAATCAATCTACAGTTAAAGGGAAAGAAATTCCTTCTCTTTAATCTACATTGTGAATACTATTTTATTTCATGCATCTCGTATTTTATTCAATATATATTTGTTGGTTAACAAATTGGAGTTATTATTTCTTGAATCCTGTACAAGGAAGAATATTTGGTACCCTGCTACACTATTATCTGTGGGTGTGTGTGTATATATATATATATATATATATATATATATATATATATATATATATAAAAAGAGAGAGAGATAAAATTGTCAGATTAGTCCATTTCATAATATATTATGTGATTTGTTTATGTTAAGATATGATTCGAGCTATATGGTGGTTCAGTGTAGGATACAGGTTTGATTCCTGTCAGAGGATGAATATTTTCTTTGAGATTTCAGGCTGGTAAATGTTAATACAGTTAATTATAAAGAGAGCATTTACTTAAATATTTGGATCTATAAAAAATAACATGTAAACAAAAAATATATTAAAATAATTGTCAGACTTAGTCCATTTATATATATATATATATATATATATATATATATATATATATATATATATATATATATATATATATATATATCTCTACACACACTCACCACCTCACACATCGCAAAGGAGAATTTAAGATCCATATATTATGAAATGGATCATTACATAATATATTATGTCACTTTTTTACGTTAAGATATGCTTCAAACAGATATGAATGTTCAAGAGAAATACTGGGAAGTTTGTACTATATATATATATTCAATTTTTTATATATGTTATTTATATATTATATATGCGTGGTACTTATTGAAAAGCGCTCAATATCAGTGATAGAGCTAATATTTAGTTGGATCAATCTGACAATTGCAAATAGCGTGAAACCCAGGGTCACAAACTCACATCAATTCAAATATATATATATATATATATATATATATATATATAATCCAAGTGAATCCTATTAATAAAATATTAAAACTGATTCACACAGAGCTTATTGTTTTAATTAAACGGAGCAACATATTTCATACAATAAGAATTAAGATTACATTAGTTTAATGATCATTTTCACCTTGTAAATTGAAATAAAATTTACAAGGATTTTCAAATTTTCCTTTCTTGTCTTTTTCTTAACTTCTCTCTTTTTTTCCCATTTTTTTCCTCTCTCTGGCCATTTTTGCTTCAATAATCAAAATATATCCTTAATTCTGAATTATCTCTCTTTCATATAAATGGTTTTATCGTATTATTGAATATAATATTAATTCTGTTAATAGATTTAAGGTTTTCAAGTCTAAACTACCTTATGATTAATACATTGTCTAAAATAAATAGGTTATTTTCTCTCTCATATTTCTCTTTCTTTCTCTTCTGAACACCACTCAATATCTAGACTTACACTACTTCCTTTTTTTTTTTTTTTTTTTTATTTGTTCCCTTTCTTTCTTGTCTTTTCCTTTGTTCTTTTTTTTCTATTTTTCTTTCTTTCTTTCCTCTGTCTAGCCATTTTTATTTCAATAATTTATTATCCTTGACTGGTTTGAAAATACTTGCAAATTATTTCAATAGGCAGCCATTTCTTTTATAGAAAGGATGTTGCAGAAAGAAAGAAAAGTACAAAGCTCAAAATAGGAATGGAGATTTAAGAGAAGAGTGAGAGAGATCCTGGGAGAAGTTCTTTTTTTTTATTTTTTGAACCACAAGCAATTTCAACAATATTGAAATGAGTCATGAGGACCACTTGGACAAGGACATGACAGAGACCACACTGAAGAAAGCATTCACTGAAGGACCCTTTGAAGCTTATGAAAAGCTCAAGAGAGTGAAATTGACTGGGGAATTAGTGAAAATCTACACCAATAATATTAAAAGGTTGGCAGAGTTGGAAAGATATCTAGAGAGCAGACTGGATCAGACAGTAAAACTAGTTTTCATGACAGGCTTCCCGGACGACGTATCTGGGGCACTGCAAGAAGTGCCTGGTGTAGAAAATATGGACCTCTGTAAAATGATAACAGCTTCAAGGTCAGTAAAAAACTTTGGGAGCCCAGAACGGTGGCAGAGATTGCACAAAGCATGGGACCAAAAGAAAACAAAAGTCATATGGAATCATCGAGTGTTAGGTGCTGTAGATGTCAGGGATCACACCTACTTAGAGACTGTAAGGAGCCACCGAGAACAAAAGTAATGTGCTACAATTTCGAGAGATTGGGGTGTATTGCAAGGTATTGCATTCCAGGTCAGGGAAATGAGCAACAGAATGAAGGTTTAGCATGACAAACTGGGGTCTATAGCCTTGGATGGCAACTGGTCTAGGACTTGACTTCCCTCTTAGAACTGAGGCCATATTGAGTGGGTTACACATAACCCCGTCTTTAGTATTGGGCATTATCTCCAATTTAGACCCCAACAAGGCTAGTATTGGAGATGGGATACCAGTCATTGTCTTGAAGAATTGCGCACCTGAACTAGCGCCCACCCTCTCTAAACTGTATACTGCCTCAAGGAATCTTGTTTTCTTGACTGCTGGAAGTCCTCTTTGATTGTTCCTGTCTTCAAGAACTCTGGCGACCCCTCTGTCCCTTCTAATTACTGTCCTATCAGTCTCCTACACCTCTTCGGCAAAGTCTTCAAAGCCTTAATCAATACCGAAGTGGCTAACCACCTTACATCCCATGATCTGCTCTCAAACAAACAATATGGCTTCCGCTTTGTCCGATCTACAGCTGATGCGCTTATGGCCATCACTGAAACTGTCTACCAAGCTCTTCAAAATAACAGGGAAGCTCGTGCCGTGGCCCTAGACATCTCCAAAGCATTTGGCATGCTGGCCTTCTTCGCAAGCTCCAGGGTTATGGCATTACGGGTTGATTGTTTGACCTAATACAATAATTCCTGTCAAACCATGAATTGAAGGTCGTTCTCAATGGATTCTCCTCCAGTTCCTATCCCACAAACACAGGTGTTCCTCAAGGCTCCATTCTAGGCCCCACTATTCCTTATCTACATAAATGACCTTCCTGACACCATAAATTCCCAAGTTGGCATCTATGTGGATGACACCACAATTTACTCCTGCCTCAAAAACAAATCTAGTGTTGCTGACAAAACTAACCTGGCCATGCATCTCGAAAAGGACCTCCAATCAGTTGTGAACTGGAGCAGGAATTGGCTGGTCAAATTTAATGCCTCAAAAACAAAACTGCTCTCTATTAATCACCACAGAGATCCTTCCCTGCCCTCCATTAGAATGTATGACGCTCAACTTCTCAAGAGCACCTCTCTGCGGCTGCTCGGTCTCACGTTGACTGCTGACCTGAGATGGAACAAATACATTGAGTCAAATGTCATCCACCATAAGGAAAGTTGGCTCCCTGTGCCGCGCCAGGAAATTTTTCTCCCCAGATCCTTCAGATCTACAAATCAACAACTGCATGGAGTATTGCTGCCATATATGGTCTGGAGCCCCTTCTGTTTGCCTTGGGGTTCTTGATAGGCTCCAGAGGCAGATATGCAATATAATTGACCCTGTTCTGGCATCTCGTCTACAGTCGCTTTCTCACAGATGTGAAGTCGCCTCTGTGTATTTTACAAATACTTTCATGGTAATTGCTTCGAGGAGCTGCATTCACTGGTTCCCAGACTTCATAAATTCAAGCGCCCTACGAGGCTGGCATCCCGCTCTCACCCTTTCACTGTCAAAACTATTAAATGTAGCCATCTCTTCTACTCCAATAGCTTCATATCTCACACCTCTCACCTGTGGAACTCCCTTCCTTATTCCTGTTTCCCTGAGAGCTATAATCTCCAACTATTCAAATGTAATGTCAATCGACATCTCCAGTTGCCTTGATCTATCCACTGTCCTTCTCCTCATCCTTTACTCTATCACTCCTATCTGATCTTGCTCCAAATCTTCTGTAACCCCTTGCATCCTAGTGGCTTCCCGCCTTGCTTGGGGTAAAAAGCTTAAAAAAAAAAAAAAAAAAAAAAAAAAACTGAATTCTAAACCTCATGGAGAGTCGTTTGTGAACCTTGTGGCACGTAGTGCACACAGTCTCTCTATTCGGCCCTTCAAAAAGTGAGGTTAGTTCTGCACAAAGCCTTCACCGCTATAATTAAATCATATGTGCTAGTGTCTGGCTGTTGGTTCCTAGACAACTGAGCTGATTGACCCTTGTACGTCGTATACGACGGGAGAATCCACCATATATATATCTGTGTGTGTGCGCAGTGGAGGGCAAAAGAAATGAGTTGCATATTTATCAATTTACTTAATTTTATATTAAGAAGTTGCAGGTATTCAACAATGTACTTTCAGAAGTCATATCTGTGATCATTCAAGAATATAAAACAAGTTGTATTTACGACAAACACAGTACGAAGGGAAGATACAAACTCAAATTTAATGAAAATAAGAAAAGTTATAAGCGACCTGACACTCTTAAATATTAATATCATCTCAAATTACGATATGCATATGGCAGTGAATGCTGAACCATCTTCTCACAGATGAAGAGGAGACTTGAAGCAGCAGAAATGTGGTTCTACAGGAGGATGCTGAGAATGCCATGGACTGAACATGTGAGCAACAATGATGTTTTAGGGAAAATGTAAAACAAAAGAGAACTTACACTTAACATCCGGAGTTGAAGTGTCTAGGGCACATGATGAGGAAAGAGGGCTAGGAAAACCTGATACTCACAGACAGAGGAAAACAATGCATAACCTACTTTTTTAGCATAGTAGACTTAAGTTTCAAAATGGGAAGGGTTAATTTGATGAAAACAAAAATTGTCAAAATGTCACACAAAATGCGTCAACGTATGTTGGATGGGAATAATGTGTTGCTGCCAGCACTTGAGTATGAACATAGATCGCCAGTGAGCAAACATTGACAATCCCATTTTAAATTAAGTAGACCATGTGACCATAGAGGAAATGCATAAGCAAAAAGTTGCATGACGTCTAAATGATCTCTATTTCTATTCTATCCTCTATTACTATATGGATCATCATTTATAGCCTTATACTATTTGTCTATTCAGATCAATATATGGTGGTTACTTTTCAAGTGAGTATTATCAAGCAAGTACTATTAGCACAAGTGTTATTCAAAGGTGTATTGTTCAACGGCATTATTATAGTTGTATCTGCAATTACAAAGTCTCTACTACAACAAGCAATGCGAAAGTGACTAGTATTCATCGATATCACAAAAACATGAAATTGTTAAGGAAGCTAAAATGTCAACCAGAAGAAATGTTTGGAGGAACTGGTTTGTCATTGGATATGAAGATCTTCAAAATTAGACAAACGAGATCAAACATAAACTGTTGAGGTTATCAGTATGCAATACCAGCCCCCACCCCCCCACCAAAAAAAAAAAAAAAAAATCAAACAATGAAAACACAGAGCATTAATTCAGGAAAGAAGAAAGATATGATGTGAAAATTAATCTTAATTGAAACATTGCAGAAAAAAAAATCCATTATAAAAAAAAAAAAAAAAATTGAATAAAACAAAAACACTGGTCAAAAGAATATTTGCTACTGGATAATGAGAAATGCTTAAAAGTAATACAGAATGACAAAATTCATTCAATCTGTTATTCATTTAGCCATAAGACAAAAGAAGCCATGATAAGACAAAAGACAAAAGTAGCCATGATAAGACAAAAGACAAAAGTGGCCATGATAAGACAAAAGACAAAAGTAGCCATGATAAGACAAAAGACAAAAAACAAAAGTAGCCATGATAAGACAAAAGACAAAAGTAGCCATGATAAGACAAAAGACAAAAAACAAAAGTAGCCATGATAAGACAAAAGACAAAAGTAGCCATGATAAGACAAAAGACAAAAAGTAGCCATGATAAGACAAAAAAGACAAAAGTAGCCATGATAAGACAAAAGACAAAAGTAGCCATGATAAGACAAAAGACAAAAGTAGCCATGATAAGACAAAAGACAAAAGTGGCCATGATAAGACAAAAGACAAAAGTGGCCATGATAAGACAAAAGACAAAATTGGCCATGATAAGACAAAAGACAAAATAAAATTGAATTATAATCCAACAAAGTATATATGAAGAGCAACTGGCACATGACACAACCTAAAATATACGAGACATTAACATTCGCTAACAAGCTTTTAATGGTTTGCTGTTACATTAAAATCAATACTACAAGAAAAAGGTTGGTAGATATTCGAACTTAGACAAAAGAATTAAAAGAAAACTTTAACAATTTGTCACGTAATGAATGAAAGTAGCAACATGACTACTGAAACATTGATTCAGGCAGTAAGAAAGATATGACGTAAAAAGTTATCTAAAATGATGGATTGCAGGAAAAAAAAACATCAAAAAAGACAAGAAAAAAACCTCAGCGAAAGAACATCCACTATTGAAAAATGGTAAAAAAAAAAAGTGGTATAGAGTGGCGTAATTCATTCAATTACTCACCATCAGTACTGGATTTACCATTGTGTTTAGGTGTGCTTAAGCAGAGGGTCCCGTTTGCCAGAGGATGGGACTATTTTCCTTCCATGCCTGTGTAGACATGCCGTGCTAACCTCCCTCAAGGCTCAAGTAAGATAATACGTAAAAAGTTATCTAAATTGACGCATTGTAAAAAAAAAAAAAAAAAATCATCGAAAAAGACAAAAACATGTGGCAAAAGGACATCTGCTATGGGATAATGAAAAAATCATCAAAAAAGACAAAAACATGTGGCAAAAGGACATCTGCTATGGGATAATGAAAAAAATCATCAAAAGTGATACAGAATGATGAAATTCATTCAATTTGTCATTCAGTTATGCACCATAGTGACGAAAGCAAAATAGAACAGAATTCAAATACAAGACATTATGTAAAAAGACCAACTGGTTTGTTGTTTGGGGGGGGGGTTAATGTTTTACAATGACATCAAAAGCAATGATGCCAGAAAGTTGATAAAAGTCGATGGAGCATTGAAGAGTGAAAAATACAATACCTTATAAATGTTCGCACCTGTTACCAGATATAGCAGAAAGTGAAATAGTCCAACATTATGGATTACCTTGTCATACATTGCGTGTAAAAGTTTCTCATTGATCAAGATACAGTGATACAAGATTGGACTATCGAAAGACGTAACGTGTTAACATAATCGAACCTATGTGGAGAGAGAGTTGAAAACTCAGGTGTATAGCAAAGGCAAACATATCACAAGAGCTTTGTATTAACAAAGATTAACCGCGTTAAATCTTCTGAAGTCTCAATTCATACTACAAAATGGATATTATGCCAAACTAATGTAAAAATGGCAGGAAAAAAAAAATATTAAAATAAAAATATTGAATAAGATGAAAATAAATGGAAAAAGAATATCTTTTATTGAAAAAAGAAAAAAACGGTCGAAAGTGATTGATAGTAACTGCTATGGTGAAACACACCTATTCTATAGTTAATAGACTCTCCCACCTAATATAAGTAGGAGTAGTAAGAGAAACGAGGGTCAGTTGATGTTGGATGACAGTAGTCAACAGTTAGTCAAATACGAAAGTAGTCAGCGACCACAACAAGATTACTCTGCGTAATACCTATTATATCAAGTTCCTAACGTTTTGTACGTCGATCCTATTTAGTACAAATAGGATCCTCCACTGCAAAATAACTCCACAACAGTAACAAAAAGCAAAATAGAACTAAATTCTAATACAAAAGAGTGTGTTTGAAGAAGAGTATGAATTTGATGACGGGAATTTAATGATTTGGGGCTACATTAAAAGCAATACAACAAGGAAGTCTTTTTTTTATGTTGGTGATTAAAGTTTCAAAATATAGTTTTAAGTAGATGAAAATTATCGATTCATCACAAAGTTAATGTGAAGTCACTATAAGCATCTTGGAATGTTGTCTAAGTCAACAAGAAAAAGCATATTGTTGTTGGAAACATTTTAGATACAAAGATTGGTTGATCTTTGACGTTTAACAAATGAAATAAAAGAAAGCTAGAGAAGTTATTAGTATCCAACCCAAAATCAACAGCTCATCAGTTAATGAGTGAAAACAGCATTACTACTGAAATGTCAATTCATACAGTAAGAATTGTACTATAAAAGAACAATCATCTAAACAGATTCATTGCAGAAAAAAAAATGGCATCATAAGTGAAAAGAATCAAATTAAGATATGCATATAAATTCCTCATGGTAAATGATCAAATACAGATTGCCTAATGTCAGGAGTCTTCAAGTAGTCTGTTTTATGGAGGTGCTTTAAGTTTCAAAAGAGGAAGAGCAAGTTTTAAGATGGAAATTATTGACATGTTACAAAGAATAAGTTAATGTGAAGTCACTAAGCATCTTGGAATATTAAGGCATGTTGTCTAAGTCAACAAGAAAAAGCATGTTGTTGTTGTTGGAAGCATTTAGGATATGAAGACGACTGGTCGATCTTCAAGATTCAACAAACGAGATAAAAGAAAGCTAGTGAGGTTATCAGTATCCAACCCAAAATCAACAGTTCATCAATTAATGAATGAAAACAGCATTACTACTGAAATGTCAATTCAGACATTAAAAATCGTACTACATCAAAAAAATCATCTAAACGGATTCATTGTAGAAAAAAAATAAGGCATCATTAAGTGAAAACAATCAAATAAGAAGAAAACAAATTTAGAGAAAACATCTTTTATGGGATGAAGTAAAATGGGCCAAGGTGATATATGGTGACAAAAGCAAAGCAGAACTGAATTTTAATACAAGAGAATGTGTTTGAAAACCAATTGGCCCAAGAAACAATCCAAAATATACAACAAAGATTAGAATTCAGTGGAGGGGGCGTGTAATGATTTCAATCTACAGAGAAAACCAATGGTATAAGAAAGTTGATAAAAATTGATAGAACACTGAACAACAATAAATATATTACTTTGCTAAAGTCCCACCAATTCCCAGACATAGAAGGTGAATTATTCCAACATCATGGATCATTTTTGCCATACATTACGTATAACAACAAATTTTCTTCCTGATGACGACATTGCAGTATTATAGGATTGGCCTACAAAAAACTCTGACCATAACATAATCAAACCTACGTGAAGAGTGTTGAAAATCTGGGTGTATAACAAAGCCAGAAAAATGGTAAGATATTTGGTTCTACAGTTAAGAAGAATGAACAATTTTATATTTCCCCCCGATCCCATGTTGAACTAAAGCTGTATGAGAGCCATACTAAATACTAATTATGACTTTTAATGTCTCTAAACATATAAATAAACTTATTGCAAGAGAGTGTGTTCAAAGGACAATTGGTCCCGAACTTTGATCTTCAGAAATTTACATGCAATGTCAATCATTATCTTCTGTCTTCATTATTGTTATTTTTTTATTTTTGGGGAATAATGATTTAGTGATACAAGTTTTAATAATTAACCCATAACTGGGGGGAGAAGAGGTGGATTCAAACCTTTGTCTAAGGTATTTGCCCATAAGTAACATTATGGAACCTGACTGGAACTGGAATTCTGCTATGCAAACTCCAATTCTGAGCCCATTATCCATTACACCACCCACACATCCAAGTTTACAGCACCTGGGATTACCAAGTGGTCACCTATTTAGGTACTGACCATATTCAACATTCGTCCTGGGCAAGACGATAAACTACGTCCAGCAGCAAAGCCTCTGATCAGGAGGTTTTCAGGAGTGTGGAACCATCTCTTAATTGCTGGTGTTCCCAGGTCCACCCTGACCCAGGGTGGTAGCACCTGTTAGGGTCGCAGCTATTGGCAAATAGTTAACCTCTAAATTGGGATCAAAACACTATGAAAGTGTAAAAATAGGTTTTAATATCAGAAATACTTTTGTAAAAAATTATTACCAAAAATACGTTATTACCAGCAATACATTTTTTGGAAAAAAAATATTACTAGCAATACATTTTAAAAAAAAAAATATTATCAGCAATAAAAAATTTTGTGGGCACTAAATAATCCATTGAGGCTGATATGCCAAAAAACAAACCAATCCAAACCGAACCATGCTCAACATTGCTTAACTTCAGTGATCATATGGGAACACTATATGCACGTAAGCTTGCAGTGTAAAAAAATTAGCCTACCCATAGCCCTGACCTCTGGCCATAACATTACCAAACCTATGTACAGGAAATTGAAAATTCGATTTTATAACAGAAAGCCAAAGAATTTGCAAAAGGTTTCTCTTTACTCTCAAGAGGAATGGTAAAACATACCTGATGGAACAATCTTTTTATTAGATTCTGTGAGTTGTTATTGCTGTGGTTTGTACCAATGTGAATCAAACTGATATTGATTACAAATCAATTTAATGTACCTAAATACATAAATAAATTTATTTTGCGCAGGCTTGTTTTTATTTTAAAATCAATAATAGCAATTAATTGTTAACTCTAGTGGCACATAACTTTCACAAGTCTTATTTTCAGTTTCCCCCAATGTGTTCAGATGTTTATCTTTCTTTATATCTGGTCCATGTGAATGTGACAGCTTGCATTACAGTCCTGAATGACCAGATGTCACTCCTGAATGACCAGATGTCACTCCTGAAAGTACATTGTTGAATATTTATAAACCTCTTAGTGAAAATTAAGCAAATTGATTTTTTGAGGCTCTTTTAATCATTACTGTATCTCTTCTGTAAGATTTACTTAATTTGCTAAATATTATTTTATTTTGATTAAATTTCATTGTTGTTCTGTGCATACAAACAGAGATATCAATTACATATGGGAACACCAGATAATGAAAAAAAAAAAAAAAAAAAAAAAGAGATTTAAAACATATGTTGCCAAAACAGGATTGCTCATAAAATTTCTCTCGTTTACTGAGAGATTAAATGCTTATTTTTAAAAATGTGTAAAATTTTTTAAAATGCCATGACCCTTCAAGGACATCAGTCTACACAGATTGCTTTTGTCTGAAGTGCCACGCATTCTTGGAATAGTGGAATTGTTTGCCATTGCCTTCTCCACTGTTTTGTAATTCAAAATTGTCATTCTCTTAGATCTATTCCCACCAAAAGCTAGAGAACCTGGTCTGCTCTGTTATTTAACCCATAGCTGGGAAGAGAAGAAACGGATATCTACTTTTCTCCAAAGGCATTTGTGCAAAAAATGAACACAATAGCATTGGATGGAATTTGAACTTAGCTAACCAATCCCAGCTTCTGCACCAATGACTGCAATGCTACACACACATCCACACATATATTTGCTTGATTTTCAAACTTTATAGAATTGAAAACTTCTTTTTATATACCACCCCATCTGCTGCAAATGTTGTTTATTTTATCAATTTTTTAATTCAGATGATATTAGCAGTGCTTAAATGAAAAGAAATTGTCAAAGAATTCAATTGAGGAGGTTAGAGCAACATTCAATAATTGTGTTTTAATATTGATTAGCAAAACATTAACATAATATTATCATTAACAAAGAGAACAAAATTACAAACAGGCATGTTTTGGGGTTTTTTTAAGCAGGAGCCATTTCCACAGATGTCAATTCTTACAAATAAAGACTGTGACCAAGTTGCTTCAATTTGCCTTGAACGAATATAAAAGATCTAAAGAACTGAGAAGAATTTTGTACTCTTTATTTTCAAATAACTTTTGTAGGAAGTAAAGAAAATTAAATACATGAATGGTGCAAAGTCAACTTGTGTCTGAGTATAGCTACTTCCATGACTATTTCTTTTTTTTTGAATCAGTATCACCCCATACAAGGCAGTAATGCCACTAAAATACAAGGGGTTACAGGGTGTGGAAGAATTAGGAACAGAAACATTAATAATGAGTTGGAAGATAAAAGAGTAATTAGAAGGAGAGTAGATAACGACAGACATTGAATTTAAATTTTTGGAGATTAACATTGGCTAGAAAGCATGGAGCCAGAAGGGATTTCCACAAGCGAGAAGTGCAAGAAAAGAAACTGTTAGCATAGAATTTACAGTTACATCTAGTCAACTAAACTGTAAATTGATGAGATCTTGACACCAGTCTAGTGCTGTGCTTATATTCAAAAACTCTAGGTACCATAGTGAAGAGCTCGTCCGAACAATTGCCACAAAAGTATTTATAGAAAAGACAGAGGTAACCTTACAGCGGTGGGAAAGTGAATGGAGCTGAGCCACCAGATCAGGACCAATAATATTGATGATTCTTCTTTAGATCTTATCAAGGAGCTCAAGGTAAATAGCAAGGGCACCGGACTGTATAATTTTAAGCATGAACAAATGGTAGACATAGATATGGAAGATAGATTCTAAAAAGAAAAATACCCAACATAGCGAACCGACTTTTTTAGCAGCTGACCTAACGATGGATTTAATATTGTCTTTTCACTTCATATCAGCAGAGAACATAATCCAAGAACGCACAAAGAGTTAATTTCCTGAAGGTTAGCATCAACTATGCTGATGGAAGGTAGTGAGGGGTTTTACAGATTGTTAATTTCTTTGCCGCTGATGATGACTCATTTGTCTAGCAATAGATAAGGAAAGCAATGTATTAGGTAGATATGAAGGCACCATGAAAGGTGGATATGAAGGAATGACGAAATATGGAATCAATTCAGACAAATATAAAGAGACTATTAGAGATAATAAAAAGTCAACTCTTGTCCGAGTCCAAACATTTCTATGATTTTACTGTTGATGGATTAGTCCTGCCAGTGACCTGCACTTTAAGGCACAGGTTTTGTTAACAAGCTTACCACTTGCAGCATTGTTATCATGGTGCTGTGATTTGTAATGTCAGGTACATCTACTAATTGACCTGCAGACTTTGTTGCATAGATTGCCAGTGAAATCAGGTTGAACATTACAATGATGTATTGTCATCATACCAACGTGTGTAACTAATCAAGACATTGTATTAAAGCTATACACCCTCCCCATTCTGCACATGTGGGAGTCTGTTTAGTACCTATTTTTCAGAGTAGGGCATTTATGTTCTCTATGTAACAAATGGACTATTTTACTCTGTGTGTTCAATCCTAATTTTCTTAAAGTTATTATACCAGTTGCCAGCAATGCCTTCCAAGTAGACATAAAGCATACATGTGTGTGTGAGTGTGTGTGTGCGCACATATATATAACTAACTTGATTTAAGTTTGTCTCGCTAGAACAATTACGACTGAGTAGTGAGTACGATCCTCACTGGGTGCCCCATACTTTCGGCCTTGTGCCACATCTAAGCTACGCTTGGAAAATAACTATATAACTAAGTTGATTTCGCTACCTTGGTCCCCTCAGGTAATTTTTATCAATTGTCCTCCTAAGGCTTTATTTTAAAAAAAACAAAAAAAACAATGAACGCTATGTTTTTTTAAAAACAAATTAACAAACGCATGGCATTGTGTGTGATAGAAAAGGATAAGAAGGAGGATGCAAACAAGGAACTAGAAGAAAAAGGGGGAGGAATAGAAAAGCAAAGGTAATATAAATGTATCAGTGGGGGGGGGGGGTAATTGAAATGTACATACTTTTTTTTAACCAGCCTCATATGAGGTTAAGAGGAATCTTTTTTTGTATGAATTCAACAGTTCATAACTTCAAATCTCTGGTTCAAAAGGTTTTTTTATAGATAGATATGGGGAGGTGCAATACATAATTGAACACCATTATTTGTGGATCAAAATAAACTTTCAGCTTCAGAATTTATTAAACTAAACTATTTTGCAAAATATATTTGAATAGTTTGTTGATTTTGATTAGTCGCATATCAACCACCGAGTTATTTAATGTCAAAATCTAAATATTTTGCATACATTTTGGGGCTTCAGCTAAATATATTTTGAACGCAATTGTATGCTTTCAACTACAGATAAAATGTATTGCTACTATTTTTATACTTTCATAGTGTTTTGTTTAGGTTGGGGTTACTATTTGCCAATAGCCGAGACCCTAACAGGTACTACCACACTGAGTCAGAGTGGACCTGGGAACAATACCAATTAAGAAGTGGTCCCAGGTTTCTCAAAACCTTCAATTTCCCACTCAGAGTCCTTACTGCCGGATATAGTTTATTGTCATACCCCAGGACAAATTTCAATCAGTCTTTAATATAAGGCGGTGATGAAAATTTCTCAGCCCAATCAAGAATCTCTTCTTACAAAAAATCTGTTTTGGTTATTTAGTCAGATTTTGGGAAGTGGGATGGCACAAGAATTTTTTTACAGCAACTTTAATTAATATTGGTAATGGTAAGAGTAACTGTTTCCTTATAAGGAAACATTCAGAATTCATTGACCAAAGTGGTAGCACTACCTTTGCTTGAAATTTATAAAATCTTTCACTTACATTTTTTCAGGAAAATAGGTTTCTCAAATCTGCTAATTGTTTTATGCAATACTAACGTAGGGGGAGTTCCTTGCCAATTATTTGTTTGAAGTCATGAGAAAAGTTAATTCATTGACTGAACATCTAGGTTCTACAATCTGTTGAAATTTATAAAATCTGTATTAAAATAATTTTTCAGGAAAAGAATTTTCTTAAATTCACTGTTATTGCTTTTTCTACGGATGGACAAAGGAGAGGGGGTTCTTTCTTAAACTTTTGTTTAAAGTAGTGTGAAAAGTCAACATTGTGGCCAGGGCTGGAGTATGACCATTCAGAGTCCCTAGGCTAATGAAATTATTGGCCCCCTCTCAGATAGACCCACCTTCTAACTCATCTGCACCAGTCAAATATTTTTTTTTTTTTTTATTTGTGATATATTTTAGTAACATTTGCATAGCCTGAAATAAACTTATTGCAAATTCCTTAAATAAACGAAACTAGATATCTTTTGTTTGTCAATAAAAAATATTCTTTAAGAAATACAGCCATTTTACTATTTATTGCAAACCAAAGCAGCACATATTTCAACACAAACATAGTAAAAAACAGATTTTAATAAGTAGCTTGCAAGGCCCTCAGCTGCAGCCTATACTAGCCTATAGGATAATCCAGCCCTGGGTTGCAGCCTATAGGATAATCTGGCCCTGGGCTGCAGCCTATAATAGCCTATAGGATAATCCAGCCCTGGGTTGCAGCCTATACTAGCCTATAGGATAATCCAGCCCTGGGTTGCCTGGGTTGCAGCTTGTACTGGCCTATAGGATCTGTGTTCTTTGTGAATCTGTACCACCAGTCCACGAGACTCAATGAAAGCTGGTCTCCTTCTAAGACCTACAGGATTCATTTCCTTGTGCCATGATTTAAGAAAATGATCGTATACAACTGACAGTCTAGATATTTCTGAACAAGTTAGATTTCATACAGATCATTTAATAATAAATTTTTTTTAATCAGTTTAAGTGCCGTGTCCTGAAAACAATTGCATCAGATCCTGATGGGAAAAGGTGAAATAAAAAAATAAAAAAAAACTTTTCTCTCTTGACTACTGAAATGTTTTTTTTTAACTAATTCAATTTATTTTTTAGGGTTGGTATATCTTTTAGGGAATAGGTGTGTTGTGCCATTTCTGTCATCCAATGAGCTTAGAGTAAAAATATTTGGACATCTTTGATGTGTTGTGTCCCTTCAGGATGTGCGCATTCATGGCTCACTAACCCCCCAACAACTTCTCGTCATTTGTGCCTTTAGACTATTTACCATCTTGATTTGTCATTATCCTGCCATCCATCTACACAAACTCATCAAGTAGGTTACACACTATTTCCTTTTGCTTCACTTGTCTTCAGTAGATCCTGTGAGTATTAGATTCTCCAATCTTTCTTTCCTCATTATGTGCC
Organism: Acanthosepion pharaonis; assembly: GCA_903632075.3. Lineage (NCBI taxonomy): Eukaryota > Metazoa > Mollusca > Cephalopoda > Sepiida > Sepiidae > Acanthosepion > Acanthosepion pharaonis. The sequence goes on from CAHIKZ030002346.1 coordinate 561,643, forward strand.
CAGGAGATTTCAGCTTTATATCTCTGATTATAAGTAGAAGTTTCCTTATTTTTGGCTTTGAATAATGGATTCAGTTTCTGTTTAAATATGTTATACTATAATGTGTATTTGTTTTGTGGAATAAAACCTAATTTTGGTTTTTATTAAAGTGTTACATTACTTTATTAGAACTACTAAGTTGGTTTATTATGCTTTACAAAAGAACCGCAGACAGGATCTTTCAAATGGAAGATTTGAAACTCCCTCTAGTTCAGATATTTCTGTGCAGGAATGGAGATATTGGCATGCTACATTGATATTTTGCAGAAAATTAGACAATCAGGACTGTATCACAAGGGATAAATTTCCTGTCTGGCAACAACGCCCGGATAACAGGAAAAGAGTATCAGCTGAAATATGAAACCATTTTTATGAACAGTTCTATAATTAAACTAAATTATGCATGGTGCCAAACTTATTCAAAAATATCTAAACTGTCAGTTTCTTTTTGTTCTTTTTTTTAAGTATTTCACCCCAAGCAAGGCTTGAAGCCACTAGGACGCAAGGGGTTACAGAAAATTTAGAGCACGATCAGATAGGAGTGATGGAAAAAAGAATGAGGGTAGTGGAAAGATCAAGGCAACTGGAGATGTCAATTGACATTACATTTGAATAGCTGGAGATTATAGCTCTCAGGAAAACTGGAATAGGGAAAGGAGTTCCACAGGCGAGAGGTGTGAAACATGAAGCTATTAGAGTAGAAGAGACGGCTACATTTAGGAGTTTCGACAGTGAAGGGGTGAGAGTGGGATGCCAGCCTCGTAAGGCGCTGGAACTCATGACATCTGGGAACCAGCGAATGCAGCTCCTCGGAGCAATTTCCATGAAAGTATTTGTAGAACAGACAGAGGGAGAGGACGGCGCGTCTGTGAGAAAGTGACTGTAGACGAGACGCCAGGGCAGGGCCAACCACATTGCATATCCGCTTCTGGAGCCTATCAAGAACCCCGAGGCAAACAGAAGGGGCACCATACTATAATTAGCAGCAATACTCCATGCAAGGGCGAAATGTGGATTTGTAGATCTGGAGGATCGACTCCGGGGAGAAAAACTTCCTAGCGCGGTTGTATACAATAACTTTCTAAGATCAATGGATAAAAATAAGAATGAGTGAAGCCTGTGAATCTTATTAAAGATTATCCTTCTTTAAGCACTGTGTACTAATGCAACAGACTTACAAATAAAAAAACAGTACCAAATAACAAAAACCACATCCCTTGAGGACTACCAACAGCTGCAATAACTAAAATGGATAGCACATGTGACTCATAATGACAAAGGGTTTCATATTTCAGCTGATACTCTTTTCCTGTTATCCAGGCGTTGTTGTCAGACAGGAAATTTATCCCTTGTGATCCAGATGTCCTGATTGCTATTTTGCAGAAAATTAGACAATGTAGCATGCCAATGTCTCCAGTCCTGCACAGATATATCTGAACTAGAGTGTGTTTCAAATCAATAAAGATGTTAACGTTCCACACGACTTCAAATAAAAGATCAGAAAGGAAATCTCCCGCCCACCAATATTGATAAGAGTGACTGGACTTGAGAAACCTATTTTCCTGAAAAATTGTTTTAAGAGAAAGAATTTATAAATTTTTACCGGAAGCAGTACTGGCTCTGCTCAGTCAATGTATGAAAAAATGATTCCTTATAAAGAAACAGCCAATATTGCTATTACCATGTTTTCTAATAAATGTCATTTTTAAAATGAACAAATAATTTAGATTTGATATATGTCTTGCCATCCGTAAAACAACAGGTAACAAACTAGTTTCAGATATTTTAAACTATTTATATTTAGCCTATTGTCCTCATTTTTGTTGTTTTTATCACGTTTCAGCTGTTGTGTCCACCAGCCTTCCTCAGATGTATATTGCATTGTCCTACAGAGCAATAGCCTAATGGGTATAAGCCTTGGTTTGTGAATTTAGTGACAGTGGTTGTGAGTTCAATCTCTGGGTTGGGCAGTGTGTATTTGCACTCAGTGGAAATGGGCAAGCAATAACTGAACAGTGAAAAATAAGAACTAGATGAGAAGTGGAATGAGAACAGTCTATCCCTATAAATTAAATAAAGGGTTCAGTTTGAAATTCCCTGTAGGTTATCCAGATCAACATACACCTGGAGAAGGCCAGATGACAAATCAGCCAAAATGTCCTGATAAAAAATGGGAACAATAGTCTGAATAGAAATTAGTGTAAATAATGATAACTCCTAGTCCCAAAAATTCATACAAAAAACAGTTTCAGATAATATGAAGCAAATGCATTGAATAAAAAAGTGATAAAAAAACAATGAGGATGACAATGGCTTGCAAGATAAGGATCAAAATTTCAGACAATTTTTTAAATGAGAAGATAGATTTTTCACGGAGTTGCTATCAATAAATATATTCTGATGACCTTTCAAGAGATCACTGCCTCGTAGTTGGGAACAAAACATCTGTGGAAATATTGAATACAACAGGAAGCAATTCATCAAACATAGCTATTTTTTTAACAGTACATGCAACACTAGTTACATTTTACCTACCAGTGGTACCAATGGGAGTCATATGTTCATCTAAAAGAAGAAACATGCAAACAAATTAGAATTTTACATTCAGCATAAATGAACATGTGTGTGTGTGTGTGTGTGTGTGTGTGTGCATACATATACAACAAAGAAATCAGTCAGTTATATGCCATGCGTCATACACATTTAGGAGATCATGTATCTTTCAATACATGACTGACGAGGCAGATTTTTTTTTCAACAGTACGTTGCCATTTCTTCCTGTGGTATACCAGTTGCCACCCAAGGCTATAGAACCCAATCTGTACAGCTATTTACCCATAGCTGGGAGGAGAAGAAGAGGATTCATACCTTTTCCAAAGGTATTAGCATGTTGTGAGAAGCTCTCAGTCCATCCAAGAAGAAATTACAAAACAAATTCTGATTTAGATCATCTGATCAAATTTTGAGAAGCTGATAGACTAAGGACATTTCTGAATCCCGTTATATACATATATGGTTGAATCAATGCATGTTCAACCTGTAGTTACTGAATTAAGTGCATTGACAAGGAAGAAAAATAAGTCAAAAAAGACATTTGTTATTTTATGATTACACTATATAGTTTATATATATATATATATATATATATATATATATATTGGGTCCATGTGTTTGAAGAGATATCATTATTTTCTAAACAATGCAATTAATGTCCACTGGCCTAGAAATTGAAAGCCTTAATAAAGAAAATGTTTCACCTGACTTTCAACATCTTGACATTTAATTTCACTGTTTAGATAAGAGGGATGCCTACACAAACAAGTGTACCCATTAATTACAATGTTTATGTATATAAGAAATAAGGCTGAATTACACTCCACCCTGCAAAAAAAGAAAACAAGTATGTCACCTTCATATAATGGTCAATCAGAAGAAGAGAGGATAATTTGCTGGAATAAATCGTCACAAATTTGGAAAAATGGTGGGAAACAAAGAAGTACAAATGGTCTGAAATATCGCAAGAATTTATCAAAAAAATATTCATAGTTTTTAAGGACATCATATGATTATAAAGTCATGGGCACCAGCTTAATCCATAGCTTCATAGGTCCTTCTTTCTCCATGAAGTTGATTAACTACAAAAAACTGCTGGAAATGTGACTCATCTAATCAGGAGGTCAACAGTATAATAGCAATGTCCCCTGGCCCAAGTGAAGCACAGTAACCAATACCTTGCTGTCAATGATAAAACCCTTGTTGATCAACAACAATGATACCCAATAGAATGAAAGGAATTTTGGTTGTTGGATTGAATGGCAACATTGTTGAATTGAGATGAGATTTGATGCAATGTTCCTCCTTTCTTTGCCATTCTTGCCAGTCACTGACAATCCTGTTTTTACAGGACCTGCAAGTAGGGGTACTCCTACCGTTTTTATATGCCACTATAATTCCGGGGAAATCTTGTTTGTCTTATGGCCATCACATGGTCACAACTATGCACCCTTTTTAACAAGAGATTCATAAACATTCCTAGTATCCTGTGACATTAAGAAATGCTTGACTTCATTTTTTTTTTTTTTTTATCAGATGCTGAATCCCTTTTGCCAAACTAAGTGACAAAAATGCTCAATCAAGATTTAGGTTTTGACAGTCTATTGCAGTAATTCTCAACCTTTTTCACTTCAGAGAACACTTGTCAAATAACTAAAACTTTGGGGAGCACTTTCAATTTTACTAAGGAAAAATAAGTTCTGAAATAAGCATTTATTTTTAAGACATTGCATTACTTGGTCTCTCTAGCTTTTTAAAAATAAAGACTTTTTAAATATAAAAATAATTCATAAATTAGTCTTCTGTTAACTTGGGGCACATCTGGCTTACCTTTCAGGGTGCATTAGTGCGTCCTGGTGCACCAGTTGAGAAACATTGACATCGTGAATGACATCAATTCCTAACTTATTCCAAGTGTCATTCACATCCTAGTTGCATCTATAGATTGTGCCTGGCCACAGCAGAGGGAACAAAAACCTGTAGAGTTGATTTACTAAAGGCAATTAACTAATACCAAGATATCCAAAAAAGGCATGGTACATGGAATTAGAACTAAAAGGGTTTAGTTCAAAATTCCAATGTATATTACCTGAAGAAGGTTGGAGCATACAATGGCCGAAACATTGTGAATGTGACAATAAAAATGAGGAAAACAGTCTGGACGATGTAAATAGTATAAATATTTATCATCTAGTTTCAAACATCAAATGACAAAAACTTGACGTAGACATGGAAGCCATGTGTTTAGTGTCTCAGGATTTTTTTAAAAATAAAGATTTTTTAGATATAAAATTAATCCATAAATTACTCATCTGTTAACTTACAGAACACCTGCTTACCTTTCATTAGTGCATTAGAAACACTGGTCTATTGGGACAAATTTAACGAAATTTCACCCAATCTCTGTTTGAATTTCTGGGATGGGAAGTTATAAATTTCACCTATGACAAAGCTCAAGAGCCACTCAAGGTAGAAGTTGAAATGGTAATGAAAAATGTGTGCAATAAGAATAGAAGAAAGAAATGGAGATTATCAGGATAAAGAGCAGAAATAAAGATTGACCCTCGACCTTAAGAGGCTAAGACTGTTCTAGAAAGTTGCAGTTCTTGGAAGAAACCCGAGTTAAATTTTTGCTTTACACTTCGAACATGGAGGAAATTAGGGTGATTCAATTCTGTGGAAGTGGTATTGTGTGGTATGTTCTAAATGTAAAGATCTGAACTGGTGGGACTATAAAATAGATGTTGCTATTAATATTAATTAATTATATGAAAAAAAAAGTTGATTTTAATTTGTTGCTTCTAAACAGTTTGTGTTTTAATTATGAAGAAAGGAAAACTTTTTGTTTTTGGTCATGAGACAAAGGAGAGGTAAGGGTTTTGAATGTCTATTGGGACTCAAGCTCCATGTCACGGATGTTATCTACAGGGTGTGACAGATAAATTGTTATTTAAATGATGCAAAAATGAAAATAACAGACATCTCATTTTAACAGATATATTTACCAACATACATAAAAATATCTTGAAGGAGTAAAGAGTAAATTTATTCAATAAAATCACCATTGGCTTCAACCATTGGCTTCAACCATGGCCTCCAGATGACTTCAGAATCTCCTGCAACTCTTCTGGACAGTCTCCTTGTTTAAGTTGGTGACAACTTAATCAAGGAGGGGGATGCTGCCATAATCCTTGCCTTCAGTTCATCTTTGGTCTTACAAGGAGTTTTGTTGGTTTCTTGCGCCCCACACATAATAATCAAGGGGATTGCAATCTGTGGAGTTAAGTGGCCAGATGTAAGGGATGACGTGGTCACAGAAATTATCTGACAGCCATGACTGGGTTCTCCTGCTTGTGTGGCATGGTGCAGAGTCCTGTTGCTAGATATAGGGTCTTCCAGCAGCCACCCTCTTGAGCCAGGGTAGCACTATCTCTTCAAGGCACTTGATGTAGGTCTCCGTGGTGAGTCTGAGGACCTCACTAAGAAATTCGTGAGTTCTTTTCTTAGAACAATCAGAGTGAATTTCCCAAGCTGCTGTACCTTCATAATCGCCATTAGACTCCTCCAACTCTTTCAGAATCGTCTGCACTGTCCTCAGATTGACACCTAAACACTATGAAATATTTGTATTGGAGCCTGAATGCCAAACAGTACTACATGCCATTTCCAAATTTTTGGCAGAATGAATTACATCATGGTGCTCTTTTTTTCACAGATGGTGCCCAAATGACCCTACTATATTGTGTAGTCAACAAAATAAAAAAAACAATGTGTATGTGTGAAATTAAAAATATAAAATGGTGCCAATTTGCCCATCACACTCTGTATAGACGATCTATCAGTAAGGATGCTGACAAAATGGTCAGTTCCTTAGATATTGCTCGAGTAAGTACAAAACACCTCCTGTCATGCATGATTGTATTGCTACGAGAGTCAGGCCATACCAAAAATGGAGTACTGCAGCCATATCCGGGATTGAATTACCCAGACCTTGCTCTCCAGCCAAGATAGCCTCCAAAAGTATCTATGCAACCTTGTGGGTCATGAATTAGTTTCAAATCTACAACCGCTTCCAAATGAGACATCACAAGGCTCTCAATACTCTCTTACTATTTCCATGAAAATGTTCTGGCAAACTGCATTCATTAGTTCCACTAATTCAACCATCACAGCTAAAATCCAACATGCCACATACTCTGGGAAAAATGATCCCATGTTTATATTCCATTAATAAGGAGAAAGTTCCATTGAAACAATTTCTTCCTTTGAACTGTTACTTTGTAAAACAGGCTCCTGAGTGGATGCTTCCTCCAACTGCTACAAACCCAAACCTCTTCAAGTCTCAAGTCTTTCCTACATACCCTCATCATCTGCACTTCTTACAACCTCATTCAGAAACACTACCTTGAGTGGCTTTTGGGCCTTGTATTGGGTGATCAATTCATAAAACAAATTGTGAAAAAAAATTTATGACTTTTGAGTAACTCACCTGGTCCATAGCTTATAAAATGAAATATATGAATCCTCGATCCAGTACTTCCTGCATCAAAGATGATTCCATAGACATCTTTAGGTTTCTCCACTTGTTGTCCAGGGAAAGACATTGGGTCAATATGTAAAGGAATCGACCAGTTATAAGCAGATCCGAAGATGACAAATAGCATGGCTAATACCACAAGGATGACAGCCCAAATTTTGCCTTGGATATCAAATGGACTAATCCGCATTGTTCGTCGTGCAAAGTTATCAAATTTCGAAATTTCTGTGTTTGGTTTCAATATCTTTTCCATTTACCTTAAAAAAAAAAAAAAAAAAAAATTATCGATCAAAATGGAAATGTAAATAAAGCACAAACAGAGACACATTGAAAATTTCTTCAAAAACATATTTAAGTCCCCATAAGGTGTTTACATTTTTTCACCTAATTCAAGGCTTAAAAACCACTGAAGTCAGGGTTTTTTTTTTTTTTTCTTTTTAAATAAAAACAAGATTATTTTTTATTTAAATCAGATTTTTTTTCATTTAAACACATAAAAAAGTTAAAGAGTAAAACTCATATGAATCGCTTGAGACATTAACATAGGATAATTTAGGATTGCCAAATTAACAATTTTTAGTTATCTCTGGCTGACTTTTTTTTCTTTTCTTTTTTAAACTGAGATCTGGGTTTTTCAATTCCTGTCAGTGTTGCTTTTTAAGTTTGAAATTTGAAAGTGTGTTGAGCAATGATATACTTTCTGTGGTTAAGCAACTCCTGTCAGCAGTGGCCTCATCCTCTGGCATTGAACGAGTTTTCTCATCCCATAGACTGGTGTATTCCAAACGGAGAAACCATTTTGATAAAGCAGCAAAACTGTTTTTTTTCTCTTTAAATCGATGAATGTAAACATGGCTGATGCTGGATTTTAAAATTTGTTAATGCTTAGAATTTTATTTTACAGTAAAACAAATTATTCAGTGGTTTAATAAATATTTGATTCAATATGTTGAAAAATTTCTTCCATCATAAAATTACATGAAAACAAATAAATTATGTTTTATTTCCAAGTCTTTTGCTTCAAATAAAGATTTTGTAAAATTGATTTAAATCGGTGATTTTATTTTTTTTTTTTTTTGTTTGATTTAAATTATGATTTAAATCGAACAATCTTGCTCAAGGTCAATGGTTATTGAATGAGGTTATTGTAAGAGAGTAAAGGAAGGAAGTAAGAAGTTCTTATTATGAGGATATGTAGGATAGATAATGGTTGGCCCTAGACTTGAAAAGGTTAAGATCATAGTGATTGGGGAAGCAACCTCTCAGGAGTTTGTTCCACAAAGTAAGTTCTTGGGGGGAAAAAAATTGTCTGAGTAGAACTTCCTCCTTACCAATGGAATATGAAAATGAGGATAAGGCTAGCAACATTTCGTCTGTGGGGAAAGGGATTGTAGGGTGGAAAATAATTCATCCCTCCCAAGGCTTCATATGAAAACAATTATCAAAAGAGAAACATTTACAGATATGAGTAATATGAAACATTAAACCACTGTTACAAATAAAAGCATAATAAAAATATTCTAAAATATTTTCCCTGTTGATTGTTTCTAAGGCAAGGGTTTCATGCCTTGAATGACAACCTTACTAGAGATGGTATCTCGATAAAAACACTTGGTGTTTACTGCCATGTAAAACAATATACAATAGAACCTTTTTAAGAGAAAAAAATATTGTGGTGTTCGCCATAGTTGTAAAGACAAGACACAAATTCACTGCAAGGAAGCAACAAGTAAAAGGTTTAGTAATTTGTTGCGAGTACAAAAAAGAATTGGTTCATTTTTTACAGTTTATCAACACTTTGCAGGTTATTTAAAGCCAGCAAATATAGAAAGTAAGTTTTTTTTTGAGATGATAATGATTTAGTTATACAAGTCTTACTAATTAACCTATATAATAGGGGAGAAAAGGTGGATTTATACTTTTCCCAATGGTATTTGTGTAAGCAAAGAAAATGAACCCAACTAGATTTTGGCTTTCTGATTAACAATTCTGAAATTTTATCTATTTCATCACCTGCACAACCAAACTTACAGCACCTGATATCCTCAGCAGTCACCCATCTAGGTACTGGCTATGTCTGATGTTGCTTAACTTCGGTAATGGTTATGGGAACCAGTGTTTCAACATGACATAGCTTTAATCCCAGAGAGTACAAAAAAAGTTAACATTACCCAACCACAGCAATTTGTGATATGCTGGACATTTAATTGAAACAAACTAAGAGTAGATAGGATTATCTATCGCCCGATTCACACACCTCCCTGGTCTTTTGAACAGGAGTACAATGTTTATACTGTTTCCTGTTTAGGATTGGGTTTCTGATTCCTTCTAAAGTCTACCTCAACTCTATACCCCTAATGTCTCCAACTGAACTGTGAAATTTTATTCGCTAATTAAATCTTGGCCTCTTCAAGTCTAGAATTAGCTGTCTATCTTTCCTATTAATTTGCCCTTTCTTCTATTAATACAACTTTACACAGTAACCCTCTACCTTAGTGTGACCCTTGGGCCTTGTATTGGATGAAGATTAGGAAAAAAATTTTCATTAATTAAAAAAAAAAAAAAAAAAAAAAAAAACAAAAAAATTTTCCTTTGCATACATTTTCATAAAATCTGATGGGTTACCATTACTTGTTTTTAGGACAGGCAAAATAAATCCTAATTCTGAGGAAAACTTGTAAAATGAACAGATGATTTGGTTTGTTTTATGGCATATCAACCACAATGGGTTATTTAATGCTGACAGTTTACATTGTTGGTAATATTTTTTCCTTAAAAAAATCTATTTCAGGTAATATTTTTTCCTTAAAAAAAAAAAAAAAAAAATATCTATTTCAGGTAATATTTTTTCCTTAAAAATCTATTTCTGGTAATAATTCTCCTTTACTGGTAATATTTTTTCAAAAAATGTATAGCTGGTAATGTTTTTTTTTTTTTTTTTTTGTTTTTTCAAGAATGTATAGCAGGTAATATTTACTTTTAAAAAATGTATTGGTGGTAATATTTTTTTTTTTTTTAAATGTATTGCTGGTAATAATTTTTTTTACAAAGTATTTCTGGTATTAAAACCTATTTTTACATTTTCATAGTGTTTTGACCCCAGTTTGGGGGTTAACTATTTGCCCATAGCTGGGACCCTAACAGGTGCTACCACCCCAGGTCAGGGTGGACCTGGGAACACCAACAATTAGGAGGTGGTTCCATGCTCAAAACCTATATAATCAAGATACCGTAAAATACAGCAATAATATGTATTTTGAATATCTGAGAAATATTCTGAAAAATTCCTTAAGGAAAACAAAAAAAAATCTATCCATTGGCATGATTCAAATTGACGGCCTTTTGATGCAAAAAAATGTCTGTCTGTACCAGTTCTCATCCAATTGTGCTACAAGAACCAATAACAATCAACAGATCAAATCCAAACCGTTACCTGAGAGACCAGGAAAATATAAAGAATAATTAGAGTCAATCATCTGTTTACTATTTTATGGGCTCTTGTGTCTCAGGTGGCCAAAAAGTAAGTACAAATAATCCTGAGCCAAGAGAACAAAAGTTCAAAACTTACAGAGAGACTATACTTCATTTCTAATTCAAACTCTTTGCAAATAGCCATATGTGGATTAAAAAGAAATTAAAATAAAATACCCTTAAAAAAAATGAAGAATGCTTGACAATGCTTCATCTAAACAAAAGTCCAGATAATATTGCTACTACTAAAACTACAAATGGAAATAAAGCAATTCAAATGAAGATGAAAGAAATCCTAGTCAAAAATGAACAATGCTTGGCAATGCTTCATTTAATCAAAAGTCCAATATGACTACTACCATTGTTTATACAAAAAAAGTTAAGTCAAGTATGGTGGTCTGAAATAATGACTTCATAGGATTTGATCTGATGTTCAGCAACTGTTACTTCAAATCTTATTTCTGATCTGTAAATATTTAATAATGGTCAAAAAAAAAAAAAAAAAAAAAAAAAAAAAGATGGCCTGATGATTTACAATGAAAACCAAATGAAATTAAGATAAAAGAAATACTAGTCCAAAATTTATAATGGTTGAAAATGCAACAATAAAATTTCAAGATAATATTAATACTTCTTCGCTAATATCTTTGGACAGATTGTTGTAACAAAAGGCACAGGAAATTAAGATAAAAGAAATATCTTTTTTCTGTCTGAATTTCAGTTGTTGTACACTCCAGCCTTTATTAGCTGTATGTTGATCCGGGTAGACGACATAGTTCAATCCCTGATCTAGGTTGTGCAGAGAGTCACATTGGAAACAGGCTGAGCAATAACTGTAACATAAAACAAGACATGATGATCCCTAGACATGGATGGCAAAATGAAAACAATCAACAATAAAGGATTCAGTTCAAAATTCTTTGAAGTTTACCCGGATCAATAAACACCTAATGAAGGCTGGAGAACACAATGGTTGAAACATTGTGATAATAACAATAAAGATAAGGACAATAGTCTTAGTGCAAGTAATAGAAATAATAATCTGTAAGAGTCTGTCTATATTTCTGAGATGAGGTATTATGTACACTATTTACATTAGTCGGACTATTGTCCTCATCTTTGTCGCCATATTTGTCACAACGTTTCGGCCGTTATGCGCTCCGCCTTCTTCAGGTGGTTGGAATTTCGAACTGAACCTTTATTTCGATCACTGGGGTAGACTGTTCTAATTCCACGTGCCATGTTTGATGGATGTCAGTTATCAGTTATCTCCTGCTAATTTTCCCTCTGAAAGTTCTCCACTGCCTTAACCAGGAATTGAAATAAAGGGTTCAGTTCGAAATTCCAACCACCTGAAGAAGGCCGGAGCGTACAACGGCCGAAACGTTGTGACAAATATGGCGACAAAGATGAGGACAATAGTCCGACTAATGTAAATACTGTAATCTGTAAGAGTTTTAACTCAACTTTGTTGTACTGTGCTTCTTTTCTGTCAGTTATTTTTTTTTTATATATTTTGGGTGATTGTATTTCATGCCATTTGTCCATTGTTCTCTGAACAGTCTAGCAAAAATGCTACAGTGCTACATTCTTTGATGGTAGAAACATCTAGGGCAGGGGTTATTAAACTTTTGATGATTCCAGACCCCCAATGGATAGTCCAATATATTCCCATACCCACTTCACTTGACTGTCAAAATAATTATCACCAATCCTATTATTTGCCAGTATGTCCACCAAATATTTCAATTGCTTCAATTTACTGTACTTTAGATATGGATTGCTAGGAATAGAACATGAAAAAAAAAAAACCATAAGCAATTATAATATTATATTTTTTTATTTACTGAAAGCAAAATAAAGTTATAAATCAGTTTTATTACACAAGAAAAAGGAAGAGAACATAAATGTTCAAGTTTTTTTAGTATCTTGTGTGTGGGGGGGGGGAACTGCTAGTATCCAGAAATTGAGTCCCATACCCGCAGCATTTGGTTCCCATATCCCCAAGGGGTATGGATACCCCTGGTTAAGAACCCCTGATCTAGGGTACGAGTGTTGCCAGAGTTAATCCATGAAAACACTACGATCAGAGTTTACAACTGATGACTAAAGTTAACAGAGCTGCAATGGATCTTCACACTTTTCATCGAAGATGAATTTTACTTATCTCGGATAAACAAAAATGAAAAACATTTTTTTTTTTATATACTATATATACTTGCAGATCATGCGACTTTGAGAACCTAATTTTGAAGTTAATTTTAAGGGGTCGCATCATACACAAGATATAAAATTAACATAAGTACTGCTGGCCCATATGCTAATTTGATATCTCATGTATTATGTGACCCCCTTAAAATTAGCTTCAAATTAGGTCTTCACAAGTCACATGATATGTGAGCATATACACTAATTTAAATCCTTATTTTCCCTATGTTCAGTATTGTTAATTTTCAATAACCAATCTGTAAGAAACAGTAGCCTAGTGGATTAAAGTAAGTACTTCCACTAAATTTTGATATCTAAGGTTTAAAATGAATTTTTAAAAATGAAAAAAAAAAAAAAAAAATCATTCTTGAAGATTACATTTTAGCTTTAATTGAAAGTTAAATGATTAAATTTACTATTTCCATAAAGAGAAATACTCTGGTGGATTGCAAACAGAAATTATATAGATTGGAATGTCAATTTTTTGCTCGCTTTCACTGAATCGATTACAAGGGCCATGTTCTCACATTTTAACACATTTGTAAACAAAATTTAATTCTCGGTTTTAAAAATCTTCCAAAAATAAAATATATATTTGTGACACGTTATTTGAGGAAAATTAGCAAATTTAAAGTTAAATTAATCTGATTTGAAATAAATATTACTTACTTACAGCATAAAAAATATAATATACAACCATTTCTTAACCATTTTTCTGATAGGTTAATTGATCTTATTGACAAACTAAAGTATTGACAGTATAGATGACCAGAATTGACATAAATTTACAAAATTTAAGTGAACATATTTTTTTTTGTTTTTAACTTCCTAGTAATTTTTACAAATTAACATTATATTTTCAGCAATTATCTAATATTTAAAGTTTTAAAACTTTATGTGCAAAGCATGTTGAGATGTAAACGCGCAATAAATAATGAATTGCAGACAAACAAATTTCTCAATAAAGGGAGGACAACATTTACAACACATGACCTTTTAATAATAATGTCATGTATAGATGACCATCGATAGAAAAATGGTAATGTTTAAACTAAAAAGAAAAATAAATTGAAAATTATTTTTAAAATATTAATGGTAAATGACTTATTAAAAAAAAAAAAAAAAAAAAGAAAAGGAAGTAATGCAGAATTTTAAACTATTATAATTAAAATTTTAAAAAATTAAAACAATTCTTATAAAAATTCATTATTCATCGAAAAAAATTTTTTTTTATAACAATAAATGTCCTTTATATTTTTTATTTATAAAAGTAATTAAAAACTTTTCTAATTAATAATGTCATAAGTTTATTGCATTTTTTAGTTAATGACTCGGAGCAGATTTTCAGTAACTGTTAGTCCTCTTTGCAAAAACCAAAATGGATGATTTACATTCTCCAAGGAGTCCTACTTATAACTAATAAGAAATATTTAGAAATAACATTTAATTTCACATAATTCCATGAAATTAAGTAAGTGAGGGTGTAACATATGCAAAAAAAAAAAACTTTTTTTTTTATATATACAAAAGATTTTCTAAACCAAATAATTTTATTAATTTGTGAATAAGTCCTGAAAGTTTCATTAAAATTTGATAATTATTTGATTTTTACAAGAATTTCCAAATCAATGTGTTTTTCACCAGAAAAAAAAAAGCACAAAAACACTAATCATAAATATTACATCAGCCACGGATGCAAAATAAAAAGATTTTTAACCAAAATTCCAAATGTGCTAAAAAGGATTAAAAAATTTAAAATAAAAAAAATACTTAAGTCTTTCCTCTTAATAATAAACATTTTGATGATAAAACTGTTTTTAAGTTTGGGGCCTTTTTTCATTAAGCTATGTTTATTTTAGTGAAAAAGGAGGTACCTAGATTTGAGTGATGGTTCATGAATTTAGTCGCATAGTAATTGTAAGTTCAATCCCTGATCTTGGTAGGGTTAGGGTCACTGGAAACAAGGTTCACTATAATTGAATAGTACTAAATAAGAACAAGACGAGATATTCATAGACATGATCAGCAGAATGAGAATAATGCACCCATCTAGATTAAATAATGGATTCAGCTCAAGACTGTCAGAAAAGTTACCCAGGTTGATAAATGGCTGATGAGAACAGGAGGGCACAATAGTTAAAACACTGTGATAATAACAAGGATAAGGATAATAGTCTGAACATAAAATATAAAATGAGAAAAAAAAAATAAAGATAATTCCGTTGAACATGAATGGGAGAGAGATTATCTGCCAGATTTTCAGCAGTCATAAACTTTTTTACATTATTCAAACTATTGTCCTCATCTTTGTTACCATATTTATTACAACATTTCAGCCGTTGTATGATCCTGCCTTCTTCAGGTTGTTGGAATGTCAAACTGAACCCTTTATTTCGCTGACTGGGGTAGACTGTTCAAGTTCCACTTGCCATGTTTAATAGGTGTCAGTTATCAGTTATCTCCTGTTAATTCCCCTCTCCAAATTCTCCACTGCCTTAACCGGGCTGGCTATTGAACTCACACTCTTTGGGTCCTGTCACTGGATCTAACTAACGCCTTTATCCACTGTGCCATGTGTCCTTGAGGATGGCACGTGGAACTAGAACAGTCTACCCCAGTGAGCAAAATAAAGGGTTTAGTTCAACATTTCAACCACCTAAAGAAGGCCAGAGCATACAACAGCCAAAACATAATAAATATGGTGACAAACATGAAGACAATAGTCCAAATAATATAAATAGTGTACATAATACCTAATCTCAGAAATATAGACAGATACTGAAAGGCTGAAACATAATATGATGACAAAGATGAGGACAATAGTCTGAATAATGTAAATAGTGTACATAATAACTCATCTCAGAAATATGGACAGATACTGAATGGCCGAAACGTTGTAATGTATATGCCAACAAAGATGAGGCCAATAGTCCGAATAATGTAAATAGTGTACATAATAACTTATCTCAGAAATATAGACAGATTAACTTTATTTTATAAACTTTATTTACATTATTTATATCCAGACTATTGTTCTCATCTTTATTGTTGTCATTACAACATTTTGGCTGTTTTATCCTCTGGAAGACACATAGGCACTCAAGTCATGTAGCCTGCCTGAGAGAATACCTATTTATTGTGACAGACGAAATTTCAGGATCAGCTTCGTGATGATGGAACATCACTAGTTTGGTTTTCAAGGCACTGAATGCGACCAGACAGTTTTTCTTCCACTCAACTGCTAGAGTTTGATCAGAGGAGAGATCAAGTGCCAAGTTCTGGTTGGAGCATTGGAGCTACACCCATATACCATTGTATCATCAGCATAGATATACACAAATGGTCAGAGTATTCTCATAGGCAGGTCATTTATGTAAAGTAGAAAGAGGGTTCGACTGAGGAGCGAGCCTGGCGGGACGTCTGCGTTGATCCCTTGAGACTCAGAGGATTGACCGTTAACAGCTACATTCAGAGACCTACCCGTTAGGAAGGACTTGATAATTGAGAAGACCCTTCCAGTAATTCCATAGTTAGAGAGGTTCTGCAGCAACATTCTATGCTACACCTTGTCAAAAGCCTTTGAAATATCTAATACAATCGTCCTTGATATGTATTTGTCTCATCTGCATTACACAGCCCAGGGAATGTAAAATATATATATAAAATACAGCAAGCAGTTTTTATCTGTCATTTTCTTTTGCCGTACAAAAGTTTTGTGCAGAAAGAGGACCATCCCCTTCGCTGCACTAAAGTGTTGAACATAAACTCTTCCATTGACTATGAGATTAGACATACTAAGTACGATATTCACTAGTATTGTACTATTAATCCATGTGATTATTAAACAGTTCTTTTCCCTAATCTTGTGTTCCAGTGTTATCCTTTGGAATGTTATTGACCCAAACCAAGAGTTAGCATGAGCATTATAACATAGTTATCTCCCTTGGACTGGTGACATCAGATGACAATGTCTTTGTTACAATAAGGGTGGGTTGCACCAAAGCTAAGTCTGAGGTGAAAGGCATGACCCTATAGAACAATATTAATAAATTGATAAAAATATATTTTAAAAAAAGGCTGACATATTTGACAGTATGAGTAAGCTAGTCCTTTTCATAAAACTGATGTATATTTGAATAGATTAATCACAAAAAATGAAGATAATGAAAAAGGAATAGAAAAAAAATAACTGTAGCTGATAAAGCAAAGAATCGTCACTGACACTGGGAAAGAATTGTCACTGACATTTTGTACATCCTCTTGATGTAACGACAAAAAGACAAAGGAAAACGAAAAAAATTAAATAATAACAAGTTTCCTGTAATTTGTTTTTATCAAAAGAGAACAGAAAAATAAAAGGAACAGGAAAAATGGTACAAATTAACGTTAGAGACTTTAAAAGATTGACAAGTTAAAAATAAAGATAAAAAATAAAGATAAAAGATAAACAAACTTTATTTTTACCAATGGGCATAAAATATTACTAACCCAATTCTGACATCAATGATAACTGCTCAAGATTAGAAAATTTCTTCTCAGTTTAGCTCTGGCACAAGGTTAAAATTGTAGAGTACCTATTAACAATCCAACTGTCATGGTCTGTGAGATAAGCTTGTCAGCCATATTTGATGCTAATATAAGATTTTATTCCCCATATTTACATTGAATGTGCATTTTTTTTTTTTTTATAAGCAACTCAAATTTTATGAAGCATATTAAAATTTTTTTAAGCAACTCCACTAATGACTTCAGTGTGGTTATAACAATTTAAATAGAAAGAAAGAAATGAAAAAAATACAAGAATTACTAAAATTAATTTTTTACTATATTCAAAAGTTTTACCAATTCTACTAGCATATTTTCTTATGTATAATAAGACTTCAGTATAATACAACGCTGTGTTTTTGTAACTAAAAGCAAGGAACAAATTACATCCTTGAGTATAATATTACCCCCGTAGTACAGCCATAATTACCTATACGTAAAAACCTACAATTACGCTGATACCCCAAAGAAGAAATATTGCTGACATATCAAATACCTTTTGTAAACAATTGTTATCAACAACTGTCTACTTTGTGTTTTATTATCTCTTGTGCTGAGTGAATTTGCAATATTGCTGTTTCAAATAAGAAGTTTTTTTAACCCGAGTAAAAACTTCTGGAAACATGTACTTCTGTATAATACAATCCCGCCATTTTTTGCATTTGTTTTTCATTCAAAATTTCTTGTACCATGAACAAGAATATATGGCAGTTGAATTACATTGAAATGCTTTACTTTCCAATTATCTGGCCAAAGTATAAAAAATTTAAACAACCACTTGAGAATTTGGGACAAAAATTAATAACCCAAGTACTAGACAAAATTGTAATTTCTTTTCTTACATAAGAAAAAAAAAAAAAGAAACAAAAATTATTATAATTCTGCTTGTCGTTCCCTTAGTTAGCACAACCATTATGCCCAGCCAATACCTAAAAATAATGGACTTGATTGTGTGGAAAGATGGAAAAAGATATCTTGGTTTCAGTTAGAAAATGAAAAAAAAAAAAAAAGAAAAGATAGAAGTGCTTAACATCTGTTAATGCCTCATAAATAATGGACTATTTTGTTTTGGTCATGTGGCAAAAACAAAAGACACATGAGAGATTCTACTTGGTTTCAGTGAAAGAAAAGGAAAGAAAGAAAAAGAAAGGAAAGAAGATGTATTTAACATCTGTCTATATTTCTGAGATGAGGTATTGTAATTATTTACACTATTTACATTGTTCAGACAGTTTTCCACGTCTTTGTTGCCATATTCATGAAAATCATTTGATAAATAAAGGCTGTTGATTTTTGCTTACCGCCAGAATGATTTTTGAGCTTGGTAGGCAAAATTGCGCTTCTGTTTGTGCGAAGTGAATTTTTGACCCAGTTTTTCATTACTACTTGCTTGAACTTTGTGTTGGCACACAGATTCTTTATTAGTTCTGCTAACCCCTTTGATTGATACCCAAACAGCTGATTTAAAATGGCTACAGGTGTCACAAACGAGAGAGACAAAAGAAACCAATTGCAGGCATTACTTGCTACAATAAGTTTAAAGTTTTTTTTTTTATTACAACATATGTACACTATTTACATTATTCGGACTATTGTCCTCATCTTTGTCGCCATATTTATTATCAATTTCCTCATCTTTTCAGTATTAACGTTTCTGTCTATATTTATGAGATGAGGTATTATGTACACTATTTACATTATTCGGACTGTTGTCCTTATCTTTGTCACCATATTTATCACAACGTTTCAGTCGTTGTACGCTCTGGCCTTCTTCAAGTGGTTGGAATGTTGAACTGAACCCTTTATTTCACTCACTGGTGTAGACTGTTCTAGTTCCACGTGATAAACATGCTGACAAAGTTAAGCACAACAGTCTGAATAATGTAAATAGTGCAAACACTTTATTTAGTCCACAGAGGTAAAGTGTTCTAATTTCATATGTCATGCGTTTGAATATCTCAGTTTCCGTTAATTTCCCTTGATAACTCTCTGTTCTCTCTGCTGTGAGCAGAGATTGAACTTACAACACTTTGGGCTGAGTCATTTTTTTGGATTCTTCAATCAACACTTATCCACTGGGCCAAGTGTCCTTGGATAAAAGCACTGGTTGAGTAATCCAAAAAGTGACTAGACTCAAAGAGTTTGGAGTTCAATACCTGGCCACAGCAAAGGGAACAAAAT
The DNA here is from genome assembly GCA_903632075.3 of Acanthosepion pharaonis. Taxonomy (NCBI): domain Eukaryota; kingdom Metazoa; phylum Mollusca; class Cephalopoda; order Sepiida; family Sepiidae; genus Acanthosepion; species Acanthosepion pharaonis. The sequence continues at coordinate 581,177 of CAHIKZ030002346.1, forward strand.
ATTGGAGAGTAGAGTTACTGAAGGGAATTAACTAAAATTGAGATTATCCAGAAAAGGCATGGCACAAGGAATTAGAACAATCTGCCTCCATGGACTAAAAGGGTTCAGATCAAAATTCCAACGTATCACCTGAAGCTAGCTGGGGTGTACAAAAGGAGAAATGTTGTGAATATAGCAATAAAGATGAGGACATCAGTTCAAATGATGTAAATAGTTACAATACCTCATCTCAGAAATATAGACAGATCCAGAAGGCTAGAATGTACAATGGCCGAAATGTTTTGAATACGGCAATAAAAATGAGGACATCAGTTTGAACGAAATAAATAGTGTAAATAGTTACAATATCTCATCTCAGAAATATAAACAGATCCGGAAGAAGGTTGGAACATAAAATGGCCAAAATGTTTTGAATATGGCAACAATGAGGTATCAGTTTGAATGTTGTATATAGTATAAAAATTGTCCTTTTTGCTCCCATCTTCTTAAAATTTCATCATTGTTCACATGTTTAGTCCATGGTATTCTCAGCATCCTTCAACTGTGAAATTTTTATGGTTATTTCTCGTAAAAATAAACTTGCATTATACTATCATGGTGTATAAGTACTTGTAGTTTCCAGTATGCATAAACAATTATCTATCATATCAATTAACTTTGCATATAAAATCAAAAGGTTTTTTATAACCATTTTTGGAGAAGAAACAAGAAGCGTTTCACCAAGTCTTACATGGCACAATGTCATAAGCAGGGGTCACCTAGTGAGAATCAGACTCACTAAACTATGAGACAAGCTTGCTAACCACAAAATTATGATAGACACCCAAGATAAGTAAATGTCAATAAAATAATTCTTGCAAGACTCAATACAAGATACTTACATTTTTACATATATACATAGCAGTGTTTTTTTTTTTGTTTAATTTTTTTTTACAGTAAGATTCACTCTGTACAATGCCCAGGGGCCACTAGAGGTAGAGGATTACATTAAGAAGTAGTTTATACAGATAGGAGGGGAAGATAATGGTTAACCCTTGACTTGAACAGGTTAAGATTGTAGTGATCAGGGGAAACATCATCTTGGGAGTCAATTCCACAGAGCAGTGGTTCTTGGGAAGAAGCCGTTTCAGTGGAACTTACTTCTCACCAATGGAATAACCAGAATTAATCAAGCACAAAGCAAGGTAGGTCCTGCCTAACGAAAAAGGATTTGTCAATGATTTTCAGCAAAGTTTTTACAAGGCCCGGATGCTCTTCCTAACTAACATTCACAGTAATCCAAGTATAACATTTTAGTGTTTTTATTGAGACACCATCTCTAGGAAGGTTGCCATTCAAGGCTTGAAGCTGCATGCTATATATATATATATATATATATATATATATATATATATATATATATATATATATATCACTAGCAGCGTTGCCCATGCTTGATTCAAAAATCATACGACTCATACAGCAATCGCTATCACTTGACTTAAAATATCTTTGCCCTTGCTTGCCTTTAAAGGAGTGCCCTTTGCCGTGCTGATGTTGCTACATGCCTTACTTCTTGCCTATCTCACACTGCGAATTTTTTCTAAGCTCTATATTAAACATTACATCTGTTACAAAAAAAAAGAACTAAACAAAATGAACACAAAACAATCAGCTTTAAAAAAGGACTCGTAACTGGAGAAACCAAATGAAAAAAGAATGTTAACAACAAATACTTTTTCACACCCAACCCAGTTCTGCGGAATCAGAATCAACGTTTAGTTTAAGCAAGTGAATGAGTCAATTGGAGTAAAGTGCCATGCAGATTTAAATTTTTCCCACTTGTGACGAATGCAGCTATCAATTTTTTTTGCATGCTAGTTAACATTCATGCCAGTCAGTTGTTGGCTCTCACGCTGGCCAATAGAAACTTCCTGCCTATTCGTGGCAACCAGCTTTTGGCTCTCACTCTGGCCAGTACAAAATGGGTGCAAACTACATGAAAACTGCCATAGAAGCATGAAAAAAATCGATTATTTCCACTATCAATGAGATTTGGGAAATGCAAAGTCGGTTTTGGCCTTCCCACTAACTTGGAGCATGTGCATGTAAATTTTGGTGCAAATCCGTCGAAAATTGCGGCCATGCATTTGTTACACACACACGCATCCTGCCTTATATATATATATATATATATATTCACACACGATGCGATGGATAAATTGTCATCTAAACTATACAAAAGTGAAAATAACACTGGAATCTCATTTTAACATATATATTTACCAAAATTACACAAAAATATCTTGAAATACTAAAGAATAAATTTATTCAATAAAAATCTCCATTGGCTTCAACAACAGCCTCCAGACAACTCTTGTAACTCTTCTCAACAGTCTCCTTGTTTAAATTGGTGAATGCTGCCATAATCGTTGCCTTCAGTTCATCTTTGGAGTTAAAAGGAGTTTTCTTTGTTTCTCACTCAACTGAGATCTCCTGCTTGTGTGGCATGGTACAGAGTCCTGTTGCCAGACATAGGGTCTTCCAGCAGCCACTCTCTTGACCCAGGGCAGCACTACCTCCTCAATGTACTTGATGTAGGCCTCCAGGTTGAATCTGAGGCCATGCGAATGCATAACATTGTCATCTCATTTGGCTGGTTGTTCTGAGTTACATGTTAACAGTAGCAGGCCTAAGCCTGACCTAACAAAAAAAAAAAGGCTCCAGAAAAGTTAACATATCTGTTAAGGCATCTGGTACACTAATGCTTAACCAGACACCACAGACTACCTGTAATGGTAACTAATCTTAATTCATAAGACTAATCTATATATATATATATGAAACAGAGGATGTGTGTGTGTGTATGTGTGTGTGAGATAATTTTTTTACTAGAGATCCACCCAACCAATTTTGACCAAACTTGGCACATACATTGTACAATGTAAGAGAGAGGTTTTTAGCATAAAAAAAGAAAAAAACACTAATTATTTTTAAGTCAATAAAGCCAATCAAAAATTGATAAATTCAACATTTTTCCTCTGAATTTATTCAAACTCGGTATGTAGGTTACTTACATCATGATGAGCTCAACAATACCTCATTTTTATTTCTACGCAAATTTCAACACAAATTTTAAACTAAAATTTCCCTTAATTTTCAAACAATACAAACTTCACTCAACTGTAGCAAACAATATGTTGATTGTTTAACAATCATTTAACTTCATAATTGAGTCCACCCATATAGTGAAAACTTGCGTAAATAGCGAAAAATGGCGATTTTTACTAGTTTCTTTCTTATTTTTCGTTCAATCAATTTTCATAGACTATTCTATCAACTATAATTTTAAATATTTTGCTATGGCTCTGTAATTGAAACCCTTTATGCAGCATTTTATCATCCAGCCATGAGTGTAGCCTTCCATAGAATAAGAGTTCAATTTAATTTGGTGGGCGAGGGGGGGGGGTCAGAAGGGTCTGATATGCTACTCTAACTTATATAAAATATAAATTTAGCAAATGTTGGTTTCTTGAAGTTGTTACTTTGACAAAAAGTGATTGTGATTAAAGACAATTCAGATTAGGTTTGATATTTTTTTTAAAAAAAGAAGTCAAATTCTCTTTTCAAACCATCAACAGATGTTGGCTTCACAACGATCTTGGCATTTTTTTGACATGAAACTTATCATTTGACAAAAGGTAATTTACCTCTGGCAGTTATCTTAAAATCAATACTTAGTTTATGCCATAGTGTGGGAAGAGTCTTTTATCTTTCTTTGGGAAATAACCTAATGCAATGTTTCCCACCAGTGAGGCATGGTAATATTTTGGTGGGGCATGTGTTGGATGTGCACACTTTGGCTTACTATAACAGAATAAAGGGGTAATTCAAGAAGGAGTTATTACCAGAATTTTAGAAATACCAAAGTGGGGCACTGCCCACAATTGGTTGAGAACCACTGATTTAAGGACATTAGTAAGCTTCCCATTAGGGATGTAAGTGGAGTTATACAATAGACACTTGCAACAAGAAATAACCACTTTTTCCAAATTTCTTTTTTTTAATTCTTCATATCTAAAGGGATTCTCATCTTCCTGGTTGTGTATCTGCCAATGAAGTGGGATAGAAAGATCAGTAGCACTGAAATCAAACCCTAAAGTAACCAAACACGGGATCATGACGAGCACCCAACAAGACTTCCACACAGGAACACCACACGTATGGCTCTCAATTTCTTGTCCTTTGTTGCTCTTAGTAAAGTTTGTCTTTGTTCTTCTTTTTATGCATCATGTCCTTTCAGGACGTAGGTGATCATGGCTCTCCACCTCCCTCTAAACTTTGCAGCTCTCAACAAGTTCCTTCATTCTGCATCCCCACCCCCAGACCACATTCTGTCATCCACTTTCTTAAGCCTGCTAGGTATGTCACATGTTGTTTTTACCTTGTCTCTCTTTCCCTTTATTCCCTTTATTCGACTCATGGGTATCAGATTCTCCAGGCCTTCCTTCCTCATTATGCATCCCAGAAACTTCAACTGCCTCTTCCTGAAGTTAAGTGTAAGCCTCCTCCTTGTTTGCATCCTCTCTAAGACTTCATCATTGCTCCCACGCTTGGTCCATAATATCCTTAGCATCCTTTTGTAGAACCACAACTCTGTCGCCTCAAGTATTCTTCATCTTTAAAGAAATCTTCCAACAGTTACTGCCGTAAAGAAGGACAGATGTCATGTGACAGCTCAGTATTCTTTTTTGTTACTAAAGAAATATTCCTGTCTTGCAATACTCTGCCCAGCTTTTGGAATGCGTCCTTGGCCATCCCAATACGTCTACGGATCTCAATGTTGCACTTACCATCCTCTGTCAAAGTGATTCCCAGATATCTGTTTATATTTCTGAGATGAGCTATTATGTACACTATTTACCAAGGACACATGGGACAGTGGATAAAGGTGTTAGATTCAGTGACAGGACCCAAAGAGTGGGAGTTCAATACCTGGCTATGGTAGTGAAGAACTTGGAGAGGGAAATTAACAGGAGATAACTGATAACTGACATCCATTAGACATGGCACGTGGAACTAGAACAGTCTACCTCAGCAAGCAAAATAAAGGGTTCAGTTCAACATTCCAACCACCTGAAGAAGGCCAGAGCGTACAACAGCCAAAATGTTTGCAATAAATACGGCAACAAAGATGAGGACAATAGTCCAAATAATGTAAATAATGATTCCCAGATATTTAAACTTCCACGTATGCTTGATTTTAGTGTGTGGGTTATGATCTGTTTAGGTCTGGTTTAAATTTGTCTATGAAGTTTTTTTCTTGTATTTTTAGGTACAAATAATTTTCTGTTTGATATATTTGCATAATTTTAAATTTATCTTGATTACATTTGTAAACAGTTTAGCTGAAAACACTCAGAATTAAAAAAGTTTGGGACAATTTTTACATTCATTAAATCTAGAAAAGACAGTTATACAAGAAAAACATAAAAATGCTAAACAAAAATGTGTTTTCAGTTTTATTAAAGGAAACATGTATTAAATAGGGATTGTTGCCAAAATATATACACAGACAGACAGTACATACATTAAGCATTCTTGAGAAGACATAAAATTGAATATTACAAAACTAGTTTTTCATCATTATTTCACTTATTACTATACATGCTCGTCTTTGTATATTCTACTAAAGAGGACACTGTACCAATAGAAATGACCTACATAACTACAATATAATGGTTTGTCTGACTGAAAATAAAAGGACACCATCCACTTGAGTGCCTCTAAAATTTTCAGAGGTTTTCAATTCCCACACAACTGTTCATGGTTGAAGCTAGTAATTATACTATAAAATATTTCCGTTTTCAATTCACTCTTAAGAGCTTCAAATTCCTATTCAGATTAAAAAAGAAATTTATTTGTCCATAAATTACAATAAATGAAAAGGTGGGTGTACTTGATGCTCATATGAACAATATTCTTTTTAGCAGCGTGTCGTGTCTAAATGGTTCCAGATTCTTTTTCATCTTTGGTTTTCTGGCTATTTAGAGATGAAAGCTGCCATTATAATAATAGCTATGCACCTGGTTTCTGGAGACTGTCTCCTAAAGCAATGCATCATGCATTTGCACAAAAGAAGGACAAAATCAGAGGTGCACACTGACATCTGCAGGATATGACAATCAAACTCTGCTGTTTTTACGATGACTCAAAAGCAAAGGCAGGTCATCCATATTAAACTAATACCTATTCACTTTTATTTTGTTTTTCCCAAGTAACTTATAACAGCAATGACTTTATTCAAGCATAATTTATTTTTATTTCAATTAAAGAAAATTTGGTATATTTAAAATTACTGTTGTTGATTTATTATGGTTTATCAACCCTTTGTAGGTTAGTTAAAACCAAAACATATTTTGGATTGTAAGAATAATTATTTCTTTATTTTTTTTCTTTTTTTTTTTCTTTACAAGTGAATATTGCATTAACGGTTTTGTGGGGAATAATAATAACTTTTCCAGATACAAATCCTACTATTTAACCCATATCTAGGGGTAGAAGAATTCATACCTTGGATAGTGGCTCAGAATAAGAAATCAAAGAAACAGGTTTGAATTCCAGTTAGGTTTGTTACATTCACTTATACACAAATACCCTTGGGAAAGATATGAATCCATCTCCTCTCCCTAGCTATGGATTAAATAGTAAAACTTATATCTGGAAAAATCATTGCCATTCTTAAAAAAAAAAAAAAAAAATTTAATACAATACAGACTAGAAAAATGAAAAAAAAAAATTCTTACAATCCAAAATACATTTCAGTTTTAAATCATCCACAAAGGGTTGATAAACCAGATAAAAAAAAATTAATACATTGCAGGAAACATTTGACATTCATTGGCCAAACAGCATTATTGTCATTTGAAAATTTATAAAATCTTTTTCTTAAGAGTTTTTCAGAAAAAACAAACTTCTCTAGAGCTATATTATTGCTCTTTCTAGGGAGTTTCCTTCCTAACCTTTTGTTTAAGGTAGTGTTAAAAGTCAACATCAGGATTATATTATTATTTTTCCTTCTAGTTATACATGCTATCCATTTTAGTTGTTGATGCTCTTGGAAGTCTTCAAGTGATGTGGCTTTTGTTATTTGGTAAAGCACTGTCGTTTTGTTGATGAAGGATTGTCTTTAAGATCTAAAGGATTCAGGAGCTTAATGCCATTCTTAATCATAGATTTGAGAAAATTGCTGCCGAGATGATAGTCTAGACATTTTTCAATGAATCTGATGCCATGCATGACATCCACCTGAGAGTCTACATACAACAAGGATAATTAAGAAAATAACTCGAGTTCTTGTGCTAATATTTTGGTTTTGTAGTACCTTAAGGTCTTGGGCAAATATTCCCCAGTGCAAACTATTTTGTGTTCAATTTATTTATCTCCAATACTAAATTCGTTATAACTGATCTATACAAGTTTGGTATGTTTCGGCGTTTCCCATTTGGTGTGGCTGATTCAGCATCAGAAAAATAATTGGACAATTCAGCATAGCCATTTAGGCATCATGCTGTTTTAATGTCACTGTCTTTGACACCCAACTTTCAATATGACTTTTTATTCATTTAAGAAACTAAGAATCCTATTAAAACACTAATGGAATAATGTAAACAAAAAAATTCCCATGCCAAATAGGCTGCACCGAAACGTCCTATTCCCCGATCTACACACCAAAGTATTTTTACACAAGTTTGGGTGTTAACTATTTGCCCATAGCTAGGACCCTAACAGGTGCTACCACCACGGGTCAGGGTGGACCTGGGAACACCAGCAATTAAGAGGTGGTGCCACACTCCTCAAAACCTCCTGATCAGAGGCCTTGTTGTTGGACATAGTTTATTGTCTTACCCAGGACACGGGTGTAGTTTATCGTCATACCCAGGACGAAATCTAAACACCAAGGTATTTGAAGTGTTTAGAATTTATTAATTTCATATTCTGAGTTTTTATGATGGATTCATTGTATGTGCCATCACAAATCTTGTTCCAATTCCTGATCATTGTTTCCTTTTTACAATGACAGGTCCTACATTTCGAAACACTTGGTAAAGAATGTGGATTTTTTTTGTTCAGGATCATTCTTATCTGAACTCAGGTCAGTTATGTGCCATGCATGATACATACCTAGGAGATCATGTATTTTTTGATACATGACTGACAAGGCAGATTTTTTCCCCACAGTAGGTTACCATCTCTTTCTGCGGTAGACCAGTTGCCATCCAAGGCTATAGAACCCAGTCTGTCCTACTATTTATGCATAGCTACTGGGAGAAGAGGATTCATACTGTTCACAAGGGTATTAACATGTAAGTGAATGTAATGGCTTTGACTGGAATTCGAACTCAGCTCTCCGATTCCTCAATCCAAGATGCTATCCACTATTCAACCGTACAAACACCTATATCATCAGCTTATGCTCTTTTGTTGTCAGTACAGGATTAGGGTTGAGAGATTTTGATTTTATTCACATTTATTGGGCAGAACAAAAAGAAAAAGATAAAAGAAATACATTTCTTTTGTAGTTTTCTGAACCTTAGACCATATCTCATTTTATAAAGAGTCAGATGAGAACCAAAACAGAAGTCTTGTTCTGTGGATGCTTACTACTCATGTTATATGTTCTATAGTGAAAAACATAGTTGTGATGTGTACTTCAGTTCCATGAATTTCATTCAATCATGTTTCCTTTGAACACACTATCCATAACTTACTTTTGTTAATGAATTATGGAAATCAAAACAATTAGAGGACATTGGTCAATTCACAATCAGAAATTAGAAAAATTGTCAATACTGAACAAAGAATCAATAAAAATAATAAACAAGGAGCTTTCAGTTAAATGAATGAGAAACTGCTGGCTATATAAGTTTTTTACGTGCTTTGTTTATACGAAGACAGTATCTGTAGATTACAAAACATTAACATACATTGGTCATATCACATTTTTTTCAATAAGACTGAGGTTTTACCTCTCCAAATAAATTATTATATACAAACTTTTGACACAAATCTATGACAACATTTTTAATTACAGTCAGATTATGGTCAATAATACAACTATAAACTGCTAATCTAACAAATAAAAATAAAAAAAATTAGAAAATGTAAGATCCTCATATCAAAAGACAGCAGCCAACCATCAATAAAATTTGTCTCAATCTTGGCAAGCGTTTTTTAAAGTGCCTTTGAACCCTGAACTCATTTTAACCATATGATGCTAAAATTTGTTTCACTGCCAGAGCATGTGAAATGGTTTTCATTTCAAACTCCTAACAACACAAATGAACTATTGGTCATCTTCTTACTTCTATTTACTTTATTTAAAAAAAACACCTAAAATGGCCAAAAGAACTTCAAATATTACACATAATTTTGACAAGTTTCCACCAAACATCAACAAATCTCAGCAAAAGCTCAAGAAAAAATTTCTTGTCCCTTCAACACACACGAATGTTGATGGATGTGAGGTCACCAACCACATGACGTCACCTGTTGAAATAGAGACATGATTAAAGGTACACTCAGTAGGAAATAACATCCAATTCAAATGTGCTATCATTTTACTATGTTACAGCTTTAAGTACTTGCCTTCATTAGATCATTTCATTTGATTTATTCATTTTTTACAGTTTATCAACCCCTTTTTGTTTTATTAATGTTCACTCTATACAAGGCCTAAGAGTCACTCACGATAGGGTGAGTGGTGTCATATGGGTGGAAGAAAGGGGAAGAAGTGATGTTCTTGGAGCAAAAGATAGTGGCTAACTCTAGACCTGAAGAGGTAAAAATAGTTGTGATTGGGAAAACATAAGTGAATTTAAAGCCAGAAAATATTTTCAGATTGCAAGAATTTTGAGGGTGGGTGGGAGGAGATAATGATTTAGTGGTAAAGGTCTTACTAATTAAACCAGAACTGGGTGAGGGGGTTGGAGAAGATTAGAATTTATAATTTTCCCAAGGTTATTTACATGTAAGAGAATATAACGAACCCAACTGGAATTGGAACTCGACTCTCCGATTAACAATTCTGAGCCATTATCCATTACACCACCCGCACATCTAAGCTTACAGCACCTGGTATTCCCAAGTGGTCACCCATCCAGGCACTGACCAGCCTCAACGTTGCTTAACTTCAGTGATCATACGAAAACTCGACTCTTCGATTAACAATTCTGAGCCATTATCCATTACACCACCCGCACATCCAAGCTTACAGCACCTGGTATTCACAAGTGGTCACCCATCACCAGGTTCAACATTGCTTAACTTTGGTGATCATATGAGAACCAGTGTTTCAACTTGATGTGGCTGTAAGCCTTACTCATCATTACTGTGTTATAGCTTTAAGTAATTGCCTTCATTAGAGACAACCAGTGGAGTAATGGATAGCAGCTGAGATTAAGGAATCAGAGAACTAAGTTTTGAATTCCAGTCGAGTCTGTTACATTCACTTACCTTAGAAAAGGTATGAATCCCTCTCCCCCCCCCCCACCACCAGCTATGGGTAAATAGTCGGACAGACCAGGTTCTATAGCCTTGAATGGCAACCTACTGCGGGAAAAAATCTGCCTAGTCAGTCATGTATCGAAAGATACATGATCGCCTAAGCATGTATCATGCATAGCAAATAACTGACTATGCTGAGTTATGAATAATTATCAAGGAAAGAAGTTATTGTTTATATAAAGACTATTTCAAGACATTTTTATGTTTATACCATCTTTTTTATAGATACAAATATTTAAGTAAATGCTCTGTTTATAATAAACAGTATTAAACAATATTTACCGGCCTGAATGTCCGATAAATTTTCATAGAAAATATGCGTCATCTGACAGGAATTAAACCTGTATCCTATACGGAAACGTCATATAGCCTGATGTGCTTTTACCAATTTCGTCACAGAGGAGCACTTCAGTTAGCAAGAATGTACACGAGAAAATCATGGAAAATTGTAGTTTAAAAACAGTAAAAATCAACCTTGCTGACCGAAACGCTCCTCTGTAGCGAAATCGGTAAAAGCACGTCAGGCCATATGACAGTTCTGTATAACAACAAAGATGAGGATAATAGTCCATATCTAAATAAAAACTAAGCATCAAGAAGTGATACAAAATTTTGGCATATAAATGTTGCATTTCAATTGAAATTCACAAATGTGTGAAAGTAAATTATGGCAATAGTTGTATGGATGTAAATAACCTATCAATGACTGGGTTGAGGAGGGGGGGTGTCAAAATTAATATTTACTCAAGCTGTTGGAGGATCATCTCCCAAGACATTACTTCTCCTTAGGGAGAAGAGCTGCAGTCATTACCTGGCAGTGGAGGTGTTGCAAAAAGGTAAAGTGTCAAGGGTGCTTCAGCAATTTTTATATCGCTACCATCCTACTTTAAAATCGACCTTGAATCACATTCTACTCAACATATCTGTGCAATCAAATACAATCAAAGGCAAACTTCTTTTTTTTTCTTTTTTTGCACAACACAAGTCTGCTTTGAAGGCTTCACTATCACTATTTATTGTGGCCTTGTGCCACACTAAACAAATTTTAGAAGATATAACTATTATATATATATATATTTAATCAATTCGCCCCAAGCAAGGCAATAATACCAAGACACAAGGAGCTCCTGGGAATGAAAGAGAATGAAAAAGATTTTAGAAGGAACTAGAAACCCAATCCTAAACAGGAAACAAGGGATAAACCTCTACTCCTGTTCAAAAGACTAGAGAGGAGCATGAAGTGGACAATAGGCAGATATATCTACTACTATTGAGGAAAAAAAATAGTAAATAAAATTTCACACTTTTGGCATAGACATTAGATGTATAGAGTTGAGATATATTTTTTATCGTGTGTGTGTGTGTGTGTGTGTGTGTGTGTAAGATGAGACAAAGTTGAAAATTCATTAACAACACATTTTGCCGAAAGCATTTTCTCTCTTTGGCTTCCTCAGGTTAGAATGAAAGAATGACAAAATTGAGGAAAAATGCTTTGGGATCTGAAGATAAGTGAAGAGCATGAAACAAAATTAGATTACCTTATCACCTCCAATGTCCAGACTCAAGAGAATGTCTGTTCAAACAAACAGGCAGACAATCTCAAGTCTGGACATTGGAGGCAATAATGTAATCTAATTCATGGTCCCCACATATCCTCAGAGATCCCAAAGCATTTTTCCTCACATACAGTTTTGTATTTCTTTCATAAGTTTTGTTTCAGATACTATTATACATCCTTCAAGCATGCATGCATATAGAATTCTCAGTGTGTATCGTCTGTGTCGCATCAACATAAACAAATGTGAGTTATCCCATAAGCAATGATATCCTCACTCAGCCTCTTTTTGGTCTTTTTAGCTCTGGCTTTCAGATGTCAATAGGAGCAATACCAACAAGGCATGTTCGCTTCTTTGTTCCTTCTTTGACTTTTGAACTCTCTCACACACGCTAGTTACACAGACACACTTATTATAACTTGTTTTAATGTTTCTCCTTTTCATTACAACTGTCTACACATGATATTTCTTTTGTTAATACAGGCATTGTCATTTGTTTTATAATTATTGCCTTATGTTTACTCATTTTTACCTGCACTCACATTGAGTCTGTCAATATTGTTTGTAGGATAGATGTTCCAGGAGCCCATAAATATTTACTCTCCAAGGTGTTGATTCCTGCAACATAATGGTGATTAATATTTACCTAAACATACTAGCAGCCACCAACACGAACTTAGTCCGATGAAGTCCTAAAGGACAAAACATGTCATACAAAAACTTTTTCTACTTTGTCATATATCTTTCCTCCAAAATTGTTCTTGAGATAGATAGATAGATATTATATATATATATATATATATATATATATATAATCGTAAGATGAGAATGAATAGAGTACAATTCCAATGTTCGTAACATTCAATTTAAAAGAGGGCTCAATTGTGTAGCGATTTTGACATGTTTTTCAATGTAATACCCTAAAATAAAGTATCACAAAAAAACAATTCATACAAAGAATTAAATAGCAATGTTAATGTGATTAATGCCAAAATCACTTCACTAACAGAAATTAATGAGACATTAACTTACTATCAATTGCTTGAATAATAAGATCCTTATATTTGAGTTGTTGTCAGATGAAAGACACATGCCAAGTACTTTCAACAATTTCAAATTGTCATCTTCAGGGCGCAATTCTCCCATACACAGGCAATCACCAGATGTAATATGTGTAGACCGAAAGATGTTTCTTTTAAAGTATGTTATTTTCACTCTACTAAATGGATTATACTAAGTCCATTTCACTTCAACAGATAAATAGATATAACAAGAAAAGTTTGTGGATTTATAACTTTTCAAAATTGAAACAAAATTCTTACTTGATCAATTTGAACTAAAAGTGTTTGCCTATGTATGGGGAAATTGTGTCCTGAAAATGACAATTTGAAATTTAATTCATTGCTATTTAATTCTTTGTATAAATTGATTCTTTATGATATAAAATATAAGCTGCACACTAATATAATTTTTTATATATGATCACAAATAGCGATGAAACCCAGGGTCACAAACTCACATCAATCCAATATATATATATATATATATATATATATATATATATTAAAAAGGTATGCTTTCTTTATGGGTAAAAAGTGCATGCAAGAGATAATGCATAAGAAAATATTACAAGTTAACGCAGAGATCAAAACCTAATGATGACAGTGTGTTTCTTTTTGAACGCAATCTTTATCTTTAGTCCTGAAGATTGCGTTCATGCATCAGACAGACTGTCGCCGCTCAGTGTTGACCTCAGTTTCCACTTATATGATAGAGGCTGCTGTCAAGGTCAAGGACTAAGGACTTTTCTTTTTTTTCACAGCATCTCCTCAAACAAATCTGTGACAATATAGAATTTGCATCCAGCACATGGTCTATTTACATAAAAAATATGCATTATATTGCCTCTACACACAAATATAGCACTTCTTCAATCATTAGTTATTAGTTAAGAAAACTTAAAAAGATTTGCATTGTTCTGTGTCTGGCAAAACAAGTTATGTAGTAAAAAAAAAAATCATTGAATGAAGAAGAGTGAATGCACAATTAAAAAACCGGTTTATTTTTATGATACAAATTTCTATACACACTCCTGATATACAGAAAATATACTTTATGAATTCTGTGCAAAAAAGAAAAAAAAAGCATCTCGTATGGGTGCAACAACGAAATTCAAGGCGTTGTTGACACGTGTCCCTTTAAGTTAAATTATATTCACCTTCTTTCTTACGAATGTTTTTTCTTTCTTTTATAAGCACTTGTAGTGAGATTTTTGCAAAATATGATATTAAAAATTGAGACGCATAATTAAGAATATATAATTACAAGCTTTTAAAACATATTCCGTTGTCCGTGGGGGGGGGGCACACAAACTGAATCCAAACAGAAATAAAATACGAATAAGGAAAGAAAGTGACAGAAAATAACTTAAAAAATCTTTAATTTTTATGGCTTTGTTTTTTTTTTTAAATGCCTCGAAAAATTAACGATTCCGGTCTTATAAATAAATAATAATAAAAGATTTTTTTTTAATATCTAGAAAGAAAAAAAAAAAACTTTAAGTAAACTAAGTTCATTGTTTAAAAAACAAAAAAACTCAATACATTATTTTAATTTCTTTTCTTTCTTAACTAATGAATTACTTAGTTAAAAATCACAAAATAAAATTGTTTTTCGTTTGATTTGTCTCGTTGCAAAGTAAATTAATAACAAAAAATTTTAAAGTCAAATCCGAAGAAATTCGTTGAACTAAAAAACATTAATTTCTAATATTGATCGATTTCTTTACCAAAGTCAAAATTTATAGGGAATTAAAAGAAATTAAAAAAAAGTTTAAACTAAAATAAAATCATTTTACAAACTTTTTTTATTGGTGAATTTACTAAAAAAATGTTGGTTATGGTTAAAAAAAAAAAAAAAGGACTCAGCCATGGAAAAGTTTTTTTTTTTTTTGTTTTGTTATTTCGCCTAAAATATTTTAGAAGACTTTAAAAAAAATACTTCGGTGATCAAATTAAAATTCGTCATAAACTTCATTTGACTTTTTTTTATCTAACAACTGCTTCGAAAAAAGAAAAATAAATTAGCCGAGAAATAAAAACTTTTTGAACAGGTAAAGTTCCTGGAAGAAAACGCAATATAAACTAAAAAAAATAAGCAAATACCGTTAATGACATTATAAAACTTGGAAGTCCTTTATAGAAATAAAAGTTACAAACGACTGACTGGGTTATTAAACACAAAAAAATGAACTTATTTACCTTGACATGATGATATTTTTCGTGCAAGACATCAAATCCGTAGAAACCCGAAGACTGGACAAAAATAAGAAAGTGACTTGTTTACGTCTAACACCGGTGAAACTTATCACTTCAGGAAGATGTCGATTTCTCTACGACGTGGAAAGGAGTTGTTGACAAATAGTGTTTGGGTTTCTTTGAATATTCACACATTTTACGACACACTAATTATGATGAAACACTTAATAAAAGAAAAATTAATACGTTAAATAGAAAATTTTCCTTTATTAAATAATTTTGTGTTAATTATTATTTTACGTCGAGAATTGAATTGTAGAATTGATGTTGGTTTGGTTAGAGAGACTGTTAAAGACAGACAAAAAAAAAACGAATTTAAAAAAAAATAACTATATTTAGCCTAAGTCTTCTTAAATGATAAAATAGAAATTTAGCGGACGTACTATTAATTAGTTTAACGAATGTACATAAATTTTAAAATTATATAACTTTGGGAGATGTATGGTTTCTTGTGTGCTGGGTGTTATCAGGGAAAGAAAAATTACTAAAATTTAGAAAAAAATATATTTGAAAAGAGAGTTGATTTCATAGAAATAGAGAATAATGTATTTGTTTGCTTTTTTTTAACAAAATGCCATGTAAAAGATTAAAAAATGTAGGAACCGATTAAAAAATAAAAATAAATTGTATGCAAAAAAAAAGAAACTGGCGTTTTTTTTTTTTTTTTCAAGAATAAATCTAAAAAAGCAACAAAAATTATCTTTTGAACTTCAGAAAAAGTACCACTCTACACTCAATTTTACAGTTAGACTCACCTGTTCAATTATTTGAACGTTCACCATGCACTCACCTGTTTTTATAGCCCCCGAGCAAGCAAATCGAAACAATAGTTAAAAACAAAAATAGACTTATTCCTCCTCCGTGTGAAATTGTTTGGGAGTGGGAGTTGATTACTGAAAAAGTTGCAGTTGCTTGTGATGATAAATCGTGGCCTTTATATTATTCTCTATCCATAACGTGTGTACAAACAACACTTAAATCCAGTAAAGCGTGACTCGTCTACAACAGTTGGACTTTAGACTGATGTAAAAAGTAAAATGTCTTTCTTTTTCTCAGTACTCCAAAGAAATGAGATATGATCAGATTTAAGAAAAATGATCGTGTCCCTGTGAATATCAATTATAAGAACGTAGAAAGAAAAATACTATTTTAAAATAAATTTATTCAAATGAGTGATATCTCTATCCAGTTATTGCGCGACCAGGAATACCATCTAGCTAAGAAGATTAAAATGAAAACAGCACATAACACATACACTCGACAGGAAGGGAATACCAAAAAAAAAAATGCTTAGTCGTCGTATATATTGAAATAAAATATTAATTCATCCGGGTTGTAAAAATGCCATAAAGCATTAGCAGTATAATTAAATATAAATTTCAAACAAACTTGAAAAAAAAAAATAAAATAAAAATATTTTATTTCTAACTAAAAATCCTCACATTTTTTTTTCGTATATATTTTCCATCGATTTTTCGCTGTCCTGCTACAATGGTTTTTAGTTTTATGTCTTTTGTTCCTTTGGAGACATTCAGTGTTGAAGTGTAAAGTAAACGGTTTAATAATTGTTTCATTTATTTATGTAAGTTTTTTTTTTTTTTTTTTCCTATTACTTGGAATTGGCTCTAAAAAGAACAGCCAGAAATAATTGTTATGGTAGACTGTTGGAGATTCATTTTTTCCAATTCGTATTTTTTGCTTCATGAAAGTGGTAGCTTATGTCCAAGTAAATTTAAAGTTGAAAGTCGTTTGATCCACGGGTCAGCGGATGAATGGCAGAAGGTAGTTATACAGAAGGGATTAGACATCAGCTGGCAGAAAGGAACGATACGTTGCAGAGATAGGGCGGCTGACTGACTGCGGAAAGGTCGTGTGAAAGTCACCAGCTGAACAAAGGTCAGAAAGGTTTCGGCATTCTTAAAAACTACGCCGACAAAAGACATTTCACGATAACGTAAAATTTCCCGGAGACACTGGAAAAGCAAACGCCAAAGAGACACGTGGAAGCCAAACAGAGAGAAAACAGAACGACATTGCAAAAATAAAGATAATCCACACTGAGACACAAGTGATAAAGTAAACCATCCTAAGATTCTCATGGGAAAAACTCGTAGTTTTTTTTTTTTTTGTTTATTTATTGCTTTCCTAAGAGGAGTTTATTCTTTTCTTTTTCTTTTTTTTTTCAATAATTTTCGCCACACTTTCTCAAAAATGTTTTCGTGATATGAAAGAGTTTATTTTGTGAATTTTTTAGAGTCAATTATTTCTATAATTTTATTATTTTATCTTGCCGTGTCCTTAATAATGCGCATGAAATTATTTTTGTGTAAGCCTTTCAGTAAAATCTGTACTTAGTTACATTGTTTTATTTCTATGCAATAAACGTTCGTATTTTTTAAATTTCACGAAGTAATTTCAAGTCTTGTTTCTTATGGTATGCCTCTTCTTTAATATTCGGGATAAGAGAGTGGGTACTTTCTCCTTTCTCATCCCCTCCCAGGAAAAATATTTTATTTTGCACAAAAATATTAATTCCTGAACGCAAAAAAGAAAATAATTGTATTCATTTATACAAGACTTGGCTTCGTGAAGTTTGAAAGAAAATATTATCACCGTCTGGCTAGATAGCATTCCTTTAGAAATACATGTGTTATTGAATTAGATTTTTTAAGCAAAAACATTTTCAGTTAAGAATAAAAGCATTTTTTTTTCTAAATAATTCTGCCTTCTATTGAAACAATTTTCAGATGTAAAAAAAAGTATGCAAAAGTTAGACGAGACCTTAACCTAAAAAGCTGAACAGGAGAATTTTAAAAGTAAAATTCTACCTTTATTTTCTGAAATATTTGTTCTTGTTAATGTAGTATTGAAAATGAAGCAATTGTGTTAATTTCAGGTGTTAAAATCACATGTTGATGAAGCAGAATATTTTGCTTGTAAATTCTCTTCAAATTCTACTCTAGACTCATATGTAGTATCTTTACCTGACTTTCCACTTAGAACTGAGTCTCTATTGAGTGATATGTATATAACTCCGTCCATGGTTTATGCTATAATCTCTAAACTAGTTCCCCACAAGGCACGTGGGCTTGACGGTATCCTTGCAATAGTCCTTAAGAAATGTGCTCCTAAATTGACTCTTCTTCTTTCTAAACTCGACAATAAATCCTTTGCTGCTTCTTGTTTTCCTGCTTGTTGGAAATCCGCTTTAAGAACTACCGGCCGATTAGTCGTCTTCTTTTTGGCAAAGTATTAGAGGCTCTAATTAACTCTGAATTGGTTAAGCATCTCACCTCGCACAGTCTTTTTTCAGATAAGCAATATGGCTTTCGTTTCCCTATATTAACTGATGATGTATTAACGACTATTGCTGAAAGAGTCTCTCAAGCTTTAGATAAGAATGGTGAAGCTCGGACTGTTGCGTTGAATATCTCAAAGGCATTTGACAGGGTTTCGTATGTTGGTCTTCTTCACAAGCTGAAAGGTTATGATATTTATGGACGAATTTTTAATCTAATTCAATCTTCGTTATCAAATCGCAAAATTAAAGCTCGAACGGTACAATTCCCGATTTTTTGCATGAATACGGGTTTTTCCCTGGGCTCTACCCATGGACCTATGCTGTCCCTAATATTCATCAAAGCCCTTCCCGATGTCATCAGTTCTTAACACGGTATCTATTCTGATGACACATTTACTTCTGTCTTAATAGTGAATCTGGTCAGCTCGATAAAGTCAAATTAACAGCTGATCCAAAAAATTACCTACAATCTGTTGGGGCGAGAAGAGGCTCCTTAATTTTAACGCCTCTAAAACAAAACTATCCTCTTTTAATCATCTGGGAGAATCTTTTTGACTCCCATTAGCATGGCTTATGCTATCCTCCAAGAAAAGTATGGCTGATGCTATCCTCCAGAATAAGCATGGCTGATGCTATCCCTCTGGATAAGCATGTCTAGTGCTATCCTCCAGAAAAAGCATGGCTGATGCTATCCTCTAGGAAAGTGTCACATTGCATCTTCTCGGGCTAACGTTTTACGCTGGAACAAAGTGGAAATCAATTGCTAGGACTGTTGCTACGAATGTTGGCCCACTCTGTCGTGCTAGACAGTTTTTTTTCGCCAGAATCTATCTTACATATTTATAAGTCGACCATTCGTCCATGCATTGACTGTTGCTGTCATATCTGATTTGGTGCTTCTGTTATTTATTTAAAGATTCTTGAGAAAAGGAAGAATCTGCAATGTTATTTGTCCTAATCAGGCATCTCGGTTTCAATCAATTTCGCACAATCGGAACGTAACTATCCCGTGCCTTTTGTTTTTTTTTATAAATCCTTTCATGGTGATATGAAGCTTCTGATGAAGCTTCCTCTGTGGTACTTAGACTTTATTAATTTAAGTGCAGTACTAGATTGGCAGCTAAGTCTCATCAATTTACAGTTGAAATTGTAAGTCCTATACTAACAGTTGATTCTCTCGTACTTCTTGCTAGAGGCAGCTTCTTGCTTTCCAGTCAATTTTGATATTCATATATATATATATATATATATGTGTGTGTGTGTGTGTGTGTGTGTGTGTGTGTGTGTATATATATATATATATATATATAATGAATGAAAATGTTAGTGTGTCACTGTGTCATAGTTTTTTTTAACTTTACTCCTAGAGGCTATAGTTCAACATCTCATACCACTTCGGAATTAGACTGACTCCGTGAGCAAACTATAAACATTCCGGGTCGGATCTGGACTCGTAATCCTGAAATTCTAGATCCCCCCCCCCACCAAGTTTTCATTATTGCGATAGTTTTTTTTTACATGGTTTATTGTAACGATTTTTTTAATTTTTTTTTTTTTTTTTTGTACGATAATTTTTTATAATTTGGAAAGTGTTCAAATTAATTGCAAAATCCAGCGAAAGTCACCCATAACATAAAAATAACTGTACGGAAAGTAAGGACCTACGTAAATCAAATTGTCTTTAAATTAAGTGGCGGCAGAAGAAGTATCGTTTAACTTTTAAAAGGTAAGCTTAAATATTAATGTAATACTTAAATGCAGGGATCAATTTTGAGTTCTTCTGTAGTTTATTGTTGCCTCGATAGGGCGGCTTTTTCGCTAGAGTATATATATATATATATATATTGTCATTCACAGAGAGACTGTTTCACTGTATCACAGCTCATCAGTGTGGCTAGACATCCGGTTGCTTCTAGCTAGGATCGAAACCCGGTTGAATTGGTGCTAGTCGGAGATTTTACGTATGCAAACAAATGGTGGTGAAAATACCTTCTTTAATAAGCAAAAGAAACGACATGTTGAAATACGCACTAATTCGTCTCAGCCATTTCTTTCAATTTCCTCACTCTCCAGCGGTGACACCTACAATTATCTTCACATCCCATTTGATGTAACTTACAAAGGCGCCACTACTGTTCATGATTGAACGGTGACTCTACTCTGCGGTTACTCAGTTGGCGCCAGACGAGTGATCTTGTGTACAGTGCCACTGTAGTATTCACACTGATCGAGTAGATTTTTCTCCTTCATATTTTCTTTTGTAATCAATGCTTTTCTTCATCTAAATATATATGGGGAAAAACACGTACGTGTTGAATTGATTTCTTTTGAAAGTGTTTCGAACTTTCTACCACAAAGTCGTAACTCCTCTTGCTAAAGATTATTTCTTTCTAAATATATTTTAAAATATTTATTCCGTTTGGATAAAAAAAAAAGTTATTTGTCATAAAAAAAAAAAAAAAAATCAAAGATTTTTTAAAAGTAGCACCAATGCAAAATGCCTGGAAATCTTTGGTATGAAATTCATGCCATTCGGAAAAATGTTCTTATTTCCTCTACCCTGAGATACATTTCATTTATTTCCAGACATATATCAACCAATGAGATTTTAATAAAACTAAATTAATTCTAAACCAAATTAAATAGAAAAATTCAGTTTATATAACATTAGAATGAATTCATTTCTTTATGCTTCGTTAATTCGACTTTTTCTCCGATTGCAATTGACAAAATAACCTTCTGTATTTTTACTTTTTCATATCTATGGCTTACAGTTCAAAATAAACCACTTAAAACTCAATAACTGTAGAGGATACATTCAGAGAGTTGCGACTGGAAAAGGTTGAAAACTTACACAATAAATGAATTCAACACGTGAATGATTTTTAAGTGTGTGAAATTATATAAAGAAGAGCATGGGTCAGAAAGTGTGTACAGATACACAAGTTCGAAAAATTGAAAGAAAAAAACTTTTATGGGATTAGCTGGAGAGTGTATGTGTGTGTGTGAGAGAAAGAGAGAGAGAAAGAGAGAGAGTTCGCCACGTAGTTTGGTGAAATTAAGAAGTCGGCTTACTCGACGAATATCTCTGATTGTTTGGGCAACATTTTGTGCATCCTATGGGCGAGAGAGAGAGAGAGAGAGCAAGAGTAAGAAGGGGGATTTCACTTCCTTTTACATTCCTGAATAGAACGCCACCTAGTGGCGTTAAACGAACTCCGTTGGTCGACAAGGTTGAGTAATCTCTCAAAACTACTAACCCTTCTTTGCTAATTTTTATGAATAAACACATGAGACTTTTTTTTTTATCAGTCTCTCTGAAATTAGATTTAATTAAATTCTTGGATTAAAACGCAAAAGTAGCTTAATGGAATTAACTACCATTTTTCCGGCTATTTCCAACAGTTTGCAATTATATGAACCTCATGTGCATTCTTTTAGGGAATTAATGTCGTTTTCATCCACAAATACAATCAGTCAGCACAGTCGTGATTAATTTACATGTCGTCTGTTTCACACATTTTGGTAGGAGATATGTAGTGATTTTCCAAGCGTAGCTCAGATGTGGCACAAGGCCGAAAGTATGAGGTACCCAGTGAGGATCGAACTCACTACTCAGTCGTAATAGTTCTAGCGAGACAAGCTTGCTAACCATTACACCACCTTGAGGTGCCCTTGGTAGGAGATATGTAATACCGCCAGTGATCCATTCTGGAATTTCATTAGGATTATTAATTAGCATTGATAAAGTTTGCAGAAGGGTTTTATGAATTGATAACAGATGATAGAACCAAAAGTTGGATACCTTGTCATTTCCTGGGGATTTCCATTTTGGGGAATTTTGTTAAATCTTGCTTAACATTATTCTTGGTTATATTTTCCCATTCTTGTACAGGTTTATTCTTCATTCTTCTCCTCGTTTGATCCATTCTGCATTGGGATTATATTCCCTATGGGCTGCTCCAAATATTCTCTCAAAATTTTTGCACTTCTTCAATAGACGGCGGCTTTTTGTCTTCTATGACTTCTTTTCCAATTCCCCTGTAAGACTTCATGAGGTCTGTTTGAAATATCTTATTTTGTTAATAAAACCTCCAAACCGCTTTTTCTATCGTCTTGTTCTTGGCACCTTTAATTTCAGTTTCCGTTGAAGTATTTCGATGATCGGTGGAATTTCATTTGCCGCTTTAATATTATATTTCCGCTTGATCTTCCTGCTTTTTCGTGTGGACACATTTTAATTTCTTTAATTTTTACCTACCAAGCTAGTTTCTTTTTGTCTGTTGTCTGATCTTTTCTTTGTCTTGACATTAAGTTTCCCAGTAGCTGCTAAAGCTGTAACGTATATGATATTATTTACTTCTGTGATATTTTCTAATGGTATATCCGTTAACAATGTTTGTAGTACAGTATTACAGGATGAAATATATTGAACGTCGTCATATGCATTTTTGGAAGCCGGTCTCTTTCTGGCATTTGTATGCGGGTTACTTTGCTGATTATTTGGATGATTTGGTTTTTCGCTTCAGGAATTTCACCTCTGTTGTTTTAAACGAATTCTGATCTAATTTCGTTTGATTCATTTTCTGAATCCGTGAAATTGTTTATGTTGCAGCTAAATTCTTCCGTTTAACTTTCCGAGAAATAATTATCTCGTATCTCATTTATTTGAATTTATATCACATCCTATGTCATTATGTATTTCTCAGTTTTTGTACTTGCTCTAATATTTAGTTTTGCTTGATCTCCAATAGGGTTACGGATCCTGAAATCGATGTTTCGTGAGTAGAAATGTAAAAATGGCGTTTGAAGTTAAAAATTTAAATTGACAGAAAATTAAAAATGTTTTAAAAATTCAACTCTGGATTTAGCAGAGTAAGAACCTTGGACCAGAAATTGCAAGAAGGAACAACGAAGTTATTTTGATAGCTGATGAAGTAAGATTAACTTACTTTCAAGTACAGATATCATTGCGAAATGCCTTTTCGATCAGAACGGGATTGGTGTCCTGATAGATCGCACTTGGGTACGGATTTTTTTTTTTATTAAATCCACCTGGGTGGTCACAGTGTTTGTTTGAAAAAAACTAGTACAAGGTTTGAAAACTGGTAAAGTCGAAATTCATTAGAAACTGAGGACAAGAAACAAACCAGATTTACCTTTTCTGTGATAATCGTCTGAATTTTTTTTATAATTATCATTATTTTAGATTTCAGGCGGGGACTCCTTCACCAATGGAAGAACCGTCTGCTAATGAAATGTGGACAATGAGCATTGTTTTCTGGGACCTAGTAAGGGAAAATGAAGCCATTAAGCATTATTATCGGGAAAGATTTCGATATATATAATGAACACTATTTACATTATTCGGACTATTGTCCTCATCTTTCTCGCCATATTTATTACAACGTTTCGGCCCTTCAGTATCGGTCTATATTTCTGAGATGAGGTATTATGTACACTATTTACATTATTCGGACTATTGTCCTCATTTTTGTCACCATATTTATTACAACGTTTAGGCTCTTCAGTATCTGTCTATATTTCTGAGATGAGGTATTATGTACACTATTTACATTATTCGGACTATTGTCCTCATTTGTGTCACCATATTTATTCGATATTCGTGCCAGTTTCTGGTAGGATTTTTCAATTTGTTTCCATATTTTCGGTGTATCGGGCCCGTACCGATCCTTCATTATCTGTCCGAATAATGTAAATAGTGTACATAATACCTCATCTCAGAAGTAGAGACAGATACTGAAAGGCCGAAACGTTGTAATAAATATGGCGACAAAGATGAGGACAATAGTTCCGAATAAATGTAAATAGTGTCCATAATATCTCATCTCAGAAATATAGACAGATATTGAATGGCCGAAACGTTGTAATAAATATGGCGACAAAGATGAGGACAATAGTCGAATAATGTAAATAGTGTACATAATACCTCATCTCAGAAAATAGACAGATAGAAACATATGGCGACAAAGATAATCCGAATAATGTAAATGTGTACATTTCAGAAATGTAGACACATATATAATGAAGTGTGCATTTGCATGGCAGCTATTTTTCGTGTGAGGAGCAAACGAACCAGATTCAGTGACATACTCGAATTTCGCCGAACACAGACACAGCGAATACAGAAAAAAAAACACCCAAGCGTCATTTCGCAGAAACTAAATTCTCTAGACTTATTATTTTTCTCTTCCCATTAAATTCTGTTAAGTTTACAGAAAGCGTTTGCTTCGTTTATCAGAGAACTTTTCTCCTCCCCCCCGTCAAGCCGAACACCACCAACAACTCGACCCTAACCAGCGCCCAGGAACTCTACGGGAGATCGATTTCATTTATTTTCTACAGGGACACAACAAGGGAAAAACTACCGTCAAACAGAGACATGAAACTAGGAAAGGCTTCATCTCCGGACTTGTTGGTACTTGTTCCCGGGCATGATGTAATTGGCTGATATTGATGAATTACTCGATCCATCCTGTTATATCTGGTGCAGTTAACCAAACAATTGTAATTGAGTGCCGTGACAAGAAGCTGACCACATCCCCAGCCAACTTGTTATATATCTATTTTTGCATTTGAGATTATGTTTTTTTTTTAATTTCTAATGATGTCCCTGCGTGCATTTGCAAGCGTATTTGAGACAGGATATGGTCTTATTTCAGTTCCTACCACATCTCTCCATATTTGATATTTGAGATTCGTAATGTTCTGTTGAGGATTTTCGAGTGCAATATAAAAATGTGTCATGACTCCCGATTCCATTTTGCCTGCTTTCTTTTAATTGATTTGGCATAGAGTTACCAGGACCAAAGTTGGAGTTATTATTTTTATTATTATCTCATCTCCTTTGATTTCTGATGAGTACGCATTTCTTTCCGGGTCCAGCCCAGAGACCTAAGGTCAAAAATGGCATCATGACATTTTCCACTGACTAATTAGAAAACATACACACACACATATTTACATAGCCCTTCGTAAGGTGTGGACTGTTCACGTGAAAACAATTTTTTTGTATTCTTTTAAGGCATGGACTTCCAGGGATCCCTTCAATGAGTCTACTGGAATCTTTTCCAAACAATCCGAGCGCCCCAACTACAACAGCGATTGTTGATGTTCCCATGTGCCACATTTTTGAGATTTCGAATTCAAGTTGATGTCCCCATGTGCCACATCTAGTGGATTCTTTTTAACACTAAATTATATTCTACTTTACTTTTCATTAGTAAGAAAATTCAATTATTATTATTATCATTATTATTTTATTATTATTATTATTATTCCTCTGATTTCTAGTGTGTACTCATTTCTTTTCGGGTCCCAACCAGGGACTTAAGCCTTTGAGCTCTGACCACCGCTTTTCTGTACTACCGGTAAAGCGGTGGTCAGGGCTCAAAGGATTAAGTCCGACACTGGTTAATCGACGACATCCAATTCTGTTTCGTGATAATGCCCGGTTATATATTGCTAAGATGACACTGCAAAAGCTCACCGTCTTGAGATACGAGACTTTGCCACATCCACCATATTTCCCTGATCTCTCGCCCATTGACTATTACTATTTTTTCAGCCATTTTGACAATTTCTGAAGCCCAAAGAACTTCGGTTGCAAAGAAGATGCAGAAACTGTATTCAAATATTTATTATCGTCCAAAGCTTTATAGGTAAATCTCGATGGCAGAAAGGTATTGTAACTCAATGGCAGAAAGGTATAAATGTTCATGGTTCCTATTTTGACTGGCATAAATACTGTTTAAATATAGTAATTCAGGATTATAAGTTGATTCTAAAATATAGATATATTTTCTGTTTTCTTTTTGAATTTGTAGGTCTAATGAATTGAGGAAATAGCCGCCATTACGATTCCAATGTAATAAATTATAACCATGAAATAGTAGTATTTTAGCCTATTATTCATATATATATATATATGTGTGTGTGTGTGTGTGTGTGTGTGTGTTTGCGTGTGGTGTATACTTTTGCAAACTTTGGGGAGGGGTTCCCCACACCAAAACAAGGACAAACGTCCATACAAACATCCGTACAAACATATGTCCGCAAATCTTTCGTTTTTTCGGGAAATAGACTAGGTTACATTTGTCATTCGTGTATATTTGTGGCTAGTCTGTCATCAACGTTTAACGCGTGTAGTAGTGAGTTAACTGAGAAGTGTTCCGTTTGACAATGCAAGATATTCATATTGTGAGCAGGCAGATATAATTTTTACATACGGCTGCGCGAATTGTAATGGACGTGAGGTTGCACGGCTGTATCAGATTGCATTTCCAGACCGAAGGCGGCCGAGTAATCCAAACTTTGCTGCTGTTTATCGTTGCGTTGCTGAGACAGGATTCATGCCACAACAAACTATGGATTGAGGAAAATCGAGATCCACTCGTACGCCTGAACACAATGAATACATTCTATAGGCTGTCGGGGACGATCCAGGTATCAACACACGTTAAGTAACCCTAGTACTCTCATAGTATCGAATGAAGGATACTTCAAGAGCAGCTCCTGTATCCATATCATTTTCAACATGTGCAGAGTCTTTCACCCTCTGATCACTCAACAGGGGAGAACTTTTACCAATGGTTATTTGTTTCTTCTGTCTTGTTTACGGATAAGGTAACATTTGGAAGAGATGGAATAACAAATCTGCACAAGCAACAATTGTAGGCGAATTGGAATCACCATGGTATAATACAGGCTAGACACCAGAATCAGTTTAGAAAGAAAGACACAAGATACAATCTCTTTTCCCGAGAAAGGAAGAATAAGGAAAAAGAGTAAAAAAAGTAGAGGGAGGAGATAGCAAGAGAATTTGTCTATCTTGTGTCTTTCTTTCTTACTCCTTTTCTTTTTTTTCTTTCTTTTTCGCATGAAAAGAGGTTGTATGAGGTTTTAAATCTCAATAAATTGTCTACTAACCAGTCATTTACTAACGTTTCATCGAAACATGAATGCATTTGTGTAGCGGTATATTGAGTCCCTGTTCTCATTTCATATATATATATATATATATATATATATGTTTAGGTAAATGAAATAACCAGATATTAACAACCGTATACGCGTGTATACCTTGGTAAGAAAATAAATAATTAACAAATTTAGCCAAGCAGTGTAGACATAATAGTGCTCGATGTGCTTAGACAGAGCTATGGAATATATATTAATAAATACACATATACCTACATTTGGCGTGCGACTTAAGTTTCGTTGGTTACCCAACTCGTCGGGCACAAGATATAACTTATTGTTTGTTTAAAAACGTATACAGATGCTCATGGGATGGACGCTGATTCATAGTTCAAAATTGAAATAGTACAAAAATAATATTAAAGCAATGCTGGGGTTTAAGGGCAGAAAATGAGATGTAAGTATGAGTCAATAAAAAGAAAAGAGCAAAAAAAAACGGAATTGAAGTACGCTTAAAATTTAAAATTTGAACAATGGACGCTGTTCGTAAAAATCGTTTGACTTGTTAAAGAGAGGTAATCAGTATATGACCTAAAATAATGGCGTGCGGAAAATTAAAATTTGAAACTAAATTTAGACGAAAAGTGGGTTATCCAGGATGACAATATTTTTAGAGAAGCATCTTTCTATGCATACAATTAGACATAAGCTCATTCCGTTTATTGAGTAGGTTTGAATTATTAATATTTTTAGGATGAATAATTTTTCGTGTAAACATAGGTTGCACCTGTCCTCCTTGCCTGGGAATGGATTGATTTTAGCGACCAATTCCCATATATATATATATATATATATATATATATATATATATAATATGGGTATATTATCAACTATTTTTTATGACCAATCAATACGGCACGCCTGCCTATTTAAAGAAATGTAAAGGGCCACGATACTTGCAAAAAATTAGCCGCGGGCCGCAAGAGTAAATCTTTTGAGTAATTTACAGAGATGAAAAATAGCAAAGTTCACTAATACATATCAAAGTAGGCATATTCAGAAACAAAGATTGTGCATCGTATTTTGTCAGTTTGTCAGAGACTTTAAACGAATCATCTTCAACAACAACAAAGACGGTCAGTGAATCTTCGCTGACGATCAAAGTTTTTTCTCAACTACAGATTTTTCTGTGGACCAACTATTTAAAATTATTTCTCAACCACAGATTTTTTTATGTGGACCAACTATTTAAAAGTTTTTTCTCAAACACAGATTTTTTTTCTGTGGGCCAACTATTTAAATATCTTTTCTCAACCACAGATTTTTTTATGCGGAGTAAATAATTAAATGTATTTTCTCAACCATAGCTTTTTATGTGGGCGAAATATTTAAATGAAGCATCTTTTTTCGTTCTTTTTAATTTAATAAATTCATGTAGATATAGAAATTTTCAAAGCGTAACTTTGTAATGTGTAATTCATGTACATATGTTTGTAAATGCAAGTGATTAATTTAACAAGCGCAGGACCATGTTTTCTTTATTTCTATTTTATTATTGTTTGAAATTCAGACATTCGGACTTCTGTTTGTAAATAAAAACATGGACGACTGAAATTTTTCCAAGTTTTTGAAACTTTTCCACGCGTTTTCTTAGCTTTAACATCTGGTTATGTGATATTTTAAAAAGCTTTTCAAACATTGATTATACTTGAAATATTTATTATAACTCAACAATACACCAGAGCAGTCTTGAGTAAGATGACTGCCTTTTAATGTCTTGAATAGAGGATAGAAAGTGCGACATTGACATCCGAAAGCTCATTTGCATAGCGAAAGAGGCCTTCCAAAAGCTAAGCAATGTATTAAGAAATAGAAACATTTTACTAGAAACAACGAAAAGAGTGCTGAACTGTTAAATGATATCAGTCCTCCTATATAACAGTGAATGATGCACAACTACTTGACAAATGAAGAAGAGGCTTGACGCAAAAGAAATGTAGTTCTACAGAAGGATGCTGAGAATACCCTGGACTGAATAAGTGAGCAAAGATTAAGTTTTAGAGAAAATGGAAACAAGAAGGACATTTATACTTAACACCAGGAAGAGACAGTTGAAATTTATAGGGCACATAATGAGGAAAGAGGGCTTGGAAAATTTGACACTCACAGGACACGTTGAAGGCAAGAGGGACAGAGGAAAACAATGCATAATCTACCTAGTGAGCTTGAGTAAATGGATGGGAGAAGAGGGTTTGGAAGAGATAACAAAAATACAAACTTTATTAAGGGTTACAAAGGTCAGGAAACACAGAAAAGAGTACTGAAATGTTACATGATATCTGGCCTCCTATATGGCAGCGAATTCTGAACAATCTCCTCGAAGATGAAGAAGAGACTTGAAGCAACGGAAATGTGGTCCTACAGAAGGATGCTGAGGATACCATGGACCGAACATGAGAACAACGACAAAGTTTTAGAAAAAATGGAAACAAAAATAAAATCTATACTTAACATCAGGAAGAGGCAGTTGAAATTTCTAGAGCACGTAATAAAGGCTTAGAAAATCTGATACACACAAGACAGGTTGAGGGAAAGAGGGTCAGAGGAAAGCATCGCGTAACATACTTGATGGGCTTGAGCAAATGGATGGCAGAACAGGGTTTGGGAGAAATAACAAAAAGATAAAACTTATAAAATGCTACAAGGGACAGGAAGATGTGGAGAGACATGATCGCCAACGGCCTGAAATGAGACGGCGCATAAAGTAGTAGTTCCCCCTCTCCGTCCACACCCACACTTTCTTCAAACGGAGGAGGGGGGGAATACCGGCATTTGTCTTTCCTAGCAACCGATTCCATCACTTACGCAGGAATTTCGAAAATATTTCTTCACATCGCTACAATGTTCATCGACTCTAGTCTGGATGAAAACACCGAAGAGGATTTTCAGTGTGAGAGTGAGAGGGAAGGCGAAAGAAACAGATGTATAGAGAGAGGACGATAGAAACAGGTATAGAGAAAGAGAGGTCGACAGAAACAGATGTATAGAGAATGGGTGATAAAACCAGATGTATAGAGAGAGGTCGACAGAAACAGATGTATAAAGAAAGGGCGACAGAAACAGATGCATATATATAGAGAGAGAGGACGGCAGAAACAGATGTATAGAGAGAGGACAACAGAAATAAATGTATAGAGAAAGGGCAACAGAAACAGATGTATAGAGAGATCGACGGAAACAGATGTATAGAGAGAGGGTGATAAAACCAGATGTATAGAGAGAGGGCGGCAGAAACACACGTAGAGAGAGAGAGGAAGACAAAAATGTATAGACAGAGGACGATAGAAATTGATGTATAGAGAGAGGGTGACAGAAACAAGTGTATAGAGAGAGGCAGACAGAAACAGATGTAGAGAGAGAGAGAGAGAGAGGTCAACAGAAACAGATGTATAGAGAGAGGGCGATAAAACCAGATATAAAGCGAGAGGGCGACAGAAACAGATGTATAAAGAGAGGGCGACAGAAACAAATGTATAAAGAGAGAAAGGTCGACAGAAACAGATGTATAGAGAATGGGTGATAAAACCAGATGTATAGAGAGAGGTCGACAGAAACAGATGTATAGAGAGAGGGTGATGAAATCAGATGTATATAGGACGACAGAAAGAAATGTATATAGAGAGGGCGACAGAAACAGATGTATAGAGAGAGGTCGACAGAAACAGATGTATAGAGAGAGGGTGATAAAACCAGATGTATATAGGACGACAGAAAGAAATGTTTATAGAGAGGGCGACAGAAACAGATGAACTGTGATCGGCAAAGGCATTCTAATAAGTATGCCCAATCAAGGAATTCAAAATGAAAAAAAATATATTGATTTCCCAAGTTCAATGCCAAAGATAATCGTCATTTCTTTCACACACTTTCCTAACGGTTCTCCGAGGTCTAGAATTAGAACTGTCGGAGTTAGCTCCTCCTTAGCTCCTTAACCCTTTCACCAGGGGTCTCTCTTCCCTGGCTATAAATACTCGCTGCCCCTTCGCCTCGACCTCTTTTTCCCACAGGCCTTTGGGCCGCCACCTTGAGGTAAATCTCTTTTTCCTCAGGCTTTCAGCCTTACCACTTCGCAGATGTGAACGCTCACAGATACAGCGTTTCCCAAATGCTGGGAACACGCTAAGAACAATACACGTACGTACGAACACTCACCACAACACACACAAACATAATATTCACAACACACAATCTGTCCATGTAACTGTCCATGTAACTTGTAACCTTTCTTGTTATTTAAGACATATATTTGTTTACATATATTTATCGGTCTTGTGTTTATTTTTCTTTGCCTTCTTTGGACTTAATTAAAGTCCATCTTTCTCATGTAGCTGGACCGGCTAGCAGGAAAATTTTAACCAGCATGTATTCTTCTACTTCGACAATACATAAACATCTACTTCTATACTCAACATCGCCGACACGGTCCTCTACAGAACTGAAGACAGGAGATGCAGAAATATCAGAAGGATCTTCAGAATCTGAAATTTCTTCAGAGGGAACAGTAATCTGATGGGAATGAGTGATAGATTATCATCAAATAGGTACTTAAGGGAATGTGTTACCATCGGGACTTTTTAATCTTGGCTGATCTAACACAATTATCTCCCCTTGAAATAACATCCATTATTACTCTTACCCAAAGTTCAGTGTCGGAGTTAACTCCTCCTCACTCCGTTAATCCTTTCACCAGGGGTCTCTCTTCCCTGGCTATAAATAGCTGCTGACCCTTGGCCTCTATCTTTTTTTCCCTTCAGGCCTGTGCACTGACACCTTGAGGTAAACTCTCTTATTCCTAGAGGATTTTCAGCTATCAAACTTGAAATGTAATCGCTAACAAGGGATAGCGTGGAAACACGCTAAGCACAATATACACACACGCACGCACATACAGAATATTCACACACGCACGCACATACAGAATATTCACACACACTTCGTCCTTTGTACTGTTTCCATGTATTGTAACTTGTTATTAATATATATTTGTATATACATATATTATCGGTCTTGTTTTGTTTGCTTTCTTTACCTTCTACTTGATTATTTCTCTCGTTGTTGTCTTTGTTACATTTGATATTGTAAAAATTGTAGAGGGTCAGTTTTTATTTCTATTTATAACCAATACAAATTGGCTGACCCACTATACCAGTAAAAGCGAGTTTGGGCAGGATTCTTGATGAACACCACATCGTTACCCTTTAATAATATTGTTAAAATCACTCTGATATAAGTCACGTGTCTGTTCTCTCAGACTAAGAAGATAATGTTCATGACATAAACTATGAAGTCTATTAAGAAATAGATCTCTACGTTCCAAACTCTCTAAAAGATCAGAAGGTAATTTATCACCAAAGAAATTCTCAGCAGTATTTAAAAAATAGAGCTATTACAATGAAGACAGAGGAAATGAATTTCTTAAGCTAAATCTTGTAACACTTTCTTCCATACATAATCTCACGACGCACTCCAATAAGCTTTGCTGAATCAAGATTCGTTTTGGTTATCCAATTTCCCACGCTTTCAAAACTATCCGCTTCACTGCTAGTGTCCTTAATAGAAATGAATTGTACAAATTCATTCACAATATCAAATGTTGGTGTTAGTGCCCTCGCCTCACAAACATTGCAAGTTGACAAGTATCCATCATATCTATGGTTTCATCAATAGCAATGGAATAATACTCATGATTTTTAAAAATGTCCATCAAGCTATTTCTGACATTTGCTGCCAATTCTTTAATTCTTGTTACTGTTGTTGCCGATAAACTTATCGCAGAAAATAATACCTTTTTTTCTGGACAAACAACAAGCACTACCTTCAACGTGTATTCTAAAAAGAACTCTCCATCACTAAAAGGTTTCATCCTCTTTTGGAATTAGTTCTGACACACCGTAACTAGCAGGAGTGTTTCTGTTAGTTGCTTCAACCATTCTAATGAATGACTGACTTGTTAAATCCTTGCTCAGTCATGCAACTTCGTCTTCTCATGCCTTTCCAAAAAAAAAATCTTATAATGATGATGATGATGAGTTTCATAGTGACATTTTGATGAACACAAATGTAAAATAAAATAAAATATGAAAGTAAAATATACGAAAAAAAAGAATGCAAATTAAAATAAGGCATTTGCTTTCCTTTAAAACCCATATCTCCATCTTTTTCTCTCCCTATACTTCTCTCTCAACTAACGAGAAGGCAGCCTCCTCAAATAAAAAGAGGGAGAAGAAAATACTTGTGGATTTGAAATCAACCCACACAAAGAAAAAAGCGAGAAGTTTGTTAAATATAAAAATATATTTATTTTCGTATGAATATTAAAGTTCTTTAAGTCTTTGTTTATAGCTGTTTCGTAACATGAAATTAAATGTGATTTCTTCGCGTGTATGTGTGAAAAAAGAGACAAGGGAAAAGTGAGGGGGAAATTGTATGTATCACGCAGCTTCGTGAGGAAGGGTGTAAGTGTCACGTAGCTTGGTGACGAAGACGGGTGAACGAGTAAGCCGAGGTGTCGTGAATCTGTTGAAGTATGTTGCCGCTCCTTCTCCCCACCGCTTGTCTAGTCTAAAGACTTGGCTTATATACTCTTGAAAGAGATCACGAAGCATGTTTTTATTGTCGGCGGGAACGTGCCCCATTGGTAGAAAAAAATGTTAAATATTTATTTTCAAAGAATTAATTTATTAACTGGAAAGATGTGTCAATAGTCCGTCTCGGAAATGATTTTTTGTCATTTGATGACTGGCTGACTTGGTGTTTCAGTCTTCGCTCCACAAATAACCCCCTCGGGTTGAGAGTTGAAAGAGAGGTGGGTAGAGAGAGAGGAGAGAGAGGTTAATGAGTGTATTATTAATGTTATGCATGTTTTTTAATGTTTAGACCAAATGAACTTCGCACCGTATTTGGTTAATCTCTGTGTTGAATGTTTTCTTTCAGCTGTTGGATTATCTATTGTTTGCTGTAAATCTCTTGTAATTTTCTTATTAGTTGGAACTGGTTGGTTGAGGAATTTTAGTTTGTCGTCTAGTATTGTCTTGGAATTGTGTTGCTGAGGTTGTCTTTATGAACAGGCTTTGTTCTATCTATGGACATTTTGTCTCTTTTGCCGTCTTTGACAATTGTGAAATACTTTTCATGTTTCTCAATGACTTGATATGGTCCAAAGTAGTTTTGGAATAATGGTTGTTTATCATGTCGTTAGGGGGAAAAACGTATTCACGGTTCTATAGTTCTTTTCGGATGTATGATTGATGTTGCAACGTCTTGTGGGCGTAAATGGTAACTTGTTCGTTCTATCTTTAAAAGTGTGAACAAAACTTGTTGTAGATTGTGATGTGTGTTCCACCAGTTAAAATCATGATACTACTGTGGAGGTTGTGTTAATTAATTAAATTATATTGATCAGAAATTGTTGAAATTGTTGAAATTAGGCTGCGTGATGAGATTAACAATTTCCTCTCACATTAAATTTCAGTATTCAACAAACATCGAATAAGGACAACATGAGAAAGAACAGTTTTTGCACAACAATGAATAAAATATTTATATAAACATGAGATACAAAAACAACTGGAGAAAAGAAGTGGTTTTAAAAAGTTCAAACGTCCTTTTATGTTAAGATGAAAAATTATCAAAGTTCTGGTTTGATAGATTATAAGTTGTTGAATGGTCTGTACAATAATGAGAAAGTGTGTTTGGGTATTCTTGTAATTTAAGAAAAAAATAAACAGTTCAAGTTTGTATTTGAAATAGAGAAATATTGTTTACGATTTACTTTAAGGTTTACGGAATTGTTGCTCTTTGATTTGTTTTCACTTGTTCGAAGAGAATATTCTAGTTGGAGTAAGTGGTTCTTAACACGCTGTGTCTATGTTAGTTGCAATAATTAACGTTGAGCTTGAAAGCGTATGAAAAAGATTCGTGTATTAAGTTTAAGTTGTTCTCTCAGACTGGAATCATGTTAAGGAACTTTAACGTAAAGACTGGAACTGTGTAACAAGTTCAAAGGATTCCGATCGGCGCACTGTCGAAGATGAAAGACGTTTCATATTTTATTAACTTTGGTCACGTGATAGGCTCATAGAAGCTTGATTTTGGTGGAATTATCTTTTTGGTCAGGTTAAGAACTAGGTCAATGTTATTAAATATTAAGTGACCAATTAGAAGTTGAAATTTTCTGAAAATATACATGAGGCTGAATAAGTTCTGTGATTCACTTTTTGTACGAAAATTGATATTGATATTCGGGCATGATTTAAATATTAAGTGAATAATCAGAAGTTGAGATTTTCAGAAAATATTTACTAAGTTGAATAAGGTCTGTGATCCACTTTTTGTACGAAAATTGATATTGATAAAAATGATGGTAGCGGGATGCTAAAGTACCAAAAACCATTTCTGATGAAGTACAGCCTAATTCTTTTCGAAATACATTTCTTAGAGATAGCAGTGTGAGTGGTAAATTATCAACCCAGTTGTATAGTTCGACTTTAGTTGCAAAGGTCGTTTTTAGTTGTCTGGGAAAACGCTCTAAGATACCATTAACTCATGGGTGATATGCAATAGTTTTGATATCTTTAACACGCAACAAGTTCACAAATTCTGGGGAACAACACAAGCTGAAACTGTGCCTTTCTGTGAGTTGTAATAACTAAAGATGCATCATATATTGCTTTATAATAAGCGTTTGGTTGCGAAAGGAATAACAAGGATTATGTTTTTGGACAACGTGTATTTGGGTGTCTTACAGAGTTGTCGGAAAATCGGTGAAATATCAATTTCTGTTGCCGATCATCATGATGGCGTTCAGGTAAAAGGGTAGTGCCGAGAGTTGACCTATTTCTTGTGTTGGTTTGAGCGAGGTCACAGGATATGATCGTTCGCACGTGTTGGTCGATAGAAGTCACGGTGGTGCGCCGATTCGTTGGTTGTCAAGGTAAAGGGAATATCTGTAGCGAGTCGGCCATGCCAAGTTAACGGCGATGGATTGCCGGGGGGACGAGATCGGTGTAACTGGTTGGCCGGGTTTCTAAGAAACGGTGATATCCCGAGTGGAGTCGCTTGTTTGCGGAGTCGGAGTCGCTTGGTTGCAGAGTCAGGGGTCGCTTGCTTGACGGCGTTAGCGACGAGGAAGTCTTGTAACTAGGTGGTTGAGATATTATCAATCGCGACAGTTGGCGTCTTGGCCCTGGCAGTGTCGAGGCTGGATAATCGTCCACTGTAGTGAGTCGGGTTTGCCGAGATGAGGGCATTGGCGACGAGGAAGGCTTGTAGCTGGGTGGTGTCAATGTTGAGATGTTATCAATCGCGACGGTTGGTGTCTTCGGCCTGGCGATGTCGAGGCTGAGTAGTCGGACGCTGTAGGGAGTCAGGTTCGCTGAGGTGACGGTGTTGTGATGAGGAAGAGTGGTGACCCCGTTGCGATGATATTTTGGGTTCCGTGTGTGAATAGTCGAGTATTTAATCAAGTTTGGGAGTAGTAACGGTCGTTGAGAGGAGCGGTCATGTTGGTGGCAGCAGCGCCCTACGTGTCGACAGGTGGCCTACTGGCTCGCAACTGCTTTTGGTGGTTATCGGAGACCTGATTTTAAGCAGATACTGCAGTCCCCAAGGATATCGCCTTTTCTGCGATAACGTTCACGATTGGCCAGTGTCGCTTTCATTATGGGAGCTTGCTTCGTAGACCGGATGTGATTCCCGGAGCCTATGCGCGTAAACGACTTTTTTATTTTGTTCTCTGCTTTCATGACGTTCACATCGGGCCGAAATGCAGAATGAATCAGAAAGAGATTTAATTGCAACAAAGTAATAACATTGTGATCCCTTGTTCCAATATGGTCCTGACATCGGTTTCTGCTGAAATTTTCTTTGATTGGGAATACGGCAAGCCACCTACTAAAATGATCCACTATTGTTAGCAAGTAGCTGAATCCATTAGCATTGCAAAGTCATTATTCAATTTAGTAAATCTTCCATTGTGTTTGTTGACGTGTTCCGGTAGTTAGTTCGTATGTCTATGTATCTTGCGTTTCTGGCATTTATTGCAGCTTTGTGTCCATTGCTGAATATCCCTGCACATGTTTTGCCAAACGAAATGATCACTAATGCAATTGGCTGCGGCTCGTCATCCTGGGTGTGATAAATCGTAAAAGTGATGGAAGATTTGATTGCATAATGATGGTGGTATATAAGGTTGCTATAAAAATAGTTTTATCACCGAAAGGAACCGATAATTCGCGTAATTGAAGTGATCTATCATTCTGAACCTTTAACAGAGTAGAATCTTTCTTCTGTTCTTCTACAATTTCCCAGGAACTTAGCACATTTGCATTAACAGTAGCAATTGCTGATGTGGAAAGAGTGACGGCTACAATATTTTCATCGTCTGTGATATAACGAATGTCTGAGGTGAATTGTGAAATATAATCAAGGTGACGCATCTCGCTTGATGAGTATTTGTCTGAGTTACTATGCAAGGTAATATGTGAGTGGCTTGTGGTCAGTGTATATGGCAAAATATCGACATTCTAAGATATGCTGAAAGTGTTTTAGTAGCAGGTAAATTGCCAGAAGTTCTCTTGAAAAGGTACTGTATTTTTATCTTGACAGAAAAGAAAGAAATGGGCTTAACTTCATCTTTTCTAATCTGATGTATGACAAACCCAACAGATTCTGACGATGCATCTGTTGTGAGCGTGGGTTGTCTGATTCCTCACTTAAATAACTCAATTTCATAAAATTTTTTAGGATATTTTAGCATCATTAAAAGCATCTGGGGTAGGACCATGTAAAATGATTTTTGCTCTTGTTTTTTTTTTTTTTTTAAATAAATTGGTAAACGGGGGAAACGTTTTGATCATTTCAGTATAAACTGCGGATAATAATTAATCAAACCAATAAATTGACGTACTTCCTGAATGATGTTGTATTAACTGTTATCCTAGTTTGGGTGGCATGACACTGACTTCTATTCCTGTGTCGACTAAAATAGATATACATGAATTTTGTCACGGATGTAGAATAGATGACCTTATTTTCTTTCCAACGACAGCCATCATCACTATTGGGTGGAGAACTCGTTTCCCTGGAATACACTCTCGGTTTGGGCCTTGAAAGTACATGGCTCACTGCACTTTTGCGTATCTCCTGCAAATTTATAATGCAACCAACATATCTCCTAGCAACATCGCTCTCGGACTTACTCCGACTATCTTGATATCGTGGCGGAGAGCGTTTTTTTTTTTTTTTTAACGTGAGAACGAGAGATAAAAAAAAAAAAGGCAGACATTTTTGTTTCGCCAGACTTTGGAATTGAAATGGGAGCTCAGTCATTTTCTTTCCTGAGATAATTTATCTAGCTCGTCTAGTGGTGGTTCACTTGTGTCGTATGAGTTGTTATCTCGGTTGTTGCTGTTGTCATGGATCTTATCAGCGATTTCCGCTAAGCGATCGAGGTGTAGCTCTTTGGGAAGAGACAATAAAATTTGTGTCGTATGGGTATGAAGTTTGTCTGTTCATAGTATATTTAGCACCCTGTCAGACATCGAGTTGTTATCCAACAACGCTTTTGTCTTTCTCAAAATTTGGGATGGCTTCATGTCACCAAGATTGAGGTTACTAAAAAGATAAGTGTCGGTAATTTTATTTGTAGCCATCTTTTCTTCCGTTATGGTGTTTCTCGTCGGTAATGTTGAAAAATTTGTTTCTGTTCTCGCATTTGTAGCAACTTTTTTTTTGTGTGTGACGGTGTGTTCGTTTTTCACGTTAGTTGATCATCAATTTTGTTGCGGATTTGAATGAACCAACAACAATTAAAAAAAAGGCGAGAAAAGTTTTTAAACATAAAAATATAAAATATTTAAATTTTTAGTAGTGTGTATGAATATTAAAGTTCTTCAA
This sequence comes from Acanthosepion pharaonis, assembly GCA_903632075.3. Lineage (NCBI taxonomy): Eukaryota > Metazoa > Mollusca > Cephalopoda > Sepiida > Sepiidae > Acanthosepion > Acanthosepion pharaonis. Next base: position 620,791 of record CAHIKZ030002346.1, read on the forward strand.
GTCCTTGTTTGTATCTGTTTGTTAAGATGAAAAATGTGATTTCTTTGCGTGTATGCGTTAGGAAAAAAGAAGCAAGGGAGAAAGTGAGGAGAAAAGTGTAAGTGTCACGTAGCTTCGTTAGAAAGAGTGTAAGTGTCACGTAGCTGTGTAAATGAATAAGGGGATTTCTTTCAAGCCGCAGTGCCGTGAATCTGTTGCCGCTTCTTCTCCTTACTGCTTTAATCTGGTCTAGAGACTTGTCTTATATACTCTTCAAGGGGATCACGAAGCATGTTTTTTTTTATTGTTGGCTGTAACGCGAGCCATTGGTTGAAAAATGTTATATTTATTTTCAAAGGATTAATTTATTAACCGGGACGATGCGCAAATCCTCCGACGCAGGAATCATTTTTTTGTCATTTACTGTTTGATTGCCATGGTGTTTATTTCCGTCTTCGCTCCACAGACTGAAAACGGCTGAAGTTTTCTGGTCCATAGGTCTAGCCCTTGTGGCCAAAAACATCTACCAAAATATGGTAAACTCCACGCATAAATTCCGTTAAATAAAGAAAAAGGAAAAGAGAGGAACGCCGAAAAATAAAATAATTTTGGCCAATCAAAATAATTAACAGAAAGAGACTTTTGATGTTAGCCGATTCCAATCTTCGTGCCAGTAGTCTGGGAGTCTTGTTGCCAAAAAGGATATAAAGAGACAGTCGAGAGGCAGAAAAGGAGAAGGAGGCACCAGAGAAACTAGCTATGCATGTTGCATGAAGAAGTTAAGCGGTCATCTGCTTAAGACATTTTCCCACCTTTCTTCCGAGAAAAGACAGCAGATTGATATCGCCCCTATTTCCAAGATGACAACTTCTACCAAAGTCTGATTTCTAAACTATCAACTTCTTTTATGTGCCGTATCCCTTCAGGACATAGGCGATCATGGCCTTCCACCTCTATTGTAATTCTTAATAGGTTTTGTCTTTTGTTATTTTTCCCAGGCCCTGTTCCGCCTTCCACTTTCTCAAGCCCATGGAATACATCACACATTGCTTTCACCTGTCCCTCTATCCGTCTTGTGAGTATAAGATTTTCCAAGCCCTCCTTTCTCATTACGTGTCCCAGAAATTTCAGCTGCCTCTTGTTGATGTTAAGTATAAGTTTCCTCTGTTTCTATTCTCTCCAAAACCTCGTTGTTGCTCACATGTTCGGCACATGGTATCTTCAGCATCCTTCTGTTGCTTCGGGTCTCTTCGAGTCCAACATTGGGGCAGGAGGACAGATATCACATAGCAGGTCAGTAATCTTTTTTTTATTTGTTGCCAACGAAATCCACTTGTCTCGTAATACTCTGTTCAGCTTTTAGAATACGTTTTTGGCCATCCCAATACATCTTCGGATCTCAGGGTCACACTTTCTATCCTCTGTCAGAACACTTCCCAGATATTTAAATTTCCGCACCAGCTTGATTTTAGTGTCCCCAACCCGTAAATCGCATTTCGGGCTCATCTTTGTGCTGATGACCATACATTCCCTCTTCTTGTAGTTTATGTTTAGTCCCTTCTTCTTTTTCTCTTTCGCTATCTTCTGTGTGAGGTTTTGTAGTTTTCTTTCCGCGTCTGCTATCAGCACTGTGTCATCTGCATATCTTATGTTGTTAAGATTGTTCCGCCAATGATGAATCCTGGTAGGATTTCCAGTTTTCTCAGAATTGCCTTCCTGTATAGGTTGAATAAGTCCGGTGAGAAGATACATCCTTGCCTTACACTGCTTTCTATTTTTATATATCTACTGAACTCATTTTTTATCCGTGTGCAGGCGGTTTTGCAGATTCTTGATTATTCTAATGTCTTTCCCGAGTATGTCAAGGTTGCTGAGAAGCTCTAACAGATCTTTGTGGCGTACGTTGTCGAACGCCTTTGCATAGTCTATAAAACACAGGTGCACGTTCTTCTGTATTTGTATTGCTCTTTCTGATAACATTCTGAGCATAAATATTGCATTCCTTGTTACGGTGTCTTTAACAAACCCGCATTTTTCTTGTCCTATCTCTGGCCTGATTCTGCTACAAGCTCTAGTCATCAGAATTCGGATGATGAGTTTTGTTATGTGGCTCATTAGGCTGATTGTCCAATAGAATTCACATTCGTTTGCTCTTGGTTTCTTAGGCAGTGCTATGAAAATAGATCTGCTTAGATCTTCCAGTATATCGCCAATGTTGTAGATTTAATTTATTATTTCTGTAATCTTGTCTATGCTGAAATCATCTAAGGCTGTCAGCAGCTCTGTTACAATTCCGTCTGGCCCTGCCGGCCTGTTTCTGTTCAATTTGGTCAGTGCAGCTTCCGCTTCGGTTTTTAGTATTTCCGGGTCATCGGTATTTCTGTGTATTACCAGTTGTTCTCTTTCGTCGTGGAAGAGATCTCCAATAGATTCGTTCCAGCGCTGCAACTATTGAAGCAAAACGGACTTTCTCTCTACTGCTACCAAGATATAATTTATAAACGAACTTTCGCTTCTCCGCATTACAAAGGACTTGTCGAGTTATTTACTCCTAATTTCCGAAACCGTTACTAGGGGGCGCTCTCCAACACTATAAATACTCTGCGATAATTTTTTTATCACTTTTTTCTTACTTTTCCGCTTATACGACAACAATGTAAATTTCTCGCAGAAGAACACGGCTATTGGGAAACGAATGAACAATGCACACACACACACACGTACGTACGTACGTGCGCACATTCACTCACTTTACATACTTTGCACCAAAAACTTTCCCCATTCATTGGTTACACACATTATTGTTTTTGTCACATGTAACCCTTTTGTTGTTAATACATTATCATTTGTTTGTACAGTGTAATCCGGATATAAGAGAGTTGTCGGGACCGGTGAAGAGGTCTCTTATATCCGGGTTTCTCTTATATCCGGGTTTGGTCTATTTTGTTTAGGTAAGTATGGCTCTAATTTGGGACCAGAGAAAATTTCTCTTATATCCGGGTTTCTCTTATATCCGGGTTACACTGCACATATATATAGCTCCACGTATCTTTACGTTATTTTTTAGGTGGACTCATATTCCGAGTCCGCCATGTTTGTTATAGGCACACGTGTTTATCTCACAACGCGTACACCGTCCTATAACAGACTCACTTTGATCTAAGTCAAATAAATAAGTATATATTATTTGTTTATACCTTCGATTCAGTTCGTCTTATTCCAAAGTTTCCGATAAATAATAAATTATATTAAGTCCCTCTAAAACTTACCCACAAAATTTAATCTTTCTTCGTGGCAATGGTTTCTTGACAAATTAACCAAACACATTTTCCGAAGTGCTCGATGAAAAAATAGGTAAGGTGTCCAGCCTTCGTTAAAATTCAAAGTCTACACCAAGAGTCGACAAACTTTGCTGACTATGTGCCTACTTAGGGTTTTAAAATCATTCATTGTGCCAATACATACGTATTCTTATACAAGTCAAGGTCAATATACCTGTTCTACAATATATTTTATATAGTAATATATAGTATATATACTTTAGTATATATTAAAATTGAAACAGCTAAATATCTTCTTTGTGTTATAGTAGTCATTGGTTCGGACTTTGTGATGTCATTTGCGGCTGCGTGCCATTGGGATTTGCTTGGCGTGCCACGTGTGGCACGCGTGCCTTAGGTTGCAGAGCCATGGTCTACACTTCTTTCTTAGTTTCCATGGGTTTGTTTTTTGTACAGACAAAATAAAAGTCTTCTTGAAAGGAACGAAAAAAAATAGAGTACGACATTTGAGTTGTGTTATGGTAAAGTTGGCGGGTTGGACAAAAATCTTTTGCAGGCCGGATGTGTCAGGGGGCTGGGGATTGCCGATCCCTGGTCTATATATAAGCGTATTATTTATTTATTTAGGTGTGTCTGTTAATTTAATTGTTAATGTTGTAGTAGTAATGATCAACCTGACTAGAATAGAAAATCAACAATTTATTTCTTTTTTATGTATCGTGTCCCTTCAGTACGTAGGCAATCATAGCCCTCCACATTCTCCTGTCTCTTCTAACTCTTAATAAGTTTTGTCTTTTTGATATTTCTCCCAGACCCTGTCCTGCCATTCACTGCTGTCTCCAAAAATGTAGCTGTTTTTAATAACGAATCCAGGTAAAAAAAAAAAACAAAAAACAGGCTTTTATCCAAACTAGCTATGGCACGGCATTTAAGCTAGCTCTTGTAGAGGGCTCTTGATTGGGCCTTCATCACAATAGGTAGGGAGGAGTAGATGCGACAGGCAACCATAAACTACAGAACTCAAAATGGGATGTCCAGATAATTGTAGGTGTCACCGCTGGAGAGTGAGAAAATTGAAAGAAATGGCTGATATCGGCACGAGACGAATTAGTGCGTATTTCAACATGTGGTTTCTTTTGCTTATTAAAGAAGGTATTTTCACCACCATTCGTTTGTACGTATATATATATATATATATATATATATATATATATATATATATATATATATATATATATATATATACGCACACACACACACATATATATATATACTAGCATAAAAGCCGCCCTATCAGGGCAACAATAAACTACAGAAAAACTCAATACTGATCGCTTCATTTAAGTACCTTAAACCTACCTTTTAAAAGTTTAACGATAATTCTTCTGTCACCACTTAATTTAAAGACAATTTTGTAGCGGACCTTGGGTTTACGTGTTGTTAAATCAGGAACACCTGCGTTTATTCCTGCTAGAAGAACGTCCACTACAAGAACATGGCGGATTCAGAAATTGAATCCACCATAAAGAAGTGTAAAGAAAACAAACAAAACCGATATATATATACATGTATTAAACAACAAATTTACAAGTGACAAAGACATTCATTTGTGTTTCTGTGTGAACTTAAAGAGTTTGTATTTTGGTGAATGTTCGTACGTTCGTGTATGTGTGTATAATGTTCATGGCGTCTCCCACAAATGAGAAGACGCAATCTTCTGCGAGAGCTTACATTGTAGATGTGTTCGCTGAAAATGCAGAAATGAAAAAGAGAACGAAGCAAGAAATCGCCCAGTATTTATAGTGTAGGGCGAGCGCCCTCTAGTGAACCATTTGGACAATTAAGGAGGAGTTAACTCCGACAATTTCATGTACGTAGGTCCATACTTCCCATACAAAATTATTTCATGGTTGAGTTTCGCAATTAATTTCGATTATTCCCAAATTTATTTCCAAGTTATAAAAATTGTTATCGTTTAAAAATATTCGTCGCAAAAAAATCTCCTGAGAACAATTGCAGTATTGAAAACTTGGGAATCCAAAATTTCAGGATTGCGAGTCCGGATCAGGCCCGGAATGTTTTTATTTAGAGTTGGCCTGATTCCAAAATGGGATGAGATGTTTTACTCTAGGAGTAAAGTTGAAAAAGTGTGACACAGTGACATTCACATTTATAGAAGAGGACAAAATCTCAGTCTATAAATAAATTGAAAATTCAAAGAAATTTTAATTTCAACTCGAGATATTCTTCATTTTAAGTCGGGTCTTAAAGGATTCACAACTAGCATTCCCTATCGAATATGTGACCGTAGCATTGTTAGAAAACTTCTTTTTTTTTTTTTTTTTGTTGTTGTTGCAGTGTATCGATTTTTAATGAATTTCTGTTGCAAACAAAGCAGGACCTATAAACCCGTGAAGTACCCGACAAAAATAAAATACTTTTTATTACTATCGGCCAACATTGTGACTTTTATTTCCTGTGATATTTTTTTTCCTATCCAAAATTTTTTCTGTGACTTCATTACCGGCCACTCTTTTACTAAAACTAATTAATTAGTGTACTAGGGCATCACTATTTTTTTAAAAAGTTCATGATTAATTCAGTTTTTATACGAACGATAAAGAAGTGTGTCCCGGTATGGTCTGTTGTTGAAACAAAACACCTTTTGATGACAAAGGTTGCATTTTTAATTAAGATACTTAGACTACTTAGTAGTCACTACTAGTTTTAGTTTTAGGGTCACGTCTGATTTTTAATTAATCTCTAATACCTGGCCGAACGAATTTTTGTGTCAACTCAAAACTAAACTGTACAAAACCTTTAAACTGCCATGTAAATTATTCATTAGAAAAAAAAAAAAGTAAAACCCAAGTGTGTGTGTGTGTGTGTGTGTGTGTGTGTGTGTGTGAGAGAGAGAGAGAGAGAACTTACTGTGTAGAACTTTTTGCACTCATACTCGGGTACTTTTAAAAGTTTGCTCATAATAAAAAGTTAATGGTTATTTTTCAATTATTTCTTTTTAAGCTGAGTTTCAAAGAAATTTCGACAATTAAAATCTAAAACTAAGATATTTTTGCTTGCATTTATTTATGAATTAGATTTTTTTTAATTTTAGAAACGATTTTTAGTTACTATTAAATTAGAGTACACGTTAAAGTGTTTAGTTTAGATAAAAAAAAATCACTCATTAAAAAAAAATGTTTTAGTTTATTCAAATGAGATTTTATAATATCTGAAATCACTTTATTTAACCAGTTTATATTATCTTTTTATTAGCAATATAAGAAGCCGTTAAAAAAGTCCGTCTAGATTAGGAAAAGACAAAAAAATAATGAGTGATTCGTTGCTAAGGAGGAAATTTATGTTTTCAAAACATGAACACCGTTAAGTATGTGTTGTTTGTTGTCGACTTTTAGCTTTAAAATCATCAATGATTTAAAGTACTTCTTAGATTTCTGATTTGCAATACATTAATTAATTAATAATTAAACATCATCAAAAATGCCTAAAAAGAAGGGTAAAGGAAAAAAAGTGTAAGTATTTAAATTAGATTCTTACTTCTCAAAAAATCTTCCAAAATATTCGACGTTTGAAATCCGTGGCTCATCTTGCAGCAACGTCGATTTTGATTTGGTTTGCTTTGTTTTGTTTTACGGCATATCAACACCTCAATGGGTTATTTCATGCCGACAATATTTTTATTTTATTGCTGGTAATATTTTTTTTCAAAAATATATTGGTGGTAATATTTTTTTTTTCAAAAATGTATTGCTGGTAAAAAATTTTTTTCCAAAAATGTATTGCTGGTAATATTTTTTTCCAAAAGTGTATTTCTGGTAATTTTTCTCCTTCAAAAATGCATTACATTATTACAGGTAATATTTTTTTCTTAAAAATGTAATGCTGGTAATATTCTTTTTTAAAAAATGTTTTGCTGGTAATATTTTTTTTTTCTTTCAAAAATGTATTGCTGGTAATAATTTTTTACAAAAATGTATTGCTGGTATTAAAACCTATTTCTACACTTTCATAGTGTTTTGACCGCAGTTTGGGGGTTAACTATTTGCCCATAGCTGGGACCCTAACTACTGCTACCAACGCCGGGTCAGGGTGGACCTGGGAACACCAGCAATTAAGAGGTGGTCCCACGCTCCTCAAAACCTCCTGATCAGAGGCCTTGCTGTCGGATGTCGTTTATTTTCTTACGCAGAATGATTTTTTGTATATTATTTATTTTATATTAAATATTTCTTTCTTTATAACGTCTTCATTTCATTTGCAAGTTGGGATTAAAAATAATTGGTGAGGGGGCGGGTTTTTTTCTCTCAAATAAATAAAAAAACGGAAGGTTGATAAAAATTGTGGGTCAAAAAATTATCTTAACAAATTTAGAATTTAAATAAAGAAACTTTTTTAACATTAAAAAAAAAAACTAAATTTCCTCAAAGAATGGAACCTGGTAATTTTGAAAAGAATAAAAAAACAACTACGAAAGTCGTCGAAACATTTATTTTTAAAACAATGCAATAACTTAAAAAAGAAAAAAAAAGCGTGCAAGTAAAAACTAGAACCAAAAAAAAAAAGTATATAACTGACTCCTGGAGAAAGGTTTGAAATTAATTAACGTGGTGGTTTTAATTAAGCTCGATGGGGTCGGAAAATCTCTTTAAAAACGTCTACCCACCATCCTCACCTTTTATTAAGCACTGGGGATTTTTTTTAGTTTAAGAAGAGTAAACGTTATTTTTTTTTCTTTCTTTTATTTTTTTATTTTTAAACTACATCTGTGACTATTTTGGATTTAATTAAGGTAAAAAAAAAGTTGTCAAGTGGAAAAAAAAAACTTGAGATTTATTTGTTTTAATTAATAATTCAAGCAATAAAAGGAAACAAATTACGATTAACGAGTCATTAATCAATAGTCAATTACTAATTAAGCAAAATGATTCTAAATCCTTGAAAAAGAGTAAAATAATATCTGAATAGACAGAGAAGGGAGAAATAAAAACCTTCACAGAATTCATTTTTGACATTTCAAAATTCTTCTTCTTCGGTGGAGTAATGGATAGCAGCTCAGATTGAGAAAGTGGAGAGCTGAGATCGAAGTTTAGTCGAATCCATTACATTCACTTATGTGCTAATAACCTTGGGAAAGGTAGGAATCCTCTTCGTCCCCAAGCTATGTGTAAATAGCAGGACAGACCGGGTTCTTTAGCCTTGGATGGCAACTGGTCTACCGCAGAAAGAGATGGTAACCTACTGTGTGGAAAAAATCTGCCTCGTCAGTCATGTATCAAAAATACATGATCTCCTAAGTATGTATCATGCATGGCACATAACTGACCTAACTGAGTTCAGATAAGAATGATCCTGAACAAAAAAAATCCACATTCTTTACCAAGTGTTTCGAAATGTAAAAAGGAAAACAATGATCAGGAATTGGAACAAGATTTGTGATGGCACATACAATGAATCCATCATAAAAGCTCAGAATATGAAATTAATAAATTCTAAACACTTCAAATACCTTGGTGTTTAGATTCCGTTTCTTTTTAAGACAAATTCAGTCTTTGAATATTTTGATAATTATTTTATCTAATTACTTCACAGCATTCAACTTATTTCACTGGTGCCTTACAGTTTCTCTGTCCAGTTTCATCAACATTGTTTTTTTTGGCGGGGGGGGGGGCAGCCTTTTAGTCAAAAATTAGTTGACACTTGACACCATTTTCTCACAGTCTGGGTGGGAACAAAGACCCCTTGGCGACCAATTTGTCTTTATCTGAAATTATAATAACAAATTGTCGACAGTGTTCAACCTTCTTGCCCACAAAAAAAAAAACAAACTAAAACAAACAAACAAAAAAACAGTGTATCAAAAGGAAGGGGACAGTTCTTCCCTTGACACCACTATTATTGCATACACTTCTGCTTCTGACTCTGTCAACAGTACAAGATTATGAAAAATATGTGAACCAAATACAATGCTATGTTGATTAATACCTTTTATAAAGATTTATTTTCTACTATTATTATAAATAAATAAATTTGAGAAGAATTCTTTTTTTAAAAAAAATTATAAAAAATGAAAAATTATCAAAATATGTAAGCCAACAACAATTCAATATCTGTCTAGATCTCTGAGACAAGGTATTATAATTATTTACATTATTTGGACTGTTATCCTCATATTGCCATATTCACAACATTTTGGCTGTTGTACGCTCTGCCTTCGTCAGAACAGATTGTTCCACTTCCACATGCCATGGCTCTTCCGGATGTCTCAGTTATTTCCCTTTAACTTTTAGTAGGTTCATGTATTTGAGATGGCATCCCTGTTTTTATTTTTAGTTTCTTAACCCATGAAATTAAGAAAAAACTGCATAGATTGAGAAGACATATATCTAGGCCAGTTGTTATTCATTTCACTGCTTCAGAAAATAAAAATAAAAAACAAAGATAGCATTTCAAAAACATGCACACACTAAAAATACCATATATAATAAAAAGTAAATAATGTTAGATAGAAAAATCTCTTCAAAAATACTTGGATGTGAGGGTGGTGTAATGGATATTGGCTCAGAATTGTTAAGCCCAGTTCCAATTCCAGTTGGGTTCATTATATTCACTTACACACAAATACCCTTAGGAAAGGTATGAATCCACCTCTTCTTCCCCCAACTATGAATTAATTAGTAAGATTTGTATCGCTAAAACCATTATTATCTCAATCAAACCATTATTATCTCAAATGAGCAAGCAGTGAACCAGATAGGTCTCTACTGCAACGAGAGTAAGACAGAATATATCACAACCTTCTATGAACCATCTGAGTTGAAGTCACTCTATAATACATCCATCAAAAGAGTTGAGGATTACAAATATCTTCATAATAGATTCCCAAAATGACTTCAACATCTGCAAAGTTCTTGCATGGGACGGGTGTAACAAATTTCACAAAATCTCCTGAGCCGACCAAGCATAGAAATGAATACAATATGGGAACCAGTAATAAGGAGTGCCAGAGAAAAGTGATAATAACAAAAAAAATTGCAATATGAGATCCAGTAAAAAACATGCATTGATAACAAGTAATTTCAATATGAGCACTGGTAAAAAATGATTGCTGATGACATTAGGTTTATAATACCTTACAATACATACTTAGACACATGGCACAGTGGATAAAGGTGTTAGTGACAGAACCCAAAGAGTGTGAGTTCAGTACCTGGTTAAGGCAGTGTGGAGAACTTGGAGAGGGGAATTAACAGGAGATAACTGATAACTGACATCCATTAATTAGAACAGTCTACCCCAGTGAGCGAAATAAAGGGTTCAGTTCAACATTCCAAGAAACCCGGAGCGTACATATTTATTGTAATAAATATGGCGACAATGATGAGGACAATGGTCCAAATAGTGTACATAATACCTCATCTCAGGATTTTATTTAAGGTTGGTGGGTTATTTTTGTCTAGTGGCATATCAACACATACTGAAATTTAACGAGATTTGGCACTTGAATCTTCCATCCTCCTTAAAAGTTCAAACTTTTCAAACATTGATTGATTGTATGGACATTATCTTGAAAGACAATTGGATGGAGCATATGCACATCTATTCAGAACATCAGTTGGAGATCCTATGCAACACTTAACACAATCTACAGAGAACTGAGACCAATCTCTCTTAAACTCAAACCCCAAGTGGACAAGGACGTCATCTCATCTTTACTCTTCTGTCATCTTTCTGGTAGTGTCATCTCATGAAAATTGACCTTCCCAGACACCATAAATCAGAACTCAGGGTTGGACATTTGGGATCAGGAGACAGTAATACATGATCGAACAGTGTAGAAAGGGATTGTCAATGGTGTTCTGATCAACTATAAGGAGATCAAAGGATGGTGATGACTCAAAAAAAAAAAAAAAAATTTAGATTTCAGCATGAAATAACACATACAGGTGTTGATATGCCACTAGACAAAAACAACCCACCAACCTTAAATAAAATTCTTAATTTTATCCAAGGAAGGAAGGGATATTATTCGTAACCATTTGTTTTTTCTTACATCCAGTGTCTTTCCTCAAGAATTGAATTCAGGACATCATTTTGTATATCTCCTGAAAAAGATCCCCCCCACCTACACCTTATTTGAGCACCCTCCCCGTTTATTTTGGAAATTAAGAGATCCTCCCCGCCATCCCATTATTATCTGATACCTCACATGTATTTGAAATGCAAGTGTACTCTGCTCTTCACCTCAGAAGAAAAGTAATTTCTGTTTCATGCCTTTTGTCTAATTCCTCTTCTTGCCAGTTAAACCTTCAATTAAACTATTTACACCATTTAATTGACCAAATATTTTTTTTTTATATAGGAAGAAGGAGAAAGCATCGAAAGTTTCAGATGTGACGGCACCCAGCGCCTCTCTTTGGGAGGCTCGGTTGGAAGCAGCGGAAAAACTTAAGCAAGAATACAAGTAAATGAATTCAAAAAATTTGTTCTTACAAATTTTCTTACAAAGATTTTGACATTTTTCTTTCACTTTCAAGCTGTTGATATATTTCATAAATTTTTACTTTTTTCTTTTGCTTTCAAACTGTTTAGATTTCTTTTCTAGAATTTGAATTTGAAGCATATCTTCTTTTCTCTATTCACTTATTTTTGTGCAGAAATTACAGATTAAACTTAGCAATTTAATCATAAGGCATGATTGAATCTTCGTTACTTTATGTTTTATTCACACCAGTATTTCATCAGTTACTCTAAGCCAGTCTATGGCATGCAGCCCCTATCATCACCCCCAGGCCCAACATGCAGACCCTACATTCTCTATCCACAGTGTGTGAGAGACTGCCCCAAACTACCTATGGCAGTTGTTTATTTATCTCCCTGTTCAACATTCTTGTTCTCACACTTGCAATATAGGTATAAGGTCATTTAATTCTGCATTCAGTGGCTGGGAACAACCAGTAGATCAACTCCACACATGGCTGCCTTTTACAGACTGATGTGAAATTGAATGCAATGTTAATTCTCACATAAAGTCACACTTAGTCTGACACAAGGTCATAAGTTTAATCAGTAAGAATTAAACATACTATACAAAAGTTATAGCTTGCAAGTCTAGCTTGAAATTGTTGATTAACTAAACTAGTAGTCTAGTATTCTATACTACTTGTGCTTGTTGACATAATACACCAAGAATTGTAGATGCACTCAGTAAATATGACAGGCATTATCCCATCATGTCTTATATATGTTCAATGAGGATGTCCAAAAATTATGTTGGCCAGGGATGTTGTTGAATGTATTGTAGGGCATACTAAGTAGTATGGGCATCATGGTGGTAGGCATTATTCTGCTGTTCCCAGTATAAAAATGGCATCAGAATTGGATGAACAATCTTCTGGATATATAGGATGTTCTCCAAGCACTAAAGTCAAGCAAGAGTGTCTGGAAGAGATTGGTCCCTAGGTCTATGTCCTACAACAGTTGCTTGCATGAAGGCAGAACCTGCTCTCATCACTGAACATTAAAAGTTAAGTGCCATATGTGATGAACACTTAGGTGATCATGTCTCTTTCGATTCATGACTGACTAGGCAGAAGATTTCTCACAAGAGTCTACCGTTTCTGCAGTAGACTGGTTGCCAACTAAGGATATAGAACTTAGTCTGTACTACTATTCAAAGACTTTAATGAAACAGTAGGTTTTGTTACATTCACTTTCAGAGCAGTTTGATTCCCCCAAGTAAACCCCTTGCAGCATCAATGGAAGCATATGCAACAATGTTGTGGCATCGGATGTCTGGTTAGAAGCACACATGCCCATAATCTTTCTACAAGTAAACAATTCCCAACACTTTTTATTCATTTCACTCCAAGCAAGGCAATAACTCCACTAAGATACAAAGGGATACTGAGAATGAAAGTGAATGAAAAGACTTTAGAAGGAATTGGAAACAACAGGAAACAAGGGATAAACCTCTACTCCTGTCCAAAAGACTGGGAAGGAGTGACACTACTGAAACAAGATTTATTCTGATCCATGTTGTGCAATCAACCATTGCTGCATTTACCCTTGTGCAAATTAATTATACAGGAAGACGTGGAAGGTTATGGTCACCTACATCCTTGTGCAAATTAATTGAAACAAAATGAATAATTCCGTTATTATTTACTTTTTTCATATTTTTCCAATGAAACTTGAGCCAGTGCACATGTTAGTATTTCATATGTCCATTCCATGAAGTCATTCCTTGCAGGCTGACCACAGATTCTCGATTGGATTTAAATCACAAACACACTGGCAAGCCATACCAGTGAGCAAATCATAGACTGACCCAGAAACCCAGTTTCTGGGTCAGTCTGTAGTACTTTGATTTGCTCACTGGTATAGCTTGCCAGTGTGTTTGTGCAGCATTACAATTTTCCTACACTTCATTGGAGTAACATCCATCACAATGGCCATAGGACAACTAATTGACAGTCGAGACAATAGTGTATGTGTGTGATAAAAATTTGATGCAATCACAGATGACGAAATATTTTTCAAGGCCAAACAAATTTTGTCATACACCCCAAAAACAGATTCATATTACTGCACACCACTGCAAATGATCTAATCCGAGGAAAAAATACAACTCGATTACACCTTGTTACTCCAGTGGGTGTAAAACTGGCCGTATGATGAAAGAAACTAAAGCAGTTGTTTCAATTAATTTCCACAAGGCTGTATGTTAAGTTAATCACTTTTGACAACATAGAAGCATCCTTAATGTCATGACCAAAATGCATGGCAATTCTCTGTGCCTCTCCCTTGTATGAGTTCTGTGCTTGCAATGGATGCACTACTACTTCAAAAGATTGCTGAAGACTTTCAAAGTTTTATCAGAATATCTACTAACCTCTAGCATAGACTTCATGTATACAGGTTAAAGTTGGTATCATTCTTCAGGATATTGTAATTTTATTTTCCATCAATATGAATATGTTTATTTGTAAGTCTTTTCATAGAGAAGATAGTTTCTACACATTGATTCTAGAGAGAGGTGCAATGACTGTCATATGATCCTAGAGAGAGGGGGTGATGAATGTCTTCTGGATTCTACAGAGAGGGAGAGGTATGTTGAATATCATTTGGATCCTAGAGAAAGGGTGTGATGAATTTCTTCTGGATTCTACAGAGAGGGAGAGGGGTGATGAATATCATTTTGATCCTAGAAAGAGTGGGTGATGAATGTCTTCTGGATTCTACAGAGAGGGAGAGGGGTGATGAATGACATTTGGATCCTAGAAAGAGGGGGTGATGAATGTCTTCTGGATTCTACAGAGAGGGAGAGGGGTGATGAATGTCATTTGGATCTTAGGGAGAGGGGTGATGAATGTCTTCTGGATCCTAGAAAGAGGGGGTGATGAATGTCTTCTGGATTCTACAGAGAGGAAGAGGGGGGATTAATGTCATTTGGATCTTAGAGAGAGGGGAGATGAATGTCTTCGGGATTCTACAGAGAGGGAGAGGGGTGATGAATGTCATTTGGATCCTAGAAAGAGGGGGTGATGAATGTCTTCTGGATTCTACAGAGAGGGAGAGGGGTGATGAATATCATTTGGATCTTAGGGAGAGGGGTGATGAATGTCTTCTGGATTCTACAGAGAGGGAGAGGGGTGATGAATGTCATTTGGATCCTAGAGAGAGGGGGTGATGAATGTTTTCTGGATTCTACAGAGAGGGAGAGGCATGATGAATGTCATTTGGATCCTAGGGAGAGGGGTGATGAATGTCTTCTGGATTCTACAGAGAGGGAGAGAGGTGATGAATATCATTTGGATCCTAGAGAGAGGGGGTGTTGAATGTCTTCTGGATTCTACAGAGAGGGAGAGGTGTGATGAATGTCATTTGGATCCTAGAGAGAGGGGGTGTTGAATGTTTTCTGGATTCTACAGAGGGAGAGCTGTGATGTATGTCATTTGGATCTTAGGGAGAGGGGTGATGAATGTCTTCTGGATTCTACAGAGTGGGAGAGGGATGATGAATATCATTTGGATCCTAGAGAGAGGGGGTGATGAATGTCTTCTGGATTCTACAGAGAGGGAGAGGTATGTTGAATATCATTTGGATCCTAGAGAGAGGGGGTGATGAATGTCTTCTGGATTCTACAGAGTGGGAGAGGGGTGATGAATGTCATTTTGATCCTAGAAAGAGGGTGAGATGAATGTCTTTTGGATTCTACAGAGAGGGAGAGGGGTGATGAATGACATTTGGATCTTAGGGAGAGGGGTGATGAATGTCTTCTGGATCCTAGAAAGAGGGGGTGATGAATGTCTTCTGGATTCTACAGAGAGGGAGAGGGGTGATGAATGTCATTTGGATCTTAGGGAGAGGGGAGATGAATGTCTTCTGGATTCTACAGAGAGGGAGAGGGGTGGTGAATGACATTTGGATCCTAGAAAGAGGGGGTGATGAATGTCTTCTGGATTCTACAGAGAGGGAGAGGGGTGATGAATGTCATTTGGATCCTAGAGAGAGGGGGTGATGAATGTCTTCTGGATTCTACAGAGAGGGAGAGGCATGATGAATGTCATTTGGATCCTAGGGAGAGGGGTGATGAATGTCTTCTGGATTCTACAGAGAGGGAGAGGGATAATAAATTTCATTTGGATCCTAGAGAGAGGGGGTGATGAATGACTTTTGGATTCTACCGAGAGGGAGAGGGGTGATGAATGTCATTTGGATCCTAGGGAGAGGGGTGATGAATGTCTTTTTGATTCTACAGAGAGGGATGATGAATTTCATTTGGATCCTAGAGAGAAGGGGTGGTGAATGTCTTCTGGATTCTACAGAGAGGGAGAGGGGTGATGAATGTCATTTGGATCCTAGAAAGAGGGGGTGATGAATGTCTTCTGGATTCTACAGAGAGGGAGAGGGATGATGAATGTCATTTGGATCCTAGAGATAGGGAGTGATGAATGTCTTCTGGATCCTACAGAGAAAGAGGGAGAGCAATGATCAATATAATTTGGATCCTAGAGTGAGCATGAGGTGTATCATTTGAATCCTAGAGTGAGGGGTAATGAGTATCATTTAGATTGCAAAGAGAGGGGCAATGAGTGTCATGTGGATCCTATAGAGAGAAAGGTGTTATGAGTGTCATTTTGATCCTACAGAGGGAGGTAATGAGTTTGATATGGAACCTAGAGAGAGGCGTAAGGAGTGTCATTTTAATCCTACTTTGAGTTTAATAAGTTTCATTTGAATCTGAGTGGGAAGTGTGATGAGTGTCTTCAGATTCTAGAAAAGACGGTGTTGGTGTCATTTGGATCCAACAGAGAAGAGTGATGTCTCATTTGGATTTCAGATAGTGTGGTTATAACTATCATTTGGATCCTAGAGAAAGGGGTGATGAGTGTTATTTGGATCCTAGAGAAAAGGGTGATGGTGTCATTTGGATCCAACAGAGAGTGGTGATGGCTCATTTGGATGCTAGTGCGAGAGAGAGAGAGAGATGATGTGTCATTCGGATCCTAGGCAAAGTGCACTGACTGATCCTCGGCTCAAGTACTGATCCCTATGTAAGTAATCCAGTCATTTTTAGGGGGAATTAGATTTAAAATAAAGATGCACATTTTTAAAAGGATATTTTTTTTTGTCTTTGTTCAGAGAGAATGCTCACAAACTTCTGATGGAGAATCATGCTCTGCAGTCAAAAATGCAACAGACAGAATGGGAAACGATTGATGTAATCAATTTCATGAAAAAACAGAATGGAGACAGAGAATCCAAGGTAGGACATCACAAATCTTGCTTTTCATTTGGAATCTTATGAGATGGCTGCTTCCCTGTACACGATGCCTACACAAAAATAATTCTTTTAAGAAAAATATTTTAAAATTGAAAGTCGTTAACTGGGGCAAGAGATGGCTTGTTAGTTTTAACTAAACTTCTCTCCATTAATCAACTGAGAGACTCTTCTCTGCCTTCTATCAGCATGGCTGATGCTAACCTCCAGGGGAGTGATTTGTTGTATCTTCTCAGACTAACATTCTCAGCTGAAAGACTTTATTAAATCCAATTCTAGGTCAGCTGCTAAGAATGTTGGTTCATTGTATTGGGCAAGACAATTTTTCTTTTTAGAATCTAACTTACATATCTATAAGTCTACCATTTGTCTATGCTTAGAATATTGCTGCCACATATGGTCCGGTGCCAATTGCCTTGAACTCCTTGATAAGATCCAAACAAGAATCAGCAATATTATCAGTCCTAGTCTGGCAGCCTGGTTTCAGTCACTTTCCCACTGCTGTAAGTTTGCCTCTCTGTGTCTTTTCTATAAATACTTTCATGGTAAGTGTTCAGATCAACTCTTTGCTATGGTACCTAGAGTTTTTGAATTTAAGTGCGGTACTAGACTAGCGTTGAGATCTCATCAATTTACAGTTAAACTGGCTAGATGTAACCGTAAATTCTATGCTAACAGTTTCTTTTTTCACACTTCTTGCTTGTGGAACTCCCTTCTGGCTCCATGCTTTCTAGCCAACTTTAATTTGCAAAAATTTAAATACAATGTCAATCACTATCTACTGTCCACCTGATTACTCTCTTCTCTTTCTGTTCATCATTATTGTTTCTGTTCCTAATTCTTCCACACCCTGTAACCCTTTGTGTCTTAGTGGCTTTACTGTATTGCATGGGGTGAAAATGATTAAAAAAAACATTCATTATTTCACTCATTTCAAAAACTTTTGTATCCCTGTAGTAAACACAGCATTTGTGTCAATATATTTTGGCTTTCTGATAATGTCATTAGCTCTGCAACAAAGTTTTTCCCTTATTCCATAAAATAGTTTTCATTTTTGCTGCTTTAATATTGACATTTTGGTTGATATATTCTTTGGTCTTCTTCAGGTATAATTTAAATATAATGAAATAATGACTGAGATCTGGCACTGTTACTTTCATTCTCTTGCCACAAACACTAACCAGCCCCTTAACCCTCTATTGAGTGGTGTCTGGGCCTTGTACAGGGTTAACCTTACTGTAAAAAAACAAATCCCCCTTTTGGAAATTTATGCCTTGTCCTCATTTTGTCCTCCTCACACTGTAGTGAATTTTCTCTGCTTCATCACTGTGGAATCTCCACTGTTCTAATTTTGATTTAAATATTTCCATAAAGAAAAATATTACCACTGAAGGTGTTAATGCACTTGATGAGACAATGGCTGATATATGTCAGTGGTACTTTCATTAACTAGCTACAAATACTATCTAATCAAATACATTCTAGCAGATCATTACTACACTTTCCTTAATTCCTACAGGGTCACCAAAAGTGCACCAGATTCAAATTCAGGGCCTTCTCACTCACCCGTCCCTGATTTACCATGTCTTCAGGAGTGTATTCATACTCACCATGCTTAGCCAATTGTGGCTATTTAATCTATAGTAGGAGGTTTTGAATTCAGAGTTGTCCTTTTTCTAGACAGGTTGCCACCCCAGGCTATAGAACCCTGTTTGCCCTGCTATTTAACCTATAACTTGAGAAAAAAGAGATGGCTTCCTACCTTTCCCAAGGATATTTGCATGTAAGGGAATCTAATAAACTCAACTGGAATTCAAACTCAGCTCTCCAATTCCTCAATCTGAACCACTATCCATTACTCTATGCTACCTCCTTGTACAATTTACTTTGTAGAGTTTACTATAGAAAATTTTGTACAGTTTACTTTGTAGAGTTTACTATAGAAAATTTTGTACAGTTTACTATAGAAAAAAGGTCCTTGTTCACCTCAATGTCCAACTGATTTAATGAATTGTGATGTTTGTATACAGAGTTTGATGTGAAGAGAGCAAAACAAAAAAGAGAAACTATATGTTGCAATGGGGGAGGGGACATGCTCCTCCCTTTCTTGGTCTTCAGTTCCACCCCTCAGTTTTCTCCAGAATAGTCAGTAAGGGAGCAAATGATATGTCAGTAGATAGGCTTCCTCAGCATGTTTTTGGGTGTGCAACAGGTGAGTAATCTATTAGATGATGAAAGTTCTGATGAGTTAAAGGAGGAATCTCAAAGCAAGCTGACACGAACATCAAACAGAGAGGTGCATCTGCCTTATTGGATGTGCGACTAAGTTTAGAGGTGATCAGAAATATCATTGGGATGGAAGCATGTGATGTGAGGAGAGAAAAAAGTGTTATGTTAAAGTTATCTTCATTATTTACGTTATTCAGACTATTGTCCACATCTTTGTTGCCATATTTATTACAACGTTTCAGCTGTTGTACGCTCCTTCAGCTGGTTGGCCACAAAAATCTCCTGAGCTGACCAAGCATAGAAATGAATACAATATGGGAACCAGTTCCAGAGAAAAGCAATAATAACAACAAAAATTGCAATATGAGCTCTAGTAAAAACATGCCATGATAACAACAAAAGTTGCAATATGAGCACTGGTAAAAAATGGTTGCTGAAGACATTAGGTTTATAATACCCAGAAATTCATACACAGATGTCCTCAAGGCACAGTGGATATAGTTAGTGACAGGACCCAAAGAGTGTGAGTTCAATACCTGGTTAAGGCAGTGGAGAACTTTCAGAGGGAATAAATGATAAGTGACATCCATTAAACATGGCACATGGAACTAGTGAGTGAAATAAAGGGTTCAGTTTGACATTCCAATCACCTGAAGAAGGCCGAAGCTGAAATACTGTACATAATACCTCATTTCAGAAATATAGACACATACTAAATTTATCTTCCCTCCCATGATTTATTCTGGAGAAGACAGAAGGGTTGAATAAGGAAAGAAGGAAACGTGATACATTTTTGGTGGGTGGGTGGCTGGTTGCGAAATAAGTCATGGTTGTTTTTGACTTTTTCACTTGTTCAGCAGTTGATGCAAAGTGAGGAAGAGGATAAGTAAGTAAGGAAAGGAAGGAAGGAAAGAAGGAAGGAAGGAAGAAAAGTAAGTGAGGGTTAGGATTGCATTTGAACCAATAATAATAATAAAGAGAGTTTTTCTTCTTTTTATTTCTTTTTGCTGATTTTGTTTTTCTCTTTTTTCTTCCCCTTTTCCTTTGAAAGGGGATATAGCAAGGATTAAATAGATTTGATCAGCGGGTGTTTATTACAGCAGCCAGTGGAAATAGATGACAAATATTCAGTTACATCATTCTGCCACTCATTCAAATGATTTTGCTATATTTAAGCCAAGTGCAAGACAGTTCCTGAGTTCTTGTTGCCTCTCTAGAACAGCAAGTGTGCTCATGGTACGATTTGCATTAATTCAAAATTTGTGTCCTAAATTCGCAACACACTTTAATGCAAATGATTAGTGATTGTTAGTATGTTGGTAACTGTTGGTATGTTACGGAACCTGCACTAATTCTTCACTTTTGATATGGGAATAATTTTTTCAATGTGATAACTTAACAGTCACGTCTTATTGATTTTTTTTTATTTTTATGTTCAGATCAGATATATACTTAATGTTGTAATGTGTGTCAAGAGTGTGTTGAGGTTTGGGGGGGGGTCACCTGACCAATTGCTCTCCCAGCAACTATGAGGGTAATAAGTAGAGGTGGGGGGGTGAAAGAGACAGGAGGTAACCAAAATAAAACTGCCTCAGAAAAACCACAGCAACTTTAGGAACAAAAGGCTACAGAAAATCTTTAAAAAGGTACCCAATATTAAATGATAGTTTATTTTACACCATTTAAATGAAACAGATCTTTGAAAGATTATTTTATTCTGAAGGATTACTGGTGAAGACGTTCATAGTCGCTTCCAATATGATAAGTCTTTTGCACACAACATATCAATGCAAAACCTGCTCGCCCTGGGTAAGATGGTAAACTACATCTATGTCCTGAGTAAGACAATAAACTATATCTGGCAGCAAGGCCTCTGATCAGAAGGTTTTGAGGAGCATAGAACCACATGTTAATTGCTGGTGTTCCCAGGCCCATCCTCACCTGGCGTGGTAGCAGATGTTAGGGTCCCAGCTATGGGCAAATAGTTAACCCTCAAACTGGGGTCAAAACACTATGAAAGGGTAAAATACACTAATCTGGCATCTCGTTTACAGTCGCTCTCACACAGACATGCCGTCATTTCTCTCTGTCTATTTTACAAATACTTTCACAGTAACTGTTTCAACAAGCTATTTTTGCTAGTTCCCAAACTGCATGAATTTAAACGTGCCACTAGGTCAGCATCTCAGTCCCACCCTTTCACTGGCAAAACGGTTAAATGTAGCAACTACAGCAACTTTAGGAACAAAATGCCCATGGGACCAACTTCACAAGACATCATGCCTTACCAAATACTGAGTGCTGGTTTTCCCATTGTTTTTACTGGTATGAGACATCTTACAAAGACGTAGATCTTGACTAATTGCAGAGAGGCCTGTATCTATCTATGACAGGATGTCCTGCTGCTAACAGGGAAAACCTGGATGTAACTGGTGTTGAAAGACATGTCCGTACTGGCACATATTCACCACATAAACTTTAAGACTGACATCCACCTCTTTGACAGGTGTGTCTCTATCTTAAAGTATGAACTTGCTCATCTGTCCACAAAATAAGTACCTCACACTAAACACAAATCTGATTTGAAAAATGGGAACACCCTGTGACTACCAATCATAAAATAACTGTTCAAAGGCAGCAGAAAATATCCAAAAAATATCCAAGAGTATCTGTTCATAATCAAATATACAAAGGTTGGTCTTTGACAGAAAAAAATATGACCAAAGAATGCTTATATAATATCTGTGAGTGGATTTCTCAACAAATTTCAGCTTCCACTCTTGCCAATCTTTTGTTTGTTAACTTACATTTTACCAAAAAGGTAATCCAAATGAATTGTTACTCTAGTCCAGTGGTTTCCAAATGGTTCAGCATGTCTTATATGTGCAGCAGAAGAGGATAGCAGGTGAGGCAGAAAGATTGAAAGACTTAGAAACAGTTTCAAAAAATTCATATGCCAAAAATAAATATAATTTCAAAATTAAAAATATTATTATGGATTACTTGTAATTGCATACATGAGTCCCAGTATAAATAGTTATAAATAATTACTGATTGATTTTATCATTGTGATATTTTTGCATTATATCAAGTATTAAGAATTTAGTAACTAGGCTCTGCAAATTGGAGGAGAGAGTTATCAATGATAATGTTCTGACTTTGAATCTGTGGTTATCTCCCTTTAACCTTCTGCTTTTTTATTTTTAAATGTATTTTTTATCCCATAAAATTTGGTAAGATGTAAGGAAATTTTAATTTCTTAAAATGCAGCCCAGAGAAAAAAAGTTTGGTAACTACTGATCTCCAGGTTAGAGACAGTTTATACAGAGAAAGGGTTTAGAGAATAATACAAAAATAGGAGAAGGATGCATTTTCTCACAAGATTTAATCTGTATAGCAAGACTCTTTCCTAAGAGAGCCAGAAGGATTTATTAGCAGCAGACTCAAATAGTGAAGAAATAGTTATAAATAATTATTGACCAATTTTATCATTGTGATATTTTTGCATTATACCAAGTATTAAGAATATAGTAATTAAGGTCCACAAATTGGAGGAGAGAGTTATCAATGTTCTAACTTCTCTGTGTGTGTATGTGATAAACTTTGAATAATGAGATGAGATAATGATATAATGTATGTTTGTGAATAAAACCTTTTCCAACATATAATTTTTCTTCTTTCTTTGAAGCCTTCTGCTAATAATACCCTTCTATGTGATCTCTTTAGCTGCCAGTCATTTGTCTAAACACTAGAATATAGGAAAAAATGTCCTTACTGACATTTTTCCCACCTATATTCTTTCTTTCAGTGAATAAACTCTTACAGCTCTTCTTCCCAGAGTTTTGTTCTCTGCTGTCATGAAATGGAAAGATTATATTGAATCAATTGCTAGGTCTGCTGTTAGGAAAGTTGGTTCACTGTGTCATGCAAGACAATTTTTCTTGATGAAATCTATCTTATATATTTCTAAATCTACCATTTGTTCCTACTTTGAATATTGCTGCCACATCTGGTCTGCTGCTCTTGCTATATATTTAGTGTTGACCTGGCGTCTCGGCTTCAGTTACTTTCCTACTGCCTTAATGTAACTTCCCTGTTTCACTTTCTGTAAAGATGTTTTTGTCCTGATAAACCTTCCTCTATGGTACCTAGACTTTATGAATTTAAGTGCAGCAAGGTCTCATCATTTTACATTTGAAATGGCTAGAGGTAAGTGTAAGTTCTATGCTAACAGTTTATTTTCTCACTTATGAAACTCTCTTCTGGCTTCAGGATTTCCAGAAACTTGTATGTGCAGCAGGAAAAGGATAGCAGGTGAGGCAGAAAGATTGAAAGATTTAGAAACAGTTTCAAAAAATTCATATGCCAAAAATAAATATGATTTCAAAATTAAAAATATTATTATGGATTACTTGTAATTGCATACATGAGTCCCAGTATAAATAGTTATAAATAATTACTGATTGATTTTATCATTGTGATATTTTTGCATTATATCAAGTATTAAGAATATAGTAACTAGGCTCTGCAAATTGGAGGAGAGAACTTCAAAAATTTAAATGCAATGTCAGTTGTTATCTTTTGTCTTCTTAATTCCTGTCCTTTTATTGTTCTTGCTTCTTAATAATGTTTTTCTTTTTGATACATTATTTCCCACTCAGTATGCCCTTGTGTCTTAGTGGCTTTATTGCCTTGCTTGGGATGAAATGATTAAAACCAAAAGAAGTTATCCAGCTTTGTTTTGTTTTTTTTAAAAACTTATCTCTCCCTTAATCTGTTATTCTCAGTTGTCCTGTTTTACTGGAAGAGAGTTTCAGTACAGTTTTATAAACTATATTTGTACCTCTAAATTCCAACAAGAATTTTGAGAACTGACCATTGTTGGGCTAAATCAAATGCACCAGAAAGGAATCTCTAAGAGAATCCCCACCTCCTATGTAAATATATCAATGAAAAATACACAATGTTTCACCTTTGGGCCCACAAAAAAAAGGTGTATCAAAAGGACTGTTATTCCCTTGACACTGTTATTATTATATACACTTTTGACTCCGTCAGCAATATTCATTATTTTAAAACCTGGAATTCTAATAAAATCAAAACATATTGGATTTATATCTTTTCTCTATTCTTGAGAATTCTTGAGAATTGACGATAACGATATTGACCACTATGTCGTCAGTTTCTTCTTGCTGCTAATAAAATTCTGCAATTCATTTCATTCACCATGTGTCCTTTGTTTGATACCACAGTCCCACTTCTATGTCACCTCGTTAAGCACTTTTTATAGATTAAGTGACAAATCAAATTTGCATAGTTGGAACAAAATAGTCTCACGAAAGTATCCGACTGAGATCTGTCTTTTCTGAAATATATGACTCATAAAGTGCTGCCGTTTTCTTTTTGGGGTACTTTACACGTGAGACATGTCTGAATCTGTTTTCAGCCAGGAGGGAAGCCATTTTCTTTAAACACTATTTATTTATTAGATTGTTTATTTACAAGAATAATTTTATATTTACAAGATTATAAAAATATGTAAGCTAACTATAATGAACTACAATGAAATATTTATATAAAAAATTTGAATTTATTTATTAAATAAGTATGAAAAGAAATTTTTTATTTATAAATTTATGAAAATATCTGAATGAGAAAATTTAACAAGTAACTGCAATTATAAATTTTTAAAAGATGCATTTTGTGGTCATTTCTTTCATTTGTTCTTGCTGCATAAATTTGATAAAATAATTTGAGAGCACCTTTTCTTGCATATTTTGATAATTTTGTAATTTTTGATAAATAGTTGAATAAAAAATTCCTTTCCATATTCATTTCTTTATAAAATGGTAAGTAATAAATCTTTATAAAAGGTAAATAATAAATTATGCAAAATCAAGAAATATATAAAATTTATCCATCCTGGGTATGACAGTAAACTGCATCCACATCCTTTCCTCTTTCACGTCTCTTTACTCTTGCTCCCACTTTCTGCAACCCCTTGCGTTCTAGTTACATTCCCACCTTGCTTGGGATGAAAAGTTTTTAAAAAAAAAATTTTTGAAGGAAAAAATATTAGCAGTAATACATTTTTGGAAAAAAATATTACTAGCAATCATGTCAGCATTAAATAACCCATTGAAGTGTTGATATGCCGTAAAACAAACCAAACCATAAAATTTATATCCTCTTAGTCCTACTATGGTATCACCTCTTACAACTTCTTATTTGAGAGCCTCATTCTGATATAGAGGCTGTAATTGGATGTAAACAAATGTGCAGGTATGTTTGGTGTGGTACGAGAACAATGGGATGTAAATATAACAACAATTGGCTAGTTATGATTATGCCTGTATAAAACAGGTGAGATGGAAAACAGTTACAATAATACACACTTTTAACAACAACTTGTCTTGAGTTTTCTATTCTTTGTGTATCTATGACACATGGCAATACATTGATGAGGATTGTCACAAAGCAGCTATTGTTTCACCAATATGGTGGCATACAAAAAGCAAAAATATCCCAGTCCCAAGTGTTTACTGCTTTTTTGCATGTGAATGTTACCTGTGTGTTAGTTATATGCATTCTTCAGCAAGACGCTGTATATTGTTTGTCTTTTGTTGGCAAGGCTTTTCCAAAATAGATATTTCTGCACAAGGTAACTTCAACAGTGATAGTTGATTGTATTCACTAGAACAGGAGTTGGCAAACATTTTATGGAAGTCAGCTCGATTGGCAGTGTTTTTTGTGTTTGTAAGCCAGGAAAGACTTGAAGTAAAACCATGTGTATGTGTGCATGTTTATATATATATATATATATATATATATATATATATATATATATATATATATAGTACAGGTAAAAAATCAGTTGGTATGTAATCCAAGTAGGTCATAATAATATAAAAACAATCTACAAAAAGAGCTCAATCTATTTAAAACCAACGGATTTTTTACCTGTACTATACTGCTCGTGTAACAAATAGGTGAGCTCTCTCAGGATTAATCTTTCTGGAAATTGTAAGACAATTTATCTGTCTGAGTTGAATATGACTGACATACTCAGCGTCAGTTGAAATAGACTGTACCCATGAGTTAATTTCTCAGTTGTGTAATTTTTTGATTTATCATATATATATAATTTAATATAAATTAAATTAACTGATTTAAAATACGGTTTCTTCACTACACAGGAATTACCATGTGAATAAAAAATTGAAGCTAAAACTTCAAATTTGATTATATAATTAAATTAAAAGCATTAGTTCTGTTTCATCTTAAGCGAATTTTGGAATAACTTATAATAAGTTATTCCAAAATTCACCTGGAGATGAAACAGAACTAATGCTTTTAATAATATATATATATATATATATATATATATATATATATATATATATATATATATGTGTGTGTGTGTGTGTGTGTGTGTTACATTTTTCTTAAAACCAGATCTTCTGATTTAGGCTGCACTAATTTCTACCACTAGATAAATATGAAGGCTCTGAACACCCAAAACTGAACTAAAATTCTGTCAACTGCACAAGGCTCCACACATACCTTCCATTTTCATTCACACTCTCAACAAAAAAATAAGCAATACAATCCAGAATTTACACCCAATAGCATCCATTCCCACTTAAACAAACAAAATAAAAAACAGAGCCAATTTGAGCCTAAGAAAGGATATAAAAGCCCATCAAAGGAACATTTTCAACAGTTGGCCTGGGTTCACTGACTTTGAGACTGATTGCCAAAGGCCAGCAATCCAGAAAGTTACAACTCGTCCTTCCTCTCCTTCTGTATGCCTCATCAGACGGACGCCTTTTACAACTCCACTTACCTCTTTTTTCAACGAGAGGCATCTACACTAATTTATCATCTGTTGTATTTTATGTCAATACAATTGCTTATTTCTTTAAACTTTCTTTGTTTTGCCACCATGCACTTAATGATCTTTTTCTGTCAACATTTGCACCATTTTCTGCATTTGCTGCAGGCAATAATGCACCCTATGTTTTGATATCTGTAATTTTCTAGCAATCTGACATTTCCATAGAAAGAGTTTCCAGTTGGGCTCTCTTTTCAATACTAATCTGTTTAGTTCCTCTACTGCTCAGCAGCGAATGATTCATCTGCTCTGTCTCAAGAAAGCAGAATTTAGAATATGACCAAATGTGTTCAGGCACAAATGTCTGCTAGTTCATAGCCCCAGCCTCATTTTCACACTTTGCATACAGAAAAGACTTCTCACACAGAAAACCAAACAATTCATTCAAATAATTACTTCTCTCAGTTAGAACAACAGACAGCAGCAATTGACAAAAAGCATCTTGGATTTGTAGAAAGGGCTTAATAAATGAGCCTGATAACACAAAACTGTATATTTTATCATTTGCTATATTTCACCAGATATTGTAATTTTAGATAACCATTTATTCAGGTCTTTACAAAATTTTTCTTAATGAAAAAATCTAAAAAAATCTAATTCCATGAAATGTACATGAAATAAAGATTTGTTGTAAAAGATAAAAACTTTCTTGGAGGATAGAATTATCAGATTCATTAAAAGATAGAAGCTTGTAGATCAAAATGGTAATGAAGAATCTGCAATGTTATTGGTCTTAACCTGGCATCTTAACTCCAGTCTCTTTCCTACCACCGTAACGTAGCTTCCCCATGCCTTTTCTATAAATACTTTTATAATAATTGATCTGATGAACTTTTCTCTAGGGTACTAGAGACTTTATGAATTTAAGTGCAACATTAGATTGATGACAATGTCACATCATTTTATAGTTGAAATGGCAAAGATGTAACCGTATGTTCTATGTTAAAAGTTCCTTCTATTGCACTTCTCATTTATAGAACTCTCTTTCAGCTTCTTGCTTCCCAGTTGACTTTGATCTTGAAAAATTTGTATGCAACCATTATCTTCTCTCATCTTAATTGTTGTTTTTTTTTTATTGTTCTTATGTTTTCTAATACTCAGTAATGTTCTTGTGTCTTAGTGGCTTTATTACCTTGCTTGGGGGAAATGAAGATACAGGGAGGTCATTTATGGTATAAACATATGTTTTTATGATATTCTGAATTTTAACCTGGTTCATAAAACATGAAACTCACTGGATAACCTTTTAAGTCATAAAATTGCCATAAAGTCAGTATATTTTTATTTTTTCCTTTCCTATTTCAGATGGAGAGGTTACAGAATCAAGTGACGGAATTGAAAGTTCAACAACAGGAAAAAATTGAATCCTTGGTAAGTTATTTCATCCCAATTCATACAAATATCTGTCTATATTTGTTATGGGATCTTACCCATAATAATAATAATGGACTATTCCATACTTAATAAATACTGCACCTCAGGAGTAGATAAGGAGTCAGTAGTTCAAGTTTTGAACCGACTACACGGTTGTTTTCTCTTCCCACGGGCGGGAGGAAAATGAAGGAGGAGGTATTCCAAGGATTCTTCGTTACCTGAGTCTCCTTCGAGGTAAACTGCCAGAAAAGAACTGATGCCCAAAAAACCCGCTTATGAATTTGGGTTCAAAAATACTCTTCCCACGAGCTTTTTGAAAAGTGAGCCTAATGGCTTTTAAATGCCCACGTTAAAAGCCCACATATTAAAAAAGGCCTTTGTGCCACATGACACCCTCGTGGGGGGTGACTGAATATTGTCAGTAGTTCAAGCTGAGTCAGTAGTTCTTCTTGAGTCAAGAGTCAAGTCAGAGGCAGTCCGAAACAGAGTCTTTCAGACATTTACTGCAAGACATTGAATAGTGATACTGGTCGAGACTACCTTGTTCTCTCTACTAAACCTGATTGTTCATACTAACACTTCTACTTCTCTGTATATATTCCTGTTTGTAATATATCTGTGTTATTCCATACCTGTGTTCGTGTTCTTCTTTATTGGTTCTACCTTGGACTATCACCGTGGTACAAGGAACTGGACCATAACAATATTGTAATTATTTATAGTGTTTGTACTGTTGTCCTCATTGTTATTGCCATATTCATGGCCACATATTGAACTCACAACTTTTTTATCCACTGGGACTTGTGTCCTTGAGGATATGAATTTTGGTGATTTATAAACTTAATGTCTCAATAATCTTTTTTTTACCAGAGCTTATATTGCAATTTTTGTTGTATTTATTGCTTTTCTCTACCACTCCTTATTACTGGTTCCCATATTGTATTCATTTCTAAGCTTGGCCGGTTCAGGAGATTTTTGTGGCATACGTGCTGATTCCTTAAGTTTACATATTTTCCAGTGATTTTCTCTGTCTCAACCTCATTGCACAGTGAGTAATGATCTCTCTTTTCCCTCCATATGTGGTCAGCTACACCTGATTTTTCTATTTCCCCTCATCTTATGGATTTACGATGTTCAATCTCTACATTGTTCTTATTATTTATAAACTAAAGGAGAAGATATTGCTGAATAGATACAAAAACTATATGTGTGATGTTATGATATCTCAAATAGGGATTGCAGTTGTATGGAGTCAGTATTGGTTCTACAGTTAATGTACTATTATTGCCTTATTTAGTGAGCCTATACATAACGTCTACCCTT
The DNA here is from genome assembly GCA_903632075.3 of Acanthosepion pharaonis. NCBI lineage: Eukaryota > Metazoa > Mollusca > Cephalopoda > Sepiida > Sepiidae > Acanthosepion > Acanthosepion pharaonis. The sequence continues at coordinate 650,675 of CAHIKZ030002346.1, forward strand.
ATGCATTTGCTAATTAGTGCAAGCACTATCCAACCAATACTACACATGACTTTAAGAAAGAGTAATCTCTATAACTAAGGAGCTATCTTTGAATCAATGGGACCCATTGTCCCCAGTTGGGCTCTATGCTATGGTAAATTAAAGACTTGTCAAAAGCATGTAACAAAATATTGCAGCATTCACCTAACACTTGCAAGCAAGGAAATAAAGCCACGAGCAAAACAATAAAGGCTCAAGTAAGGTGATAAAGCCACTAAGATACAAGGTGTTACTGAGAGCAAAGGAAACTGAGGAGAAAAGACAATAAAAAGAACAGGATTCAAGAGGACAGAAGAAGACGATTGACATGGCATTTGGATTTTTGAAGGTTGTAGTTGACCAGAAAGCAAGAAGATGGAAAAGAGTTCCACAGGCAAGAAGTCCAAGCCTCATTCGATATGAGATCTGATATAGTTACTGATGCTGTTAAGTGAAACATAACTTTTACTTTTAAGTAACAAATCAATGAAGAAAGTGTTATGGTCCAATATCATCGCACCACAGTTATGGTCCAAAGTTAGAACCAAGGAAGAACAACACAAACACAAGAGTAGAATAACAAAGATATATTACAAGTTGAAGGGTTAGTAATGACTGTCCATCCGGTTTAGAGTGAACTAATATTGTCTTGACTCATTACACGATTCATTCATTATACCTCTTGAGAGGCGCAGTATTTATAGTGTCAGGAAGAGTCCATTATCGTTATAGGTAAGTACCCATAACAGAAAGGAAAAATGATTTTGAATTTAGAAAATTGTTATAATGTTCATATCAACTCTTAGTTAAACTCAATAATATTCTAAAGGAAAACACTGGAACACAAGATTATTGAAAAGAACTGTTTAATAATAACATGGATTAATAGTACAATACTAGCGAATATTGTAGTCAGTGTGACACTCTTTGCAACTACTGTGTGACTCCTTTGTCTCACTTGCGACTACTTTCATAGTTGATGAAGGAGTACATGTTCAACACTTTAGTGTAGTGAAAGTCGGTCATCTTTTTACACCACAAAAATGATACTCTAACCATAAGGAAGAACATGATGGAATTGCACTTGACTTCTTCATTATTATTTACCCTTTGGAACTCTAACCCTAACCTACTGAATTAATGCTGCAATAGCTGTTTCTGCCTGTCAAGAATTTGACTGCTGCTGCTGTTGAAGCCTTGCTGTCATTTGTCTTTCTTTATTAGTGGTCCCCATATTGTATTTATTTCTATGCTAGGCCTACTAAGATGGTCCTCAAAGCCTAGCATATGTGATGATTCTTTCAGATCTCTAACTCTCCAGTGTTCTGCCTTGACCAGTATTTTTACTTCATTCTACAGGAGCTGATGACTACCCTTTTCCTTCCATACATGACAAGCTATGTTCTAATAATATGTCCACTATAATTTGAATTTGCCTAATTTTACAAAACCTTAATCTATATAGATTTTTAAAGTTGTTCTTCATAAACACTATAATCCCATTACTCAAACTGTCCATATTAGAATTATGAGTATCACTCCTTACTACTCTTCTGGTTTTGGTATTTAAAATTCTTGCTGAGCCAAATGCAACACATACGAACTCCTTCTGCCTACAGGAGGCTGATTATAGAAGGTATCTATAAAAGCCTGGCTAAAATACAGAACCAATTGGAATTATTAACAAGAACATTGCAAGCAGAAACAATTCAGGCCAGAGTTTAATAAAAAAAATCACACACCGTATATGCCATAATCTAGTTTATTAAGTTACCAATAACTGTCATAAGTCTTTCGCATGTATTGTTGTTCCAAGGGCTTCCTGCTGCTGTTGTCATCACCTTCATATTAAAGGCCTCACCAAGTTCCCACTTCTTACTGTTGTTAAATTCAGAATCATTGTCAGAAAGATGGTTTTTCAGAACACGAAAAATCATTATCAAACCTGAAAAATATTTTGACAATAGCAGAAGTCATTTTGTTTTTAATCACAGTTGACAAAAATGAGTTGGCAAACTTATGATCAAAAGAAATTCACTTTTGTCCCATATTTCCAGAACCAAAGCAACAGTTTCATGGGACGATGGCCTAGTGGATTAAAGTGTTACTTTGTGAATTTGATGACACAGTAATTGTGGTTACCCACTGTTGGGGCACACCCACCTTCTGACTAAGAATGGACTGATCCCTTTACGATATAGGACAATGCTAGAGAGACCAGAGGAGATCTGGAGATCAGGTGATCATTACACTTCCGTCTCTCTACCGGAAGTTACCGTTGGACTTTAGACTCTTGCTGATTGTTATTACTAACCAGCGTTCATTATTACTAATCACTCTGTTGTTAAATACCTCTTCAAATATACCAGTATTTTTCCCTACATCTGTGTTTGTCTTTATTTGAATACACACACACACAGGACACTCCCAACATCTCAACACCCACATTGATGTATACCTTTATGCAATAGCCAAAACACTATGATAACAACAATAACGATGAGGAAAATAGTCCACATGTAAATAATATAAACAAATGATAACCGCTCTTCCCAGAAATTTAGATAAAAAATTCTAAATTGTATATAAATTAAGATTTGGTAAACTTAACAAATTAGACAGATTCAAATTATAACAGACACCTGTTATAATGTGTTAATTTATCAGTTTCAGACAAAATAACAACCTCTTTTTATTAAAAATTATTAATACGATACAATATCCCTACAGAGTAGATACCAACTTAAAATAAAATTTAATTATCAGAGAAAAATAATAATTATGAAGCATTTAAAACATATATCAAATTATTCATTTCCAAAGTTTCAGCTTTTAAGCATTTATAGTTATTAAGTTATTAGAAATTTAATTCTCTTCAAGTAACACACAATCAAATGAAGCCAAGCATTTTTCTGTTAAATGTTTGTGAGTATTCTTGTATTTACTACTACATCTGTGCACCAGATATAAATAAAAGGACAAAAAATCAAGTAGTCAGTCCAAGTAATAGTTCAAGTAGCAGTTAGAGTAACAGTCTCAGTTGAAGTAGTAAGTGGAGTCATTAAGAAATCTTCCTGTGTCTTGTCATAAGAAAACTGTATTCATAAGAAGAAACTAGACTCGACCTGTTTTTGTTAAAATCACCTCAACAATTTCTTGATTATGAAAATTTTGGATTTACACTTTAAATGTCTTCTTTTCTTTTTCTTTGTGCACTTGTTGAATTCTTTACAATGCCAAATTTTCACACCTTCAACCTTCCACAAAATATTTCACAAGAGGCTTGACTATTATGAATGACACATCTGAGGTGTGTAACTGGATAGGTTGGGAATCAAATATAGGTATCACATATGTATAGGCTTGTCTCCTGATAGAAATATCAAATATAATATCAAATTATAAACACAAAGGGAGGAATTCACAAGTGATGATGATGATGATGATGATGATAGTGGTAATAGCAATCTTTATTTTTTGGCTGAAGAAGAAGGTTATGTGGAATTGACTTGTGATAATATTAATGATGTTACTGATGATGACACCCATAATGTGATTCAAATTGAAAGCTTTCAGGAATGAAATTATTATCCTGTTGTGGATGGAACATTTTCAAGGAATTAAATTCTGATAGTGGTGAATATATTTCTGACAAAAATGCTGATTAGAAGTGTGAAAGCAACTGACAAATATAAATACAATTGTAATATTAAATAAGATTCCAATGGCAGTACTTGTTGGATTGACTTTGATAAACTCTATGATTGGTCAATTGTACCGAATAATTTGCTGAGGTGACTGTCATGATTAATAGTAATATAATCATGAGTGAGAGTTATAAAATCTACGTATATATTATATGCCACATATAAAGGGTGTTTCATTAAGACAGATTATATATAAGGGTGTTTCATTAAGACGGATCAAAGTCAGCAATAAATATATCAGTTATTATTGGTGAAAATTTATTTATTTCTCTATTGGATCATGTTCTTTAAGTCATGGAAATTATATGTGAAAAATAATATCACCCAAATGTCAAAAATCTGAAAGAAAAAGAAAAAAATCATTAGACACTTAAACTTAATTCACACATAAAATCGGTCCAAGTTATTGAACACCATTTATATATATATATATATATATATATATATATATATATATATATATATATATATATATATATACTTATGTTTTTTTTGTGTGTGTAACAATTGGGAGGCAGTGTGCAAAATTTTTTTCTGTGTAACAATTGAGGGAAAGTGTGCAAAATAATGATAATCCAACAGCCAAAATTCAACTTATATTTGTTTTTGAAAAGAAAAAATATAACTTTAGTTAAGTAAAAATTATGAGAGACAGACATGAGTTACAGGCAACATTAGTCATGTTGAATATTTGTTTTACGAATTTAACTGTATTTTATTTAAATTAATTTGTTGTGTCCACTAAGATATTTAATAAAATATTTCATCAAAATATCCTGTGGACATAGTAGAAGACATATCACATGTCTTTTTAGGGCCAATTAGGAAGAAATAAAGAAATATAATTCTGGAGCCAATGTTCTTATGAAAAAGTATATAAAACTCACAAATTCTGGCCCCAAACATGAGATGCACAAAAGTCATCAAGGTTCACTGAAGCTGCTTATCTTTAAGACCCCATTCATGTGCACACACAAAAAGCAACTATGCTGACAAACTACAAAGAGACTACTCTAAACTATGGCGACACAGTTCACAGTAAGAACTAAATACTAACTATCTCTTGTATCCCCTATTACTACTAAACATGCACACATATACTGACTCTTTCACACAAACATATAACAACATTTTACTGTTTCTAACACATGTACATTTTATTTGTTGATATTACGTTGTTTTTTCAACTGGATTTTATTCATTATTAAATGAATAAAATCCAGTTGAAAAAACAACATGACATTATTCTAAATGGCCAAATTATGAGCAGTCGCACCACAATGTTATTGTATCGAATCCTGACACTTCAAATTTTGACATTTAACAAAAATCCAAGTTGAAGAATTCCTACAAATTTTTGAAAAAATAATGCCCGCTATAGTTTTTGCAATTTAGATGAAAATTATTGGTATCAAATGACAATTGGAAAAAAAAATCTTACATTTTGCCCGACGTTTCGTCTTCCGACTTTTTCAAAAGGCAAAAATTTTCATTTGATACTCAATATGTCTTGTCCAAAATTTTTTCTATCTTTTATTTCATTTGATACCAATATGTCTTTAACTTTTGCAAGAATTTAATTTCCTTTAAATAATTTTAATTTTATACTGACCTTGCATTTTAAACATTTGGATTGTTCACGTTCATTAGATTATTAAATATTTGTATGAGTCAATTGTCCTTGGATTAAATGAAAGTTACTTACAATAAATTCTTTCTTGCAATCAATTCTAACAGCATGTATACACACTAGTAGAAGGATAATTATGTACATGATGAAAATCAAGGCCTGAATGCTTTATCCATGAGAAGGGTTATTATTGAAAAGCAAAAAAAAAAAAGAGCAATGTTGTTACTGAAGAGTTAAGGAATTTGCTGTAAAGGTAAGGAACATCAATATTGTTAGTTAAAAGGTAAGGAATGTTATATTATTAATATTCATCTTTCAGATTTACAGTGTAACCTGGATATAAGAGAGTTGTCGGGACCGGAGAAGAAGTCTCTTATATCCGGGTTTCTCTTATATCCAGGTTTGGTCTATTTTGTTTAGGTAAGTATGGGCTCTAATTTGGGACCAGAGAAAATCTCTTATATCCGGGTTTCTCTTATATCCGGGTTTCTCTTATATCCGGGTTACACTGTATTAATTTTCCTAATCAACTGATGACTGTAAAAATAGAAATTGGGCACTGCTCTTGGTCCTTCTTATATTTTGTAGATTTTCTTTTTCAAATCATGAATAATAACACAATTCCAAGGTTCATTGAATGTTGACCTATTTCTCTGTCGTTCTTCATAGACTTTTAGTTTTCATCAACGGATAAACGACCTAGAAGATAAATTGAACGCCAAAACTCGAGAAGCTGATGTCTATCACAATGAACTGAAATTGGTGCAGGAATTCCGGAAGAAAAGATGCGAAATGGAAAAAGAAATCAAGGAGGTAATTACACTTCTTTTTTCTTTAATTGCAATAGTGACGTCTTTTTTAATATCTTATTAGAGGAACGGGACAAAATTTTATGATAGTGATAAATATAAAGATAATTAAAAAAAAAATGTCAAAAACGGGGGAAAAAACACGACTACAGTCGTTGGTACAAAAATCAAATAGAAGCACAAAAAAGAAGAAAGAGAAAAAAAGAAAATGAAAAAAGGAAAGAAAAATAATGGAAAGAACTGTAGCAGATGCTACACTTTGTTTTGCCAGACATGCATGTACGAAAAACCTTATTAGCAGCAGCAACCCTTTTTTAGCTTTTTGAGCATGTGTAAAAGAACTGGGAGCATGTGTAGCATGAATCCCAATAGGCTATCCCTCTTTCATGTTAAATCGCAGACACTACTAGGATACATGCATGACTGAAAAAAGGTTCCTCATTTACTCTTTAACTTACCAACAGAATAGATTTGTAGTGAGTCCCAATAATAAAAGCAAATAAAATAATATAAAATAAACAAAAATAAATAAAATAAAATAAACAAAATAAAAAATATAATGAACAAAAATAAATAAAATAAAAAAAAATAAATTAAAAATAAACAAATAAAATAAACAAAAAATAAATAAAATGAAATAAACAAAAAAAAAAATAAAACAAACAAAAAATAAATTAAAAATAAAAAATAAAATAAACAAAAATAAAATAAACAACAAGAAAATAAATAAAATAAACAAAAAAAATAATATAAAATAAACAAAAAATAAAATAAAAATAAATATAATTAAATAAACAAAAATAAAATAAAAATAAAAAATAAATAAAATAAAATAAACAAATAGAATAAACAAAAATAAATAAAATAAAAATTAACAAATAAAATAAATAAAAGCAAATAAAATAAAGTAAAATAAAATAAACAAAAATAAAATAAAAATAAACAAAAATAAAAAGAATTCAAATAAAAATAAGGCATTTGCACTTTCTTTTAAAACCCTTATCAATTTCTTCCCTCTCTCTGAATTTCTCTTTCTATAGTTCTCGCTCAACTAACGAGACAACAACCCTGAAATAAAAAGAGGAAGAAGAAGATAATATCAGCCTCGTGTGGCAATTTCATACATGAAGCATCATTGGAAAGTGCCTGAAAATCAAGCTACAGGTTGACCCAAGCCTTGTTAGTGAAATTGGGTTAATTCTTTGTCGATGGTTGTCCTCACATGAAGTCACAAGCTATCATGACTGAGACCTTGAACACACTGAATTTTTGTTTTAACTGTTGATCATGCCAGATAATGTGCTCTCTCCCAGAAACTCTAATTGCAATGATTGGCATTTGTTCTGAGGAATAAAAATATAAGATCTGATAATGATTTCAATAAATTTATCAAACATCTGGCCTTGACAAGCATTTTGACACAAAACTCTGGAGTTGGTCATTGACTTTTGATTGATTTATCGAATAGTATATTCAATATATATACACACACACACACACACACACACACACATATATATTAATAAATATACATACATTTTGGTGTATGACTTAAGTTTCACTGGTTTTCCAGCTCATCAGGCACAAAGTATATTGTATGATTTATAAAAATACACAGATGTCACATGGGAGGAATGTTGTTTCATAGACCAAAAAATAAAATAAAATAGTACAAAAGATGTAGGAAATGACATGTAGGAAGGGTTCATTTAAAAAAAAAATAAAAAATAAAAATAAATAAATAAAGGGAAAAATAGAAATTTAAAATTATTCCTGGAGACGCTGCTCTAGTTCTGATATGGTAATGTTCTCTGGGTTAAAGGGAGATAAGCAGGTATGAAACCTAAATTTTAATAAAAGAGGAATATATAATAAAAAAGAGTAATTTAATCCAGTATTTTAAGAGAAACGATTTTCTGTGCCTACAGGCTATCATGAGTTTGTTCCACTTATTAAGCAGACCTACATTGCTAATATTTTTGAGGATGAATTTTTTTCTAATAGACGTAGGTTGCATCGCCCCCTCCCACTTGGCTTGGTTTGAGCTATGAATTCCCAATTTACATGTGGTGTGTAGGCATCTGTTTTAATGATCCAGTAAAACTTAGAGAGTGCTGTGGTGTTTGCATATTTTTTGTTGCTAAGTGTCATTTTGTTGCTAAGTGTCATTTTGTTGCTAAGTGTCATTTTGTGACTCTTTTTCCAATTATTAGTTGTAGATCTGAAATAAAATTTAATCTGGTCATTATGCAATTTAATCTGGTCATTATGCCTAATAGATAACTTCTTTATACATGCATTTACCCTTCATGGGACGGATGGTACCTTTACGACAATTACATTTTTTATCATCAGGGCTATCATTGCTACTCGTGCTGCTTAAGTATTTCTTCAAGGATTACACTATTATGTTGGACTAAATATTGATCAAAGTTTTTAGTGCAACTGCAGGCAACCTTATCGTTGTTCTTGTTGAAGATTTTTCTAAGGGATTATGACTAAAATGTTTGTGTACTAACCTAAGAAAGATTCTATCAATGTTGGTCCTGACATTACTATTGAAGGGCGGATTGAACCAAATAATGTTGTGCTTTCTATTCTTAGATTTACCATTGGTATTCACACTAGTGTTAGGGAAGTACTTTACTTCAACATTATGCTTACTTCTATTTAATGCATCAATGTATTTGGTTTTGTATTTGTCAAAGATGTGTTTACTGCTGGACTTAGTGGAGAGTCTATGTGGCACAAATTTGTGGAGGTTATAAAGAATACACGACACGTGGTTAGATTCTTTACTAATGTATTATAAAATTCATAAGGTATGTACATTCCTCTGGATAGATCGGTCGTAGTGTCTAGGAAATTGATCACCTTGGCATTACATAAGCCATTATCAAAGATGACAATTACATTTTAATATATCAACCAATACACGGACGAAACAATAACAAAAACTAAAACTAAAAATTCTTGAAGCGGTATACATAAAACAGTTGAAACCTAACCTAAACAAAATAAACTATGAAATCTCCACAAATATTCTTAAATGCCTATAGTTGATAACAGAAGTCCATTGGTTTATACCAATGGCTTCCCATACTTAATACTTCTCGTTTTCACTCTTGCATGGTCATGTGTCATGTCACGAGCTGTGATGTGATTTTTGCTTCTGCGTCTCGTATATACAAGTTTGTTGTTGCTTTGAAATTTTTCATGCAACAAAAACAGACTATCATTATTGTTTCGTCCGTGTATTGTTTGATATATTGAAATGTAATTGTCATCTTTGATAATGGCTTGTGTAAGCCAAAAACTTAGATTGGATTTAAACATGTATCAATATGGGGATTTCCTTTTGTCTTTCAATGATAATGTTATTAAGCTTATCAGACAATATGAAAGGAACTTGCTTAAAATAAATAGACAAAACTTGTCTATATTATTTAATGAAACATGCATCAATATATATATATATATATATATATATATTTGAAGACATTTTTTATATTTATACATTTTTTTTATAATGTATAAAAAATATCTTAAAATAATTGTCAGACTTTGTCCATTTCATAATATATATATATATAAATGTAAAAGAATGAAAAGAATATAAATTCAAACATTCATAACATTAATTTAAAAAAGGGTTCAATATAAGAATTATCCCAAATGTTTCACCTATAAAACATGATTTCTGGTTAAATTTATACACCATAACATCTTACTTAATGTAAATGATTTTCATTGGTTAAACCAATTCACAACATGTCTGGTCTTGTCTTTTTTTTCATTTCTATATCATCCTCATATTTATACTTATCTTTATCTCTTCTTTTACTTTTTCTTAGGAGAAGTGATTATATCTTGGCTCTTTCTTCTCTTCTATCTCTTCTTATTTTTTCTTCTTCTTTCTTTTTACTGACTTTATCTTGTCTTCCTTTCTTTTCTTTTTTCGGCTATATCTTGTGTTTTTTCTTTTTTTTCTTTTCTTTTTAACACAATTATGTCTTATGTCTTTCTTTCTTTATTTTATTTTATTTTTTTTATTTTTTTTGTGTAGAAGAGATGTTTTATAATTGTTATTAAAAATTGTTATAACAATCATTTCACCACCGACTGATGAGATGCTATGTTGCATCGAAACATTAATGTATTTTTGTAGCGGTAATATGTGTGTTCAAATGTAATAACCTATAATAAAGAATTTTTGTATTGAGCTCTATTTTAATTTAATTTTATGAACATTTGAATTTTTATTTGATTTGTTCTCATTGAATTTGTGTGTATATGTATATATATAAAAGTAGAAATATAAATATATATATATATATATATATAATTATTTTTTTAAAAAAAATTTATAACATAAATATGTTATAAAATCACTACAAAAATAGCCATTTTGTTTCAACACCCTAGGTGTCTTATCAAGTAATTTTTTTTAAAAAATAATTATATCTGCTCTACTTTCTATTGAGCACTGTTTTAAGATTAGTAATTGTTGGTTATTGGAATTCATTCCATATATACTAATTATATACTTGGGTATATATATATATATATATATATATATATATATATATATATATGTATGTAATATAAAAGGCTCAAACACTAATATTCCATGGTTATAATTTATTACATTGGAATCGTAATCATCACCCAAATCATCAGACCTAAAAATTCAAAAAGAAAAATATAACTCCGGGTATAAAAAACAAAATTTTAGTGAGAGTGTATGTGTGGGAGTGGGGAACAATTGTGAGAGGGAAATGTATGAAAGCTTTAGAGAGAGGGTGTAACAGAAGAAAGAAGAACAGGAAGGCCTAAAGGTGAAGGTGGGGATTAAAATTTAACAGAGAGAAGTTTTAAAGAGACGAGTTAAAGGACGGTTTAAATGAGTGAGATACAGATAAATATGAATTATTTTCAGATGCGTAAATCACTATCGATAAGCTGACCTAAAATTAAAATTAAAAAACACACTGAAAACGTGTGGATACATTTGTGGTAGCCTTATGCACAATAAAAAAATGCTATGATCTAAACTTAAAATCCAGCCAATTCAAACTGCCGATGCGTATGTGAAAATTTTCCGTCTGCTTTGCATTACTAACCTTATATATACAAGAAAAGAGAAGATGAGAGATAGAGGAAAAAAAATAAGGGTGGGGGTTTCTGAAAAATAAAGCGAGGGCATTTATAAGAGAAATAATGTGTATGTAATCAAGAATAATTAGACAAAGCAAGTAATATCACCTACAGGTTACAAATTTAATATAAACATATAAAAATATTTTAAAATATTTAATCTATTAAAGACCTATTGTTTATAGCACAAAAACACATACATATATATATACATACACAACTACATATAATACATACTTGCACATACATACATATATGAACATGTACTGTGTGGATACACATAGAAATCAACACTGTATGGTGACTGTAAGTTTTTCAGTATCTTTCTGACATTTGTGGAGCAAAGATGAAAATAAACGCCAAAACAGTCAATTACAAAATGACAAAAAAATAGTTTCTGAGTCAGTACATTCGTGCATCCTTCTGGTTAATAAATTAATCCTTTGAAAATAAATATTTAACAGTCTTTGACCAAGAGATTTCATTCCCACCAACAATAAAAAAAAAATGCTTTGTGATCCCTTTGAAGAGTATTTGAGCAAAGCTTCTAGATCAGACAAACCAGTAAGGAATGGAAACAGACGCCAACAATGCAATGGAGGCTTCATAGAGATTCCTTTACTCATTCACCCATCTTCTTCACCAAGCTACATGACACTTACACATTTCTACTCACTTTCTCCCCTTCTCACACATATATGAAAAAAAATCACATTTCTTTTGATCTTACCAAGCAGCTACAAACTAGGAACTTCAACACAAGGACTTTAACACTCATACCTGCTGTGCTAAACCCTCCTACAGTAGAATGAACTCTTCCTCCTTTCATAAATACTAACTGCAAGACTTCCTAAGGAGTGCGTGTGGGCAGTTGAGTAGCAGAAATACCTGATCGTTCGGACGGACACCTCTATCTGCTTATTACTAACACTCTTGCTTTATATACATCTGTTATTTCAATACACTTGTTCAACCTCCCTTCGTCATCCATGTCTTTCTTTTCTGGCCCCTAAACAGGCCACAACAATACCTTTGAGAAAAACTATATTTTATAGTTTTATATTTAAATGCCTTTGCCACCTTTTTCTTTGTTGTGGGTTAATTCAAATCCACAACATATTCATTATACAGTGTTGTTCCCTCGGAGGAAATAGATTCACCTATCATCTTCTTCACATTCCCTGGCCTTTTGAAAAGAAGTTTCTTTGTTTCCTGTTTAGGATTAGGTGTCTTCTAAATTCTTCTCATTCTCATTCATTCCCAGTAGACCCCCTTACATCTTGGCATTATTGCCTTGCTTAGGATGAATTGATTAAAAAAAATCTCCACAATGTCTATATTTATAAACTCTCTGTCTCCAATATTGAATATTTAAGAATATCCTTGCAAAAGAAGTAATTGATAAATATCTGATTTGTGGCAACATTTTTTTTTTCAGTTAAAAGAGGTTCTTGAGAAAAATATAGATGCTCACCAAAAAGAATTGGCACAATGCGAGAAAAAATTTCTTGAAGAAAAGGTTTGTAAAGAATAATTATTCCTTTATTTGTGTCTTTTTTAATTTGTTTCTAACTTTAATTATCCTAAACTTGAAATTATGAAATGGATTCTGAAGTCACACATAAACATTTTCATTAGAATTGATCATTATTATTAATAAAACAGGATTTTGATTAATAAATTGAGTAACAGCACTTCAACAAAAAAATAGAAAAATTCACTTTAAAGAGAAATTTCAATAAACTTAAATAATATCTAACAGTTAAATCCACTTTTGCAGGAAGGGAGACAAGCCTGCTACTGCTACTGCTTAGAACACATCCATTAAGCTGAGGAGTTGGGGGTCTAATATCTTCAGAAATTTGTTAGCCAAAGATGGTGAGTTCAGTCCTTGGTAGGACCACAAGTACTAGTAGTAACACCTTCCAATAATATCCACACTAGTAATACTTGTTCAAGTAGTAATCGCCAAATAGTATAATGATCAGAAGAGAATCATAATCCATATAGTAGTAGAGTAGAGAGATTAAACATATAGCAATAGTGGAGAGACAAGAAGAGTGAACAGTGATCATTATGCTACTTCATATTTATTCACTTCCTTTATGATCACGTGATCTACTTAATAATGGAATCGCCCGTGTTGTTCACTAGTGATCTAAGTTCAAACTACATTGTCAGCAATGACACTCTTGTACAATACATTGTGATAGCTGAGATGGGGAACTCATCTGAAAGAATGAATTCATAAATTGTTATACAGTAGCATTCATTTAAATTACAAAAACAGAAATTCACAAAACATTTCATTAAAAATCTACAATAAACCTCTATATATTAATGATCCAATTCTTGTTTGTATTGTCGTTGCTACAACACAGCAAAATTGGCACACTGTAGCACAAATTTTGTTACAGAAATACAGTTAAAATTCTCAAATTTGAAGACTAAAGAAATTACCATTTAGGAAACTAGTTATTATTAAGACAGTATAAATTGACAATTTCAAAACAAGGAAGATAACTCTAGCATTTTTTTTAAACCCTTACCCCTCTGTGTTCATAGGGGTACTACATTGGCTGCCGCAGGAGTAGCAATGGTATTTTCTTGGTCAAGATAGCCTGACAGAGCCCAAGCCTCCCCAGGCTCATATTGAATTTTCCTTCTCCTAGACTGGTTGCTACACAAGGCTATAGAACCCAGTCTGCCTTGCTATTTACCCATAGCTGGGGGGTGGAGATTCATATCTTTTCCAAGGGTATTAGAACATAAGTGAATGTAACAAACTTGAATTAGAACTCATGTCTCTGATTCCTCAATCCGAGCCTCTATCCAATACTCCACCGTGACTTTAGGATTGTTCATTGCTAATTAAAGAGTAGTTTCTCTTGATAGGTTTGGATTATTCCCTGTTGACCATTGTCACGTACTTGAGAAAATGCTTTAATAAAAATTGATAATTATGCTTGTAACAATTAGCATTATCAAATAATTATAATATAAACTTGTATTTTTAGGATGTGTCCTTGATTGGAGATTATTGAAAAAAGTGTTAAAATATATTTCTGAAAAAAGAAAAAATAGTTAAAAGCATTCACAGTCCAAGTTATTTTTGTAAGGCCATCTCACAGGAAAGTTCGTATCAGACACAAAAACTGTTTGGTTATATGATTAGCAGTATAGGTATACCTCACCCGATGTTGTTAATTGGTTCCAGAGGTCAAAAAATGACTTCAGTCAAAATAACCACACTACAAACCAAAAATAAGCACTCACAATTGCATTTTGCAGTATTTATATGTACGTACAGTATTCTGAATAAAATAATTAAATGTAATTAAGTAAAAACCAATATTAAATTTACATAAATTTGAGTAAAACAACCTAAGGCGAATTTTATTTTCCCACATAATATTTAAGAAAAACCAACATATCTTCAAAAATGACTTAACTCTAAATGACTTAAGCCGAGGTATCATTGTATTCTGCTGGGCATTCAGTCCTTTTTTTTATTTAAATTTTGTTTTTGTGGATGCAGAAAAAAGAATATAACCAGTTTTCTAAAGAATCACTGGAACTTTTGCGTCTTTGAACATATTTCTGTCGATTGCAGTAGGTTTTAAATTTATAGGGATTATTCGCTATTTTAGGACGGTAAAAGAAGGAACATAAGTTTCCTTTTTTCACTATAGCATGCAGTAGATAGCAATACCAACATGAGAATCATCTCTGCTGGGGAAATATTCTTCCCCCGGGCAATTGACGACTGAAATTTTACATAGACACAGGTGCATGTATATATCAGATGTGCACACACAGTATATTTTCTTTCTTCTTATATTGCTATATAAAAATCGATGAAAATATCTGTGTGTTGAAATAGATTTTCTTTTCTATGACTGATGACAACAACCCATCATTTACAAGTGTAAACTTTCATTGCCGCTGTTTTTAGTTGAGTCCAACACAGATAAAAATTGTGCATAAATTTGTTCAACGTTCTTTTTTTGTTCTGTTTTCATTTATTTGATTTCCATTGAATGCTCTGTGTCCCTTTGACAGGCTAAGCAAAAGCTGCATATTTGAAGCAATGTCTGCTTTTGATCTGTGGGTATTACCTCCACTTGGTCTACCAAGTTAGGTGACACTGTTTCAGGTCTATAGAAGCTCAGACATAAGCTTCCTCTTCTGCTTTTCATCTAGAATGACGTCGGTATTACATATTATAGTATATCTTGGTATTACATGTGGCAATGAATGTTCGTTGATATCACAAAACTTTTCAAAAACAATTAGAACTTGAATTTTGGTAGGTGGGTCATCGTTTGCATGAAAGAGCCAGTATGTGTGTGCGTGCTTCTTAGTTGTAACATGGGATACATGAGATAGTTAGAATTTAGTTCTTACTGTAAACTGTATCCTCGTTGTTTGGGGCAGTGTCTTTGTAGTTTTCACTGCAGTAGCTTTTTTTTTGTGTGTGGATGTGCGTCTCATGTCAAAATTTTGCACACTGCCTCTCAATTGTTACACACAAAAAATTTAAATATATATATATATATATATATATATATATATATATATTTGTGTATTTCAGCAGCAATCCTTCTTTCATGCAACGACGTCATTCTAGATGAAAAGCAGAAGAGGAAGCTTATGTCTGAGCTTCTATAGACCTGAAACAGTGTCACCTAACTTGGTAGACCAAGTGGAGGTAATACCCACAGATCAAAAGCAGACATTGCATTGAATACAACAGACAAGGTGCTTTTATTTAGTTTTTTATACAATTTCTCATGCAATCTAATAATTTTTTTCTTTTCCAAAAATTTCAATGAAATGTGCATATATATATATATATATATATATATATGGCATATTATAGTTAAGGATACAAGAAAATATTTGCATGTTAAAATATATTCCTTTTCCCTTGTTACTGTTAGAAATGATCACAACCCATCATTTACATAGGCTTACAGCCACATCATGTTGAAACATCGGTTCCTGTATGATTACTAGATGGGTGACCACTTAAGAATACCAGGAAAGTCGAGTTTTCATATAATCACTGAAGTTAAGCAATGTTGAGGCTGGTCATTGCCTAGATGGGTGACCACTTGGGAATACCAGGTCCTGTATCCTTAGATGTGCCGGTGGTGTAATGGATAATGGCTCGGAATTGTTAATCAGAGAGTCGAGTTTTCATATAATCACTGAAGTTAAGCAACGTTGAGGCTGGTCAGTGCCTAGATGGGTGACCACTTGGGAATACCAGTTGCTGTATCCTTAGATGTGCAGGTGGTGTAATGGATAATGGCTCGGAATTGTTAATCGGAGAGTCGAGTTTTCGTATGATCACTAAAGTTAAGCAATGTCAAGGCTGGTCATTGCCTAAATGGGTGACCACTTAGGAATACCAGGTGCTGTAAGCTTAGATGTGCAGGTGGTGTAATGGATAATGGCTTGGAATTGTTAATCGGAGAGTCGAGTTTTCGTATGATCACTAAAGTTAAGCAATGTCGAGGCTGGTCAGTGCCTAGATGGGTAACCACTTAAGAATACCAGGTGCTGTAAGCTTGGATATGTGAGTAGTGTAATGAATAATGGCTTGGAATTGTAAATCAGAAAGCTGAGTTCCAATACTCATTGAATTTGTTATATTCACTTCCACGTTAATACCTTTGGGAAAGGTATAAATCCACTTTTTTTTTTCCTGCTATGAGCCAAGTAGTAAAACTTGCATCACTAAATCATTATATTAAAAAAGAAAATTTTTTTACAATCTAAAAATATTTTCTGGCTGTAAATAACCTGCAAAGGGTTGATAAACTATAAAAAACAGATTGATCGATCAATCAAATGACTTGTATATGAAGATTTTGATTGCCTCTGCATTTAGTTGAGTAAGTAAAGTCTGAGAGCAATTTTTGGAATAATCTTTGGTTCCAAATTGTGATAATGGCAAACATTTTATATTATTAAGTTAATGTTGTTCATTTTTCAGTATCAAGTCCAGCAGGAATCAAGTCAAAAAATTGCAGACCTTGCCGAGAAAGCACACCAAGAAGCCATATTGTAAGTGGGAATTGTCACACCTTCCCCCTAACACTTGAATCTCTCCGATGGAGATGCAACATTTTCACTGGCTCATTCCTCAGGGATCAGCTTGGGAATATCAGGATCTGTAAGCTTGGATGTGTGGGTGGTGCAATGGATAAAGGCTCAGAATTGTCAGAGAGTTCTAATTCTTGTTGGGTTTGTTATATTCACTTACGTGCAAATACCCTTGGGAAAGGTATGAATCCACCTTTTCTCCCCCCAGCTATGGGTTAATTAGTAAGACTTGTAGCACTAAACTATTATTATCTCCTAAAAAATATCTTACAATCTAAAAATATTTTCTGGCTTTAAATAACCTGCAAAGGGTTGATAAGCTGTAGAAAACGAATCAATCAATGAAATACTGATTAGCTACACAGACATGTCTTTTAGATTTATTTACATTTTATGGAATATAATTGTATAGAAACTACAGTGACCATAAAGTGAGGGATCAGTTTATATATTGATTGTAATATAGAATTCATCCCCCACTTTATATCCACATTATAATTTCTTGTTTGTTGATAAACAATAGAAAACGAATCAATCACTCAATGGAATACTGATTAGCTACACAGCCATGTCTTAGATTTATTTACATTCTCTGGGATAGAAATGTATAAAAGCTACAGTGGCTATAAAATGAGGGATCAGTTTATATATTGGTGTAATGTATAATTGATCCCCCACTTTATTTCCACATTATAATTTCTTGTAAACTGTAGAAAACAAATCAATCAATGAAATAATGATTAGCTACACAGGCATGTCTTTTAGATTTATTTACATTCCCTGGAATATAAACATAGAAACTACAGTGTCCATAAAGTGAGGGATCATTTTAATTATTGATTGTAATATAAAATTGATCCCCCATTTTATTTTCACATTATAAGTTCTAGTTTATCAAATTCTGATTAGGTATGAATCTAAGTATGGGTTAATTATTAAGACTTGTAGCACTAAACCATTATTATCTCAAAAACAAAATTCTTACACTTTAAAAATATTTTCTGGCTTTAAATAACCTGCAAAAGGTTGATAAGCCATAGAAAATGAATCAATAAAAAAAATGCATTGTGTGGACTGGCTAATCTCCTCAGGAGAGTATTACCAATGTCAAGAAAATATAAACACTGTACATGTTAAGTATCATTTAACATCAGAATTTGTGTAAATAGAATGCATATATATATATATAAACAAGGTGTCCCAAAATAATGTATACACTTTTTGAATCATTATAACTTATTCAATTTATGTATTTTGACTTGTAAATAAGATTAATACAAGAGAAAAAATACACATTTAAAGAATTTGAGCATAAAATATACAAAAAACATATAAAATTAACTTTAATATTATAAAAGCTACTTGGGGTAATGGCAGAATGTTCATATAATGATGAGTTCACATCAAATGCTGAAACTGGTTGCCATTCTGTTCAATACACTTTTCATTTCTTGAAGAAATAAACCTACAAACGTCTAGTATCATTTCCTCTGGTATTTGAGCACATTCTTCTTCAATTGCTACTCTCATTTCAGCAATTGTTTCAGGTTTTTTGCTGTAAACCTTGTCTTTTTAGAAACCTCCACAAAAAGAAATCCAAGGGTGTCAAATCTGGTGATCTAGGTGGGTATTCACCTGTCCCTCTTCTTCCAATCCATCTGTTTTGTATATTTTCATCCATATAAGTTCTCATATCACAGTAATGTATTATTAACTATTAATATTTAAAGAGTGTATACATTATTTTTGGACACCGATATATATATATATATATATATATATATATATATATATATATATAATTATAATTATTTTAAAAAAATATGATTCCTTCGCTACATAAGAGTTCTCATGTTTCAAAAACGAGAGCTGAAACCACCAATATAATTATTAAACTTAAATTGAATTAAAGTAACAAGCCCTGTTTCATCCTCAAGCAAAAATTTAGGAATAACCAATTTTGAAATTTATGTATCATTATAAGCGTGTTCATTTGTTACTATGGAAACGGCTGGGGCAACCATTTTCAGAGAGGTCAAGCTGAGGTAGGGTGGGGTGTCTATTTCAAAGCGAATTATGTCTTTCTTGTACGCGCATCGTCTGTTCATTCATAGAGACAGATAAATTTTGGCACCATAGTATGTTGTTAAGTGTCAGGATAATTTTGTTTATTTTATTTGTTTATTTATTTATTTATTTTTAATGGGCTGTTTCATATATAAATGCGTTGCACTGAACTACAATTTGATTTTTTTTCTTTTGACGACTTCATAAAGGGTTTTTCCCTTTAATGATTGGGTTAAGCTTTTTAGCCCTTTATTAAACTATGAAATTTGATTTTTTTTTTATGCTAATTATTAATGTGAAATTTTGTTGATGTCGGCAAAAAACCGTTAACTCATGTCCTATGGTTTAATAAATTTTCATTATTTACAAACTTAATTATGTGTAGTTTTTCATCTAGGCATAAAGGGCATGGGTCATCCCAGGTTTGACAAGTTCTTGTTCTATTTATTATTTTCCATTTTACTTTTGGCGTTTTATTCATTTCTTTTAAATGCCAAAAATATTTGGATAGAGATGATTTCTACTTCTAATATTATTGAAGAAGCTCTTGTGCTGCCTCCACCTAATTTTAAATTTATTCTTCATTGACCCAATGTATATCCTATCAGTGTTAGGACTCTCAATGGATGAGATAGTACATTGGTATACTATGGATTTTATGAGGCATTTATTTTCCAACAGGCAGTTTTCAGGGTTTCTACAATCACATAATTTTTCATTATTTTTGTCTGATTTTAGTTTAGGATTTTTATTAATACTGTTTTGGCACGTGTATGTTTCCAGGATTTTATTATTATGTTTTTTTATGTTTCTTTGTAGATTTTCAGTGCAACTGTAACTTAATTTTAAGGTGTTTTTATTAAAGATCTTGCTAAGTCTGCTTTTAGTAGGGAAGTGTTTTTCAATTAAAGCTAGGAACTTATGTCCGAGCTTAGTACTAACCATTTGGTTGAACGGAGGGGTATACCAGATGATTTTTCTTTTCCTGTTTTTCTTTCTTTTAGTGCTATTGTTTCTATAACTTATGTTAGTGTTATTGTATCTGCTATGTTTTAGGGCTGTGTTATAAAAATTACTATATTGTCGGAATATTTCCTTATTAGCGGAGTTCATGCTGATTCTTTTCTCTATTGATATGGGTATATGCTTAATTATAGATGGAGGGCGGTTTGACTTAGGGTGTACATACAAGGGATTAGTGTTAGGTTTTCTGTAAGGTAGGTGAACATTGCTCATTAAGTCTAGGGTTACGTCTAGGAAGTTTACTTTTTTTTAATTTAGTGTTGACTGTGTATATATATATATATATATATATATATATATATATATATATATATATATATATATACTTACCCCAGACCCTCAGATAATGACCTGGTAATAGTATGTATGAAACAGAAAACAAAATATAGTGATAATAATAGTAGTAGTAGTAATAGCAGTAGTAATAGTAGTAGTAGTAGTTGTAAGAATTGTAGTAGTAGTAGTTTTGTTTTGTTTTACGGCATATCAGCCTCAATGGGTTATTTAATGTGGACGAGACTTTTATTGCTGGTAATATTTTTCCTCAAAAATGTATTGCTGGTAATAATTTTTCCTTAAAAAATTCATTGCTAGTAATAATATTTTACAAAAAATTATTGCTGGTATTAAAACCTATTTTTACACTTTCATAGTGTTTTGACCCCAGTTTGGGGGTTAACTATTTGCCCATAGCTGGGACCCTAACAGGTACTACCACCCTGGGTCAGGGTAGACCTGGGAACACCAGCAATTAAGAGGTGGTTCCACGCTCCTCAAAACCTCCTGAACAGAGTCCTTGCCTTCGAATATAGTTATTGTCTTACCCAGGACACGGATGTAGTTTATTGTCATACCCAGTAAGAATAGTAGTAATAGTAAGTATAGTAGTAGTAGTAGTAAGGATAGTAGTAATAGTAAGAATAGTAACTAGCCAAATCCCTGTCTTATGATCATTTCTCTTAATAATTGTTTTAAAATAATCCAGTAGATTATATTTTATTTATGGTAACTGGATTTTTGCCACTGCCCATACTTGGTTTCTGTCATTTGATGCTGTGTGTCAGAAAAATGACACTTTTATCACTGTCACCAAAATTTCCTGGCCTTTTAGCTAAGATCAAAGTGTAGTAACTGTTCTTATTAGCTTAATCTAATTCTCACTCTCCACTTCTGTCTTTCCTTCTTTCTTACTGAAACCAAGTAGTATCTTTTCCCCCTCTTTCCATGCAATCGAAACAGAATAGTCTATTATTTATGAGGTATTGGCAGGGCATAATGGTTATGTGAACTCACAAAGGTGGGGAGAAGCACAATTATAATAGGATAGTTTTAGTAATAATAATGATAATAATAATAATAATAATAATGATAGTGATAATACTAGTACTACTACTAATAATAATAGTAGTAATAATTATAGTAGTAATAATAATAATGGTAGTGATAATACTAGTACTACTACTAATAATAATAGTAGTAATAATAATAATGGTAGTGATAATACTAGTACTACTACTAATAATAATAATAGTAATAATAATAATAATAATAATAATAATGGTAGTGATAATACTAGTACTACTACTACTAATAATAGTAGTAATAATAACAATAATGGTAGTGATAATACTAGTATGACTACTATTACTAATAGTAGTAATAATAATACTGTTAAGAGAAGTGCACAATTTAAGAAAAGTAAAAAAAAAAGAAGAAAACACAGTTTGACAATGTTAAACAGTATTTCAACAGAATGTAGGTTGTCTTCAATTTTTATTTAAACAAATAAACATTTGTAAATACTTCCACAGATTTGTGAAACCCAAGGTTTAAAATGAATTTTTAAAAATGAAAAATCTCTCTTGAAGCTTATATTATAGTTTTAATTTCAAGCTACAAGATTAAATTTAATATTTACAATAAGCAAAATACTTTACTGTATGTCACAACTAATTTCAATTGACTGGAAGGAGTTTTTTATTTGCTAAAATAACTGATTTTAGCACCATTTAGTCATCTTTCATCGCAATGTAATTCTCTTTATTAAAAAATCTCCTAAAAATAAAATATACTTTTCTGAAAGTTTATTTAAGGAATATTAACTGATTTAAACTGTAATTAAAATGATTTGAAACAAATATTACTTACTTTAATTTTAAAATATGACAGAAATGCATTTTTTAACATGACAGAATGTCTCACCTCTTTAAGTTATATTTAAACAATTTTTGTTTATTTGTTTAAATATAACATGAAAAAGAGAGACATTCTGTTGAAATAATGTTTAACATTGTCAAACTGTGTTTTTTCTTTTATTTATCTTTTCTTAAATCACGCTCTTCTCTTAACTGTTGAAAAATATTGGAAGAATTACGTCAATTATTTTGGTGGTGGTGGTGGTGGTGGTGGTTGTTTTTTAGCAGTAAAATTTTGCTTGGCACAGCATGAACAATCAGAAAAGTAATTGATGCCCAAGGCTACAGGATGTATCTTAGCTTGATATCCAATAAGTACGCTACCAGCTAATAACATCCAATAATCTTCGCAAAGAGACAATAATAATAATTATAATAATACCAAAGAAGAACTGTGAAAATCCTACCCAGCCAATGACTGTTTACATTTAGTATGACATAGTCATTGATTCTGTAAGCACCAATTGGTAATGGAACCTATTTTGGTCCTCCATTAGTCTATTGGTTCTTTCCTCAGTTCATAGTCTTCATAAGAAGGTATCTTGAGAACAAAGGCTAAAGATAATAACTATTATCTCTTGCCCCTCATTAGACACCAACAAGGGGATGTTAAACATTTCAAAAGACTTTGCTTTTTTTTTTCTCCATTTGCCTAATTAGCTGTTGTAATGGAGAATCGTTAGCAACTCAGATTGAGGAATTGAAGAGCCAAATTTGAATTCCAGTCATGTTCATTATATTCACTTATGTGCTAATACGCTTGGGAAAGGTATAAATCCAACTCTTCTCTCCCAGCTATAGGTTAAATAGCAGGACAGATTGGGTCTTATAGCTTTGATTGACAGCCAGTCTAGGAGGAAAACAGAATTCAAACCAGCCTGGAGAGGGTTTTGTTCTGTCAGTTACACCGTTTCTACTGCGGCTGCAGTACATGTAGCAACCCTATGACACTTGCGATACGGGACTCGTGATTGCGATTGTGAATGAAGCATTGTCTGTGGCCATTATCGGATCTTAATCTACAACTGTTTGTTAAGTGTTAGATGTCAATTAGATGCCTGAAAAATTGATTATACCAAAAGATTGACATTGTTAACTTTTTCTTTAGAAGCATTCATCAACACTGCTGGTTCCAATCCCAATGTGGATTGACTGCAAAACATTTTCCCCTGCCCAGTTTATAAGCAGAAGCACACAGATACATGCTGGGATTTCTTCCTAGCCAATAAAATAGTCCAGTACTCATTTTCCCCTAACTTAGTCCCGGTCGGTCTTGTCTTGAAGTCAGAATGCTATGTTCACTTATCCGAATTTGCTCTTGTGTATCAACCTCAATTTTTAGTTTATGAACTTTTTGCCATATTACTTTTGCTTTGCCTTATTAGTGTTAATTTGCCTTGCATATAGTGTTTGCTTGTTTTATATTATTTTTGTCCTATTGTTTTCTTTTCTTGTTATTGCAAACTTTGACAATTCTGTTTATTGGGCCGTTCTGCCATTTGTATACATTTAACCATAGACACTCACTCTACAAGCACTAAGTCTGAAGGTATTTTTAAATTTAAGCAAATATTTAAAAAACTGCAAAAATCACACACAGTTTTGCTTTTTTGTTTTATTAACTTTTAACACATTCTTTTTTTTTTTGACTTCTTATTGTGGCACAATGGGACACTGGTCAAGATTAAAACACACAAAGTGGGCCTTAAATGATCTTATCTGAGCCAGTTTTTTTTAACTGTGCAGACAGTAAACTGCTGGCCAAAGGGAAGATCTGATCTATTAAAATATGACAGTAAACTTGTTCAAAGTGTTACTTCTTCACCCTGAATATGTTGAGTAAATCCATGAATAAATAGTATAAAAGAAATAGGATATGCATTTTCATTTTTTGCTGTAACAATATTTTCAAAGTTTAACAAAATTTTCTTGTCATTTAATATGTGACTTAGCTTTTGGAAGGCATCTTTCACTATTCCAATGTACTACCTTAAATATAAAGTTGGTTGTCCATGTTTGTATGTATGCTAATATTATGTAAAATGTATCATCAAATAAATGCAGCTTTATTATGGTTTTAAAATGATGTAGGTATCTCCATTTGTAGATACTTCCACAGATTTGTGAAACCTCAGGTTTAAAACAAATTTTTAAAAATGAAAAATCTATCTTGAAGCTTATATTTTAGTTTTAATTTCAAGCTACAAGATTAAATTTAATATTTACAATAAGCAAAGTACTTTGCTGTATTTCACAACTAATTTCAATTGACTGGAAGGAGTTTTTTTTATTTGGTAAAATAACTGATTTTAGCACCATTTTTAGTCATCTTTCATTGCAATGTAATTCTCTTTATAAAAAAATCTCCTAAAAATGAAATATGCTTTTCTGAAACTTTATTTGAGGAATATTAACTGATTTAAACTGTAATTAAACTCATTTGAAACAAATGTTACTTACTTTAATTTTAAAATATGACAGAAATGTATTTTTTAACATGACGGTAGCTGTTTATTTAAGGTGTTGACATATTGACAGATGGAAGTTTATCTAATGTTTTTCTAT
The DNA here is from genome assembly GCA_903632075.3 of Acanthosepion pharaonis. Lineage (NCBI taxonomy): Eukaryota > Metazoa > Mollusca > Cephalopoda > Sepiida > Sepiidae > Acanthosepion > Acanthosepion pharaonis. Next base: position 675,960 of record CAHIKZ030002346.1, read on the forward strand.
GTTTTTAAACTTTATGAATTATTCTAATTACATTTTTAAAAAAATGAAAACAATTCCAGTAAAAATTCATTATTCCTTGAAAATTTATATATATATATATATATATATATATATATATATATATATATATAAATACCAAAATTTTCTTTCAAATAGTTTCGTAACCTCCTGAAGATGGTCTCAAGTGAGATTGAAAGTACTTGGGAAAATAAAAACTATTTGAAAGAAAATTTTGGTATATTTCTTAATCAATTTTCTAAGGCCAGCAAGAAATTAATCCCCAAACTTGAAAGGATCACAATGAAAACTAATCAACATGATATGTCTAAATTATTTAACCAAACCTGTTTGAATGAAAATATACTGCCTAAGTATACATTTTATATATATATATATATATATATATATATATATATATATATATATATATATATATATTTGTGATTTCAATGAACACTCGTTTCCACTTTTGTAATGTAAACGAATATTCGTTGTCACTTTTGTGATGCTCATTGTAGTAGAGACTTTGTAACTGCAGATACAACTATAATAACACCGTTGAACAATACCAGTGTCAGACATCTTTGAATAACACTCAAACTAATAGTACTTGCTCGATGATACTCACTCAAATAGTAACCACCGAATAATGATCCAAATAGTAATCCATATAGTGATAAATTAGACACCACACTTATTCCTATATATACATTTCCTTTATCATCATGTGATCTACTTATTCGAAATGAGATCACCTGTGTTTGCTCTCTTCTGATCTGTGTTCAAACTCCAGTGTCAGCAGTGACACTTTATTCCTATGTGTATATATATAGTTGTATGTGTATATAAGGGTGTGTATATGTATATGAGTATACCTATATGTATATATAGATGGATTGATAGTTAGATAGATAGATAGATTGATAAATATATATATATATATATATATATATATATATATATATATATATATATATGTATGTATGTGTGTATACGTGTATGGAATATTTTTTAAATGGAAGTCTTTGGGTCATTCTAATGGTATTTTTAAAATTACTCCTTTTAATATTTAATATCACTTTCTCTTTTAATGTTCTATAATTAGAATTTTGAGAGTGTATTTTATCTTCTGAAAGGAGTTTCATTTTTAAAATTGATAATTTAAATTTAAATATACCACTCTTTAACTATTAATAGTAATAATAATATTAACAAAATTCCTTTAATAATGAGGCACTTCAGAAGTCACCTAAAGTTAAACTTTAACTATAAAATCAAACTAAAATCTAAATAAATTTCAAATATTAAAATATAGGTAATGATTGAGAAATGTATGTATATATAATTTATGTATGAAGATAGATGAACATTTGTGTATATTGTTACACGTGTGTCGATGTGTGTATTTGCACATGTAAATAAACGTATGTTTGTGAGATACATATAAGAAGAAAACAAAATCTTTAATATTGCCCTCAAATATTATTAAATAATGAAACCTAAACCTTAATTAAGTTTACCCATATAATAATAAAGAAAAATTGCATTCATAAATTAGATTAAAAGTAAAACTAATATAGATGTTATTGTTACCAAAATTTTTTTACAATATTATGGAAGTACAATTGATCGGGTAAATAAACTATTATAATTTTAAATATTTCTTTAATATGTTCTCAATAAATGTGCTAATAAAAATAGTAGTTAACTTATATTAAGTCCCTAAACTATTTGCTTGTAAAATTAAATGTTTAAATTGATAACATTCATCATTTTTTAGACATCTAAATTTCTATCAAGCATTGAAATCTATCTTTTACATAATTTTGTTAAAACAAAATTACAGCCTCTTTCGATTCACTTCCCTCTCCCCCTCTCTCTTTGCCGTAACACTCATTTAGATATATCTGTATTACTGTCGTCTGTCTCCTCTCTCTTTTCCATCTTTCCTTTTCTTCTCACCCCACTCCCCTCCATTTCCTATATATCATTTCCGTTAAGTTAACCATCTAAATAGGTCAAGGTTCGGTCACTCCTCCTACCCCAATATAAAGCATGCTTAAGGGAGATATGAAATTAACCCCTCCCTATACTCTACCCTGTCTCTTTAACTACAACTCTCACCCCCACTGTTAAATTACAAAAATTACACTACCCATCAATTTCTAATCCCATTTTTCCTTTCATTTCGTTGTTGGAATTGTTACCTGATGATCTGGAGTCCTTTAAAAAGGATTTTGGTGAAATAAATTATTGTAATGGTACCTTAAAGTGGTCTGTTTTTCATTAAATATTAGCTCTGTATTCACATTGAGCTCTCAGGATTTCATCCTTCTTGGAATTACCCATTAGGTTTACCAAGTTCTTTGTAACTTATATATATATATATATATAATCATAATATATATATATATATATATAATCATAATAGTAAACATCAGAACAGTAAACACTTTGTTTTTCAGTTAACACAGTTGTCAGATGCTTTTCTATATCGGCCTTCTTTGACTGTTTTTTATTTACAGAAACATGGATGATACCACAAAGCTGGTGTACAAAGAGAATATCCGCCTGACAGAGGCTCTCAAATATCACATGGAAGAGACAGAATACCTGAAAAAATCCAATGAGGGTTTCATAAAAGACAAGGAAAATATGACGGGCATGTTAAAAGATCAAAAATTGTTGCTTCACAAAAAAGTTGTTGAAAACAAAAAAGTCAAATCACTAAATTCCAAGGTAAGCAAAGAAGTTTCTTTTTTTTTTTAATCATCTTAAATCAAATCTTAAATTTCAGAATTATCTATATATCAATTATTAGTTGTCCTTAATGAATTCTCAAACTTGATCTGGGGGCTCTTGTTGGAATTAGTTTCAAAAAGTACCACAAATTTATTCAGCAGCATGCACAGGTTTACATAATGCTCTTTGATTGTCTCATTAGGACAGGTCAATTTTGAAACTGCGGTCTTGCACTCAGTTTGAAAGTTTGGGTTTGATATGATAAATAAAATATATTTTTCCAAATTATTACCTTTTTTTTGAGGAAATGATTTTGAAGAATAAGTTTAGGATCAAAATTGGAATTTCATTCTGGTGATCAGTAAAATTTTTATAGCACGTCCATATAATATTTATAATTGAAATAAATGCAGTTCCTTCGTTTGAAATTAAAAAGGGTTAATACATTCCATAACCAACAACTGTAAATCTTCAACATGATCCAGTGAATAAAGCAACTGTCGACTGAAATACAAAATATTGCATTAGAAAATTTACAGCACAATGCTTTCATCTTGTCAGATGAATTTCAGATGAGGGAAGAGGCTATAAAAAATTTGTCTATTAGATAAATAAACACTTATTCATACTTAATTATGTCAATTTACAAAACTAATTTCAGTGATTAGCCTTTTTTGTAATTTTTAACAATTTTTACACAATTTTCACTAATTGAATACAGTAAAAAATTGCATATTTTGCTTGTGGTAATTCATAATCAGAATTCTGGTATGAATATATTTTCCATTCAGTGCATCTCATACAAAAGGTATGAACCTTATTTGGATTTTTTCTTGAAATAGTGAAATTTTGAAGTTAGTCCACTCTGTACGACTAATTTAACATTGATTCTTTGTCTAATCATTCTAACCTAACTTATAACACTATATGTTTGTGTAGTTGGAAATTCCCCCCCCCTTCGAAAGAAGGGAAAAAATGTCTCTTCACCAGGCGTTAGTATGTCTTCAGTATTCTTATGTAACTCATAGCTTGGGATGTCCCTTTTGCTCACTGCCATTCTTGCTGTCTTTTATACATTTAATGGTCAGTCCTTTCTCCTTGTTTCCTCAGCAGTTCTTCTTTATGTGCTGTGTCTCCTCAAGATGTAGTCGATTATGGCTCTCCACAACTTCCTGTCCCTTGTAGCACTTAATAAACTTTGTCTTTCTATTATTTCTCCCTCTTCTGACATCTATTTACTCAGGCTCATTAAGTATATAATGTGTTGTTTTTCCTTGTCCCTCTTGCTCTCTGTCTGTCTCATGGGTATCAGATTCTCCAAGCCCTCCTTCCTCATTATATGTCCCAGTAACCTCAACTGTCTCTTGCTGATGTTAAGTGTAAGTTTCCAATTTTCTCCAAAACTTTGTTTTTACTCACATATTCAGTCCATCCTCAGCATCCTTTTGTAGAACCACATTTCTGTCATTTCAGGTCTCCTCTTCATCTTTGAGGAGATCGTTTCAACGCTCACTGCCATACATGAAGACAGATTATTTACATTATTTGGAGTATTGTCCTCATCTTTGTCGCCATATTTATTACAACGTTTTGGCCATTGTACGCTCTGGCCTTCTTCAGGTGGTTGGCTGCTAGGCCACAAAAATCTCCTGAGCCAACCAAGCATAGAAATGAATACAATATGGGAACCAGTAATACGGAGTGCCAGAGAAAAGTGATGATAACAGCAAAAATTGCAATATGAGCACTGGTAAAAATGGTCACTGAAGACATTAGGTTTATAATACCCAGAAATTAATACATGTCCTCAAGGACACATGGCACAGTGGATGGTATTTACTTGATTCCCACTAAATCAAGATATGACACAAGGTCGATTAACGTGGGAGACCCGAGTGTTTCCACTCATAGGCCACTGGTCAAAATATTGGTCAGAGCTTGTCCAAGCTGGTCAGAGCCTAGTCAAAGCTGGTCATAACTTGTCCTAACAGGTCCAGGCCGAAGCCAGTCCAAGCTAGTCAAAGCTTGATCGAATCTCAGTCCACCACCAAGAAACGATCCATTAATTGTCAAAACCCCCAGCCAAAAGGCCGGGCAGAATGGCACAGTGGATAAAGGCGTGTGAGTTCAATACCCAGTTAAGGCAGTGGAGAACTTGGAGAGGGGCATTAACAAGAGATAACTGATAACTGACATCCATTAAACATGGCACGTGGAACTAGAACAGTCCACCCCAGTGAGCAAAATAAAGGGTTCAGTTCGACATTTGAACCACCTGAAGAAAGCCGGAGCGTACAACAGCTGAAATGTTGTAATAAATATGGCGACAAAGATGAGGACAATAGTCCAAATAATGTACATAATACCTCATCTCAGAAATATAGACAGATACTGAAAGGCAGAAGCGCTGTAATAAATATGGCAACAAAGATGAGGACAATAGTCAGAATAATGTAAATAATGTACATAATACCTCATCTCAGAAATATAGACAGATACTGAAAGGCCAAAACGTAATAAATATGGCAACAAAGATGAGGACAACAGTCCGAATAATGTAAATAGTGTACATAATACCTCATCTCAGAAATATATACAGATACTGAAAGGCCGAAACGTTGTAATAAATATGGCGACAAAGATGAGGACAATAGTCCGAATAATGTAAATAGTGTACATAATACCTCATCTCAGACATATAGACAGATAAGGAAGACAGATATCACATAGTAGTTTTGTACTCTTTTCTTTGTTTCTAGCAAAGTTTTTATATTCTTTAGTACTCTGCTTAGCTTTTGGAATGTTTTGTTGGTGATCCCATTACACGTTTGGATCTCAATGTCGTTCTTTCTCTTCTCAGTTAAAACACTTCCCCCTTTGTTAGAGAACAAAATTTTTCTTACCACAGAATAAATCAAACTGAATACACACATTTTATAACCCTGAACATTGTTGTTTTTTAATTATATTTTATATAAGTGAGTTTTTTCAAATAACTCTGATTTGTGTTTATTTTAAATTCAAATATTTCTTTTTTCTCTTCATAAAATCTGAAATCTAAATTCTTTGATCAATTGATCCATCTAAGTTGGTTATGAAGATTGATATTCTGGAGAAGTCTCTGCATCATATGATGAAGGAATTTGAGAACCAGAAAGAAGTTTGCACAAAGGAATCTAATCAGGAGATCGAAGTATGTAAATCAGAGATTGAACGCCTAAAGCAAATTTTGGAATTAAAGGCAAAAGAAATGAACAAAGTGAAGAGATTGGCTCGCAGCATTCTTGAACAGAGGACAGAATTGGAAACATTCTTCATTGAAGCTATAAATTATGTAAAACATGAAATTGGAAAGAATCGGTAAGTACCTTTCAAGTTTCTATTTTGTCAACTGTTATTATGCTGATAAGGGTAAATGGCTGTCATATTCGATGAATCTGAGATAGTTTTTTACTACTTCCACCCCTATTTCAAACTAGGCTAGAATGTCAGTCAGAAATATATAGATCGAACATAGCATGATTAAAAATGTCTTGTAGGCTGATAATTGACTCCCCAAACAACTGAATTAATTTTCAAAAATTTTTATCTTAACTAGGAAGCCAGTGTGTCTATGCCCAATTTCTCAGAGATATATGCCATTTTTTGTTCTTGTTTGAATTTTTAAAGGATATCTTGATATCTTTTTTTTTTATCCCATGATATGTAGGGTTGTAAGGCCACAGTATATTGCAGCCACAGTGGAAATGGTGTTTCAAGATAGCCAGACAGAGCCCAACCCTCTCCACGCCAGTTTTGAATTCAGAGTTTTTCACTCTCCTTAGAAGTCAATGTAATGGATCCGACTGGAAATTGAACTCAGCTCTCTGATTTCTCAATCCGAGCTGCTATCCATTACTCCACCATGCCTTCCTTATACTAAGTTAAAACTTAGTAACATTTTTTTTTTCTAAGAGAAGCAGATACAACTTCCTATCACCTGGTAAATACTCCTCCCACTTCCCATGAACAGGAGTAGAGGTTCATCTCTTGTTTCCTGTTTAGGGAGGGGTTCCTGGTTTCTTTCTTCTTCTGAGGTCTTAATAGTATTGCTGTCATGAATTTTTGGTCATATATATGGATGGTAGCAACGTCTCTTCATACTGAGGGTACCAGGTTGGCACTTTTCTGGTTGCTGCTTTTCAGTTGCGCAGACTCTTGCATAGCATCTAACAGAGGCTGCTCTGATCAACAGTTGCATAATATCAGGGTCCTTGCAGTACCATGTAATGCATGAAAGGATGTTCCTGCAAGCACCTCCATTGTACAAGGCTGCATTATGCTGCAGTCTGTGACAATTTCCAGCCTGCACATGTCGCCTCAAATGATCAACAACTACTACTATTCTCAGCCTTTCCCTAACATTTTCCCTCTGTCTTTTAATATCTCTGAGATGAGGTATTATGATTACTTGCATCATTTACATTATTTGAACTGTTATCGTCATCTTCATTGCCATATCCACAACGTTTCGGCCATTGTAAGCCTCTGGCCTTTATGTCTATGTTTCTCTATATATCTGTCTATATCTCTGAGATGAGGTATTATGATTACTTGCATTATTTACATTATTTGGACTGTTATTGTCATCTTCATTGCCATTTTCACAATGTTTCAGCCGTTGTACACTCTAGCCTTTATGTCTATGTCTCTCTATATCACTGTCTATATCTTTGAGATGAGGTATTATGATTGCTTGCATTATTTACATTATTCGGACTGTTACTGTTATTTATTCTCTGTCTCTTATATTGAGCAATTATACCCATAAATATAACTTAAAACTATATATATAGTACATTTAAGTAACAATCCTTTTGTATATGTGGGATATATATATATATTTATTTATTTATTTAAGTAACAATCCTTTTATATATATGGGATATATATATATATATATATATATATATATATATATATATATATATATATATATATATTGAACTCACTTACAGCTTTTCGCTCTCCAGTCAAATTTGATCTTTAAAAAATTAGATTCAATGTCAATCATCATCTTTTGTCTCCTTAATTCATGTTCTTTTATTGTCCTCTTTTGTTAATAATGTTTTTTTCACAGATACTTTCACACTCACTAGCCATTTCTATCTTTGTGGTTTTATTGCCTTGCTTGGGGTGAAATGATTAAAAAGAAGTATGATCAAACATATATATGTATGTATGTATGTATATATATATATATATAGCCAGTATTCATCCAAAGAAGTTTGATTAAAAAAGAACTGACATGGTCTGTTTAATTGCTTTTTACAATTTTTCAGATAAGGTGTTGAATATTGTGGTAAAAATTGTAGATATACTGTCCAAAGTTCATATTGTGTTATTGTTTCATTCAAAGTGAGACTGAGGCTCTGTGGGAAAATGAATGAAGGCATATGAATGGAGCCATCACTAGCGATTCACTCCAAATGCCTTTGTAATTACTAATAGACTCATCCAACTCTTTCCAAATCCTCAGCACTGTCCTCAGAATTCACGTCCAAACATTTTGAAATGTTCGTATTGGAGCTTCCGGCATGAATACCAAGCAGTATAACATACCATTTCCAAATTTCTGTCACAGTGAATTGCATCATAGTCTTTTTCTCCCAGACGTTGCCCAACTGACCTTACTATACTGTGCAGTTGACAAAATCAAAAACAAACAATGCACATGTGGGAAGTAAAAATATAATATGTACACTATCCAATATATACAAAAACATTACTACTCAACTATATATATATATATATATATATATATATATATATATATATATATGATAAAAATATACTTTTATGGTATGCAATATTCATGGGTAAAAGTGCTCAAGAATATGTAAATATAAAAGTAGACACTGAGGTTAACACCCAGTGGTGACAATCTTTTTCATACTTAAACACTATCTTCAGCATAAAACAAACTGTTGTTACTCAGTGTTAACCTCAATGTCCACTTTTATATATATATATATATATATATATATATATATATATAAATAAAAAGAAAGAACAGTAAGATATATAATCCGGTGTTCTTATAGATATTTTCATTTTTACAAAATAGTGCCCAATGTAAATTTACAGAGCATTAATATTATAAATTAATTGATTTAAAATGTTTTTTTCACCATATTTTAAATCAATTAATTTATAATATATATATATATATATATATATATATATATATATATTGTATATTTGGGCAGTAATTGAATGTGTAAAACAAGGAAAATATTATCAGCTTTTTATTTAAGATTCTGAGTTGTTATAAACTGTCCACAGTGATTATCGTCTGAAGTGCTTTGATCTTATTCATTAGCCATTTTCAATGTGATCGTTGTTTGTCTATTTTTATGTTTGTATTCTAAGCTGTCTTGTGTAGAAGTAGTTGTAATTCGATGTTAGCTTTCTTCAAAAAACTTACATAAATCATTCCAGAGGTTAAGAATTTGCACAGGTCCATATTTAAAACACAAATGTCTTAATAGAAATAAATCACTCCAGACAATTGTAGACAATTGTGAATTTAGTATTAAAATTTTTAATCTAATAACAAAAAAGTGAAACTGTTTTCCCATTAGACATTAGCCACTATGTTATATGATTTAAGTAAAACTGAACAAATTGAAAATTTTTTATCATTTTTATTACTAATTATTATTTTTATTAATTATATATACATTTATATTATTTAATATATTTTCTGTTTATACCTTATTTTATAAGATGCTATTTATTTAAGTAGATGTTCTGTTTTTTTAAATAAACCGTATTAATTACATTTACAGGCCTGAATTTAAAATAAAAAAAATAGAGCATTTACTTAAATAAATTGTATCAATTAAAATAATGTATAAACAGAAAATATATTAAATAGTTGTCGGACTGAATCCATTTCATAATATGTTGTCAATGTTTATGTTAAAGTACGTTTCATGAACAGATATGGCCGTTTGAGAAAGATCGGCAAAGATTTGTTGTTTAAAAACAGTAATTCAGACTTTGCTAACCAGACGCTTCTTTGTGGATGAATGATTAACAGCACATCAGATTAAATGATGGTTCCTATTAAGAGTTACAGGTTTAATTCCTGTCAGAGAAGCACATATTTTTTACAAAATTTCTCAAACAGGCTGGTAAATGTAATTAATACTGTTTATTTAAAAAACAGAGCATTTACTTATTTAGATATTTGCTTCTATAAAAATAACGTATAAACAAAAATATATTAAATAATTGTTGCACTTAATCCATTTCATAATATACATTTATATGTGTGAATAAAAACAAAAGGAAAACTTATCTTAGCTCATGCCCTTTGTCCTCTGATGGACTTTATCAAGACAGATGTAAAGATTTTATTTGCAACAAGTATTTATAGATAAAAGTAAAAATGTTAGTTTTTTGAAATTTTGAAATTTAAGAAACTCTCATAAATATTCATCATGCTAACTGAAAAGTCTCAGTAAATTATGGAGGATACTAAGTGACATCATTTAATGCCTTATAAATTATGGAGGATGCTAAGTGACATCATTTAATGCCTTATAAATTATGGAGGATGCTAAGTGACATCATTTAATGTCTTATAAATTATGGAGGATGCTAAGTGACATCATTTAATGTCTTATAAATTATGGAGGATGGTAAGTGACATCATTTAATGTCTTATAAATGAAAGTGAGTAAGTAATGTTGTTGAATTTTTTATGCAATTTATAATTGTTTTAATATGGAATAAATTTATGTATTATATATTTTAAATAACAGATGATTATGAATTTTACCATTTTTCTTTTAATTTTTTAACATTTTTATAATCATGTTTGTTGGGTTGGGAAAGTAGCAATTCTTTCAAGAATGGAGATCTTGGAAAAAATCTGGGGCATAGATTTATATTTTGATAAAATTCAATAGCAGCTCTCTTGAGAATTTTCCATCTAAGTAACTTACTTTCTCTTTTAATAGGTATGGCATTCTTTAGATTAAAATTGTGATTGAATTTATTTCTATGTTGATGTAATGGAATAACCCGTCACCCCTCATGAGTGAGTACACTATAGGTAGTAACTACCTATAAGTATCTGTAAATCAACAGACTACAGAAACTAGCCGGGATCTGTCAGTCTGCAGTTGGAGACTCATCTCCGGCTGTGCTGGTCAAACTCTCTGCCTCTGGACAGAGAGGATCCCCAGACGAGACTCTGCCTTTCGACATAGCCTCGTCTTGGGAAACAGCTACCCGACCCTGTTTTATACGGGGTCTATGGATAATTTTAGCCAAGCCTATGGGCTCGGATACCCAACATTAAATTCGGCTCTGTGCCACATCTGATCATGTGGGGCGGTTAGCGGATATACTAGCTGGGATCTCTTGAGTACGACTCAGACTTACGTGAGAACTACCGACCTTCCAACAGTAGCACTCACTATTGGATAAACATGCAACAACCTTGTGCATAACTGTTACCGTTATTCTTATTGTATTGGTTTTTACAATAAACCTTTACTTATTTTATCCACTTTGTTTTTCAAGTATATATTCCTATTAGCATGGAATATAACATATGTATAACAAATGAATATGATAAATTGTTGTGTATAAGATCCTTTTTGTGTTCATAGATATGTTTTTTAAATTTCTGCAGGTTTCCCCAATGTATAATGAAGAGCAGTTGTGACAGTTTATTTTATATCTATCTGCTTCAGAATTATTGTTATGGGTATTTTTGATTCTGATCATATCCATAATATGAAT
>CAHIKZ030002346.1:692500-700000 GCA_903632075.3 Acanthosepion pharaonis
ATATCAGTCTGTATTTATGGCTGACACCAGCCAATCATATTTCCGTGAGAGGAAACACAGATGTATGCATATTCACTACATCACATACACATTGCAAAGTTTTGTGATTCTTATTATATATGTGTAACAGAGAGAGAGAGAGAGAGCCCAGGAAACACACACACTCTCACATATTTTTTTAGTGAAATTGGAGTAGATTTGAATAGCGAAATTAAATCAGAGCATTTTGTTTACTGATGGGGAAATCTGATCTAGGCCAGAAGTTGTACCCATTGAATCTGGGTCATCAGAAGACAATGGAAATGGTCAAAATAATTTTTATCAACTAAAAATTGAAATAGAGCTGAGTAAGCTAGAAGGGACTTTGGAATTCACATGCCAGAACCCCATGATAATCGTGTGTAAAGTAGTAAGGCCGAGGGTCAGTTATAACCAGCCAGGTTTATCTATATAAATGCGTAGTTATGCTGAAAAAGGAGACTGGAGAGAAATCTTGAAGAGAGAAGAGAGAATTGGCCCGGGGAACGCCACTATAACTTTAAGCCCCACACGGAAATCTTTATCCCTCCATCGCAAGAGTCATATATCATTTTGAGATGATTTAACAACAAGATAATCACATAAACTCTCTCTCTCTGTTTAGAATCCAGTGTATGAGTTTTTACGTTAAATACTTTTCTTTTCTGTAACCCATTTCTTTTCTCTACTATTCTTTTCTGCTATATAAAAGATATTAACAATTCAACCATTGAATCGATGTTTGTTCGGCTTTCTGCAGGTATTAATTTTTTTTTTTTGCTGCATTCTAAATTTCTTAGCTCAGACTCCCCCATTGTGTCTACATCTTCAGTCGACTGGATGGACGGACATCACTTCTGCTTTCTGGATCAAACAAATCACAACGTGAGCAGGAAGCAGGATTAAACCAGCGGACCAGTCGAATAATCTACGGATGCTCAGGGGACCTATGGCCACTCACTTAAGTTCGTTTAGAACCGAGTAAACACCTCAACCCAGAGAATAAGACGCCGGGGGTTGAGGGGCTGGGGCAAAAGTGTTAGATATGTATATAAAAGAATATTTAAAGGAAGTAGTTATTCTTGTGCAAAGAGAATCATTATTCCAACCCTTTAAGAACATAGTCGATCATAGCTTTCCAGTTTCCTGTTCTTTAATATCTGTAAAATAGATCTAGCCATTTTGGTTCTTTGTTTTGTGATGGCCTTCTCTTCGGCTATCTTTCTTGTAGACTGTTGACAAACAAGGCTGGAGAACGTAGTCTGCTAAACTATTTAACTTAAGAAGTGGTTTCATGCTGTTTTCAAGAACATTAATGTAATGTGAATGCAAACTGTCCCAGATGTATCAAGTGCATTGACATGGCAGGTTCCATTGCAAATCAAAAAGCATGTGTGTCTGTGGCATTGGCCACTAACCACATTGACCCAGAAATACTCAGCTTTTTGACAATGGCCAGATGAGCAGTCAGGACAAAAGCAGTCTCTGCACTGTACAAAATTGACAGGGTTACCCACAACAATATAAGCACATGGGAGGTATTATTCTCCATGCTGCCTGCAAGCCCCTAGGCCACTTGCAGCACCTCAAAGGTGTTATTCCACATGCTTCCTGTTAACCACCTGGCCCCTGACATTAGGCCCCATGCTGCCTGCTAACCTTCACAACACTTGTCACATCTCAGAAGCATTATTCTTATAAATATAAAATTGAACACATGGTGTTAGGATCTGTACTAATTCAAATGATACACCTGGCCAATAAGGACACATGGCATAGTGGATAAAGGCATTTGTTAGATCCAGTGACAGGACCCAAAGAGTGTGAGTTCAATACCTGGTTAAAGCGGTGGAGAACTTGGAGAGGGGAATTAACAGGAGATAACTGACAACTGACATCCATTAGACATGGCACATGGAACTAGAACAGTCTACCCCAGTGTTATACCATAATACCTATTTTATTATTAATAGACTCTCCCACACATAATAAGTAGTAGTTGTAGTAGCGGTTGCCAGTTGGGCTCAGTGGTGTTGAGTGAGTCAGATGATGTCGGACATTGAAGTATCAACCATCACAACTAGATTGCTGTGTCATTAACTCTTATTTCAAGTTCCTAATGTTTTGTACGTCGAACCTAATTTAGGACAACTTATTGAAATACAAGTCTCCACTGTGAAAACTACTCTACAACACCCAGTGAGTGAAATAAAGGGTTCAGTTTGACATTCCAACCACCTGAAGAAGGCTGGAGCATACAACGGCCAAAGATGAGGACAAAATGAGGGTATTGAACTCACACTCTTTGGGTCCTGTCACTAGATCTAACCAACGCCTTGAGGACACATGGCACAGTGGATAAAGGCATTAGTTAGATCCAGTGACAGGACCCAAACAGTTGTGAGTTCAATACCCGGTTAAGGCAGTGGAGAACTTTCAGAGGGAAATCAACAGGAGATAACTGATAACTGACATCCAGTAAACATGGCATGTGGAACTAGAACAGTCTACCCCGGTGAGCGAAATAAAGGGTTCAGTTCGACATTCCAACCACCTGAAGAAGGCCGGAGCGTACAACGGCCGAAACGTTGTGATAAATATGGCGACAAAGATGAGGACAATAGTCCAAATAATGTAAATAATGATGAAAATCTGTTAGAATGATTACTTAATCGGATAACTGACAGGCTGCACTAATGGAGAGTGAGAAATTTACAGAAGATAGCTTATTGGCCAGGTGTATCATTTGAATTAGTACAGATTCCTAACACAGTGTAGTTTTCTTTGCTAATCAGAGATGGCATTGGGTAACTCTGTTTGGTGTATTTTGGAATTGTCTGGTATATTTATACATTTGGGTACTAAATATATTGTTGAAATAGGTCAACTCAGTTGATCCGTTAATAATGCTCATTTTTATTTCCTTTAGAAAAATGTTTCCCTCTTTTCTCACAGATTATAAACCTGAGAAGGCTGAAGAAGGAATCTGCTGCAAGGTTAATAATATCTAGTATTCCTAAAAAAAAAAAAAAAAGAAAAAGGGGAGGTAACTTATCTAAGTCAGATTTGAAGATTATTCATATATTGTTTAATATGTTGACTTTGTCTTTTACAGATCCAAGCCAGCTGAACCAACATTTCTGACTCAAACCAAATTTGATCATGGCACTCAGTTAATTTTCACTGTGTGATTGGAACCTTGTACCATGAAGAATACAAGAAAAATTGGATTTTTCCTTTGTTGGTTGAATGTGTGAAAATATTAGAAAAGTCTTTCCAAGAATGAAATAAAATCAGTCATTAAATTTTTTCCCCATTTCATTTTTTTAATATTTTGTTAATATTTAAAATAAGGACTGAAAAACCAATGAAAATAAAAAATTGAAACCAATTTTATTTTTCAATAAATTTTCACCCAATAGAAAACCCAAGAACAACTCAACGTAAGGGGTTACTGAATGAAGTTCTTGTATGAACATGAGAGGAAGAGATAAGAAGTGCACACTACATAAATAAATGAACAAATTAAGAAGAGGATATGTAGGATAGATAAGGATTCACCCTTGACTTAAAGAGGTTAAAATTGTAGTGCTTGGGGAAGCATCCACTTGGGAGTTTGTTCCCTAAAGTAACAATGTTTGGGAAGAAGTTGTCCGAGTGGAACTTCCTCCTTACTAATGGAATACGAAGGGAATGGAGATGAATCATTGCAGTGTATGTAGTATGGTGGGGTTTAGCTGTGAAGGTCTGAACTAGTGGAAATGAGAAGTTTAACTCATCAGAATATTCTATTATAGAAGTAGCAACAGTGGAGATATTAATAATGATGATGGTTTCATATAAATGTCTAGGAAGTGCTTCAACAGAGGATGGAAAATGTGACACCAAAATTTGAAGTGAAAGATGCTTTCCAAAAGTTAAGGAAAAAATTAAGAAACAGGAAAATTTTGTTAGAAACAAAAATGACTGAACTATTATGTAACATTGGTACTTCTATATGTCAGTGAATGCTAGAATATCTTATCATTTTTATATTGGATTTTATTTTAATCTAACATACACAACCAAATATATATATATATATATATATATATATATATATATATATATATATATATATATATATATATATGTTTTTTTCTTTAAAATAAAATAGACTGCTTTAAAGGTCCATTGTTATAATTTATTTCACTAGAGATTTTATTTTCTCTGGATCTTCAGACTTCACTTTCAAGGGTGAAAAAATGAATTTAAAATTTACACTTTTGAAGGGCAGTATTAAGCTTATATAAGGTGACATAGAGGGTGGTGAAGGATAGTATGAGAGACATGGTTAAAATTAGAGAGGGAAGGGAGAGTTTTAAAATTTATTTTTATTACAATAGAATACATAATATTGAGGAGGATTGGATCAATCATTGACCTATTTAATTGGCCAACTCACCGGAAATTATATGGGAAAAAAGAAAAAAGCGGGAAGTAAAGAGATACGAAATAAGAGATGGACGTAGGGTTTTGATGGAAGGAGAGGGGTGGTATAGCTTGATGTTTGGGCAACTTAGAAAAACTCAGATTTTAATGTTTGATAGTAATTTAAATGTTTAAATACTCCACAAATAAACTAGATTTAATGCTTGATAGTAATTTAAATATTTAACTTCTCCACAAATAAGTCAGGGATTTAATATAAACTGAATATATATATATATATATATATATATATATACACACACACATATATATATATATATATATATATATATATAAAGAAATATAGTTTTAAGGTGTACCATATTTATGGGATAAATATAAATATAAACGTGAACATTGAAATCAACATTCAGAGGCAACAGGCTGTTTCATGTTGGACGCAATCGTCAGGCCACGAATGCTGGATTTTTCCTCGGCTATTTATATATATGGTCAGTGGTGCATTGTGGTTAACCTATTCTGGCAGTTATTTTTACGTGAGTGGCTTGTTTATTTATTTATTTATATATATATTTGTTTGGATTAATTTATTTTACTCGTTTTTCATTTTCATTTTGTATTATTCTTTTCGTTTTTTGATGTTTTATGAACATAGTATAAAATTTTGGAGGGGGATTTGCTTAGGTCATTAATTTAATAGTTAATTTTGGTCTTGGAAGATAATTAAAGCTATTTATTCGTCCAATGTTTAGCTTGCTTGCCATAGTCTATTCTGTTATTTTGGCGTGGGGACAGTTTTTAATTTATTTATTTGGATTGATTATTTTTACTTGTTTTTGCTTATTTATGCTTATTTTTATTAGTTCTAACAGTTATTTTAATGGGGACGATTTGTTAATTTGTTCATTTATTTATGTATTGTGGAATAATTTTTATTATTTTTTATTTATTTACTTATTTTTTATTTTGTATATTTTTATTTATTCTATTTGGTTTTTGATTTTTGAGTAATGTAGTGATGTTTTTTTTCTCGATATATAGCAGTTATAGCTATTTTTATGTCCATTTTTGGAATGGTTGTTGTAGTCTATTCTGACAGATATGTTGGTGAGACTGGTTTGTTAATTTGTTTATTATTATTTACTGTCATTACTTATCTCGGTTGATAGTTTTTACTTGTTTTTTACATATTTCATTTTTATTTGTTCTATTTTGTCTATTCTAACGGGAGGGGTTTGTTAATTTGTTTATTATTTGTTTGGGTTAATTTATTTTACTTGCTTTTTATATTACTTTGTTTATTTGTAAAGAAAATTTCAAAACCAAACCCACATGCTGACTCATAAACCCAGCCAAAAGCGAAAAAGGTAAAATAAGTAAAACGATACTAGAAAGAATTAATTCTGAACTTAGGAAGAAGTTAGGAGTAAACCAGTGGAAAAACACAAAAGCAACTATTGACTGGTTCCACAGCATAAATAACAAACATAATTTCCAGTTTATACAATTAGACATAAAAGAATGTTACCCATCCATAAAAGAAGCCATGTTAGATGAGGTCACATTAGCTCAGGAACAAATAAAGATAAACACAAATGAAATCAATATCATTAAACACTCCTGTAAATCACTACTATTCCACAATGAAGACACATGGATAAAGAAAGAAGGGATCATTGACACTAGAATGGGACGCTTTGACGGTGCAGAGACCTGCAAAATTATAGGTATATATTTACTACATGGACTAAGCGAAATAATAGAGAAAAATGATACAACCTCATAATCTTAAGAAATAACAACAAACAAAACACAGACAAAACTAGAAAAGCAATAAGGATTTTTAAAAATAACGGATTTGTCATAGATATAAAAACTAACCTAAACAAAGTAGATTTTCTAGACTAAGATGAATGTCCCCTAAACGGTAATTGCTTACAAAACAAAGTAATATACCAGGCCACGGTAAAATTACCAGATAAAAATGTATACATAGGAGTAAATGAAGGACCCTGGAAACAAAGAATCTATGCACACAAAACATCTTTCACAAATAGTAAATATGCAAACAGTACAAACTTTCCAAGTAATCTGGGAAATTAAAAAACAAAAACAAATCACACCAAAAATATCATGGAAAATAAAGAAATATTTAAAATAACGGATTTGGACATAGATATTTTAAAAATTAGATTTTCTCGATGTTACCTTCAACCTAAGAAAAGGCACATATAAACCATGCAGAAAATCCAATGAGATACATAAAATCCTCCAACCTAAATCAAACAGATACCAAAATCGATTAATCTTCTGACATTTTTTACAACAAAACCATATTTAACAAAGCTAAGAAAGACTATGAAACAGCCCTAAAAGATAGTGGATTCCAAGCAACACTCACATACTCACCACAAAGCACAAGAAAGGCCCACAGAAAGAGAAATATCATATGGTTCAACCAACCATACAGCAAAAACGTAAAAAGAAACATAGGCAAAATATTCTTCAAATTCTTAAACAAACACTTCCCAGAATCAAGCACTCTACACAAAATATTCAATAAAAACACTGTAAAAATTAGCTACAGTTGCACTGAGAACATGGCATAAATAATAAAAAAGCACAACAGGAAAACTATCAGCAAACCACCCGAACAAATTCAACCCATGTGTAACTGTAGAATAAAGAATGAATGTCCCCTAAATTGCTTACAAAACAAAGTAATATACCAAGCCACGGTAAAATCACCAGATAAAAAAGTATATATAGGAGTAAATTAAGGACACTGGAAACAAAGAAACTATGCGCACAAAACATCTTTCACAAATAGTAAATACCTGAAAAGTCTAATACTTTCCAAGTACATCTGGGAAATTAAAATCAAAACACAAATCACACCAAAAATATGGAAAATAAAGAAAAGATCATCAGCCTACAACAATCAATCAAAAACCTGCAAACTTTGCTTGGAGGAAAAAATAGCTATTATTACCTTCCCAGACCAAAATTATTTATCAAATAAATGATCTGAGTTCATTTCAAAATGCAGAC
>CAHIKZ030002346.1:702500-920000 GCA_903632075.3 Acanthosepion pharaonis
CGAAAAATCAAATTTTCACTTTACAGCTTTCATTTTCAGCTACGTGGAAAACACATCAATCATCATTGCCCCCTAAGAATGGGTCACTTTTCTATTGTCCAAATTGCTTAATATACAATTCAAGTTGTTTTTGTGTGAATTAAATCCTCAATTCTTCCCATGGGTTTTCAGTACTAACTCTTCTGGTTTCAATGTCTCTCAATACATAACACTTTCTTATGTTTTAACAAAACATTTTTCCATTTTACCACAGCAATGACCAATAGCATCAAATATTTTTTTTAAAAGTCAGAAGTAATAATTTGTGCCTGAAGAGTTAATAGAACAGTGAAAATTTAAGTTGCACTTTGAACTTTATTTATTAATATATACTTGTTAAAATTTGTCTAACCAGTTTTGTTTACACCTTAAATTGAGTAAATATTTATTCGCTTACCTGTGTATACACGCTAATGCACGTATATACGGTTGCTAATATCTACTTATTTGATTTATCCACATTAATACCTCTATATATAAGTGTGTGTGTGTGTGTGTATATATATAAATATATATATATATATGTATGTTGATGCAAGTTTCATTAACTAATATAGACAAGTTTTGTCTATTTATTTTAAGTAAGTTCCTTTCATATTGTCTGATAAGCTTAATAACATTATCATTGAAAGACGAAAGAAAATCACCATATTGATACATGTTTTAATCCTATCTAAGCTTTTGGCTTACATAAGCCATTATCAAAGATGACAATTACATTTCAATATATCAAACAATACACGGACAAAAACAATAATGATAGTCTTTTTGTTGCATGAAAAATTTCAAAGGTAAACGACAAACTCGTGTGTGTGTGTATATATATATATATATATATATATATATATATATATATATATATATATATATATATATATTTTGTCCTGTCTTTTGACAAAGCTCTCAATGGATCTATATCCTTTTGAAAATTCCATACAGATTCCCAATAATTTTTTATTATATATATATATATATATATATATATATATATATATATGTGTGTGTGTGTGTGTGTGTGTGTGTTGATATACATGAAACTCAGAATTGTGCTAACGGGGTGAGCAATGATATGTATATTTATTAATACATACTTAATAGTGCTGTTATATTACATTGAACACTGTTTTATTCACACCAGCACTATATGTGCAATATAATTTTATATATGTGTGTGTGTGTGTGTGACATTTGGCATTTATTTTCAAGCCATTTTCAATAATAAATATGGCATTCAATGCATGTTACGTTGCCTTAGATAATTATTCCCTAGTTTTCTATCTTACTTCTCTCTTAATGTCAGTTGGTCAGAATCCTTCCATCTCAGAAGAGCTTGGGATCGACAGATACTACACTCTGATCCTTAAAAGGCATACAAACACACAGGACAAAGCTGATATTGTGATAATCATAAAAGTCTTGTCCTTAGGTCACCTTTATAGTGAAGAATAAATAAAAAGAGAAATGTATGTTAAAAATATTTTATTTTTACAAGTGAAAAATATTTTGATGTAAAATAATTTTTTGGTGTACATTTTTTTTTCAGAGTTAAAAATAAAATCAGCAGTTTTCTCATTCTAAAAAGATATGCAGAAAAAAAAATTACAGCAACAAAGGGTATATTTAAAATGTTTCAAGAGGGAAAAAAAAAAATTCAACTTTTAAAATGTTGGGTGAAAACAAAGATGATTTTAACGAGAACTCACAACTTTAAACAATATGTTACAAGTGATTTCATCGATGAATTTTCAAATTAAAGTTTTTAGAAATTGTATAAAAATAGAGAATTACAATTGCTTTTATTTCAATTCATTTCGATGCATCGTTTTTATTCGTTGGATACACGTTTTTTTTTTTCCCTGACTTTGTTATTATTGTCACAATATATTGGACATGTACTATCCAACTTTTCTTAGGTGCCTGTTGTTTTCTGGAATGATTTGAATGTTTTTTTTTTTTTTTTGAGTGCATGCACATCACCATCCAGGGAGACATCCAAGAAAAGATGGATGAAATATTGAGAGGAAATAAAAAAAAAAAAATGAAAAATTAAATTGACTGAAACAAAATGACATGCTAACAATTAAAATATACTAATCTGAAGATTAAAGAATAACATCAACAGGTAAGTGATATCTGTCTAGAGGGTAAATAATGAACAAATTTGCTCATGACAGAAGGCTTTAACACTAGGATGGCCAAGGTGTCGTTTTCGACACCTTCAAATTTTCAACAAATTACTATGGAATAACTAGTTTTGGTTTGATGCTGAGGCTTATGGACAATTATTGAATTTTAGTAAAGATGCTTAACAGACTTAATTTTTAAAAAATATTCAGTGGAATAGCTGATATTTGAGGTTTTATTTTTGAATGGCCAAGGTGTCGTTTTTGACACCTAGGCTATTTATAGGTAAATGCATTAAAAGTTTCTCACAAGCAATAATACTTGTGTTTATGTTCCCTATCTATCTATTTATCTATACACACACACATAATTTTATATATATATATATATATATATATATATATATATATATAATCACTTTCTTTCAGTATGAGGTATACTAATATTTGTGAATTTCTTTTCAGACTTGTTATTCCTGACTTGAATATAGAATATATTAGAGATGGCTGCTTCATGGCGTAATGTAAATAAAAATGTCAAAACAGCTGGCCATCCTAGTGTTAAGCATTGTCAAGACTATAATTCATGATTATCTTTTTGTTTTATTTCATTATTCAATGTATTTTCTTTACTTAATGTTTTTTTCTTTTTAATTTAAATTTTTTTTAAAATTTATGAAGTTATAAAATTAATGTTTACAACAAATAAAATTGGAAAAAAGTTGATTTTGTCCATGATTTGTGTAATAAATCCTTTGTTTTTTTAGGCAGAAATGTAAAAAAAAATAAACATAAAAGAAACACAATAATCAAAATCCCAAAGATTGATTAAAATAAGAAAATGAAAAATTTTATCATTACAATTCTTAATTCAAGGGGAAGTAATTTTAACAAGTGTCAAAATTGTTATCACAAAACCATTTTTCTTTTATTTAAATTAGGCTATTATTAGTTATTTGATAAACAAAATGGATTGCAAATGATGTTCTGAAAATTTTGTTTATTCTGGCACAAGGTCACAACAGGGAAGGAGCTGATAAAGATTAAACCCACTTCATTAGTAAATGGTTTAATAAGACTGTAACAAGAGAGTGGCACTGACTGAGTCATACTAGTTTATGGAAAGTGGTTAGTAACTTGAGGTCTGGAGAGACTTCACAATTCTAAGCAAAGGAGTAGAGATATTAAAAAGAGAAAAAATATGGGACAGTGGTTAATTGGTTTGGTGTCTGATGGAAAACAAGTCCAGTTTCAAAATATTAAATTAAGCCCATAAAATACTTATAAGGAGGGCCTCTGAAGAGTTTGACCCCAAATTCAACTAAAATTCAGCATAACTGACACCTTCGGCCCAACTCCATAACCCTAAGCAAGTTCGTATGACATGACTAATGAGTTTGCCAAGTCTGCAGGAGTTTCGATAACCTTAGGGTTAGTTTGTTTAGTGACCTATCAGGCCTATTCACATTTATTTCAATGAAAATTTTGGGAACTTAGAAATCTAAGCCAAAATTGTAAAGCACTTCATGCTACGACCATTTGAATTACTTAAGAGGTTCTTTATTTGAGAAGTTGAGGATCATGCCTATTCTGGAGTGAAATCTATATAGACAAAATATGTACATGCAGAAATGAATTTACCCAGATATTATCATGGTACAGGTGTTGAAGTCTCATGCTTATAGAGAAAAACTGGCAACCTCGCCCAAACCCATCATGTATTAGAGGATAAAAGTCATTTGCTGCTAAGAAGTTAGCATTTCTGCATTCTTAACAAACAGATGTCTCTCAGTGCTTCAAGGTTAGAAAAGGAATGATTGGGTTAAAACAGCCCCATAATTGTTGTATGATTTTTACATTTCACCTTTAAATAAAATGGTGATAATTTTTTCAACAGTATCATTTCTTCTGTTGGCAAGTTTACACCATTTTTTTAGCAAGATCATCCAATGTTGAAGAAACCGTACGATCAAAATCTTGTCAAGACTGACAAAACCACAGCTTGTCAAATATGAATAAAGGAATGAAGTAAAGATTAATTTCTGGCAGGTACACAATGAATAAAATCCACTAGCCAACACAAATTCAAGGGAACGAAATGAACAAGCAAATGTGATTGCACTGAATACAAGCAACCTTCACCGAAGTGTAACGCCACACCCAGTATGATATTCAAAACCTAGACAGGAGTGTTGTGTTTGGTGTCCAGCATGGATTATATCAGGTGATTACAGCCAGGGGTTTGGGTTATAAGACTAGCTTGTTAACCATTACTCTACACCAGGTTCTGATGAGGATGCAATTAGTGAATGCTTTCTATAGAAAGAAATACTTCAAAGACGATATTTTTCTTTGGGAAACTGAATAAACAGCCCACCCCAAATTCAAAATTTTTTAAGTCATTTGTAAAATTTCTCCCAAAACCATCTCATCTCATCATGAGAGAAAAATATGAAACAATGGAAAAAAAAAAAAAAGAAAAAAAAAGTAAAAACAAAAAGTACAAATTAATTTTGGTATTAAGTTGAGCCTTATTCCAGCTGGAGACATTACAATTTAAAACTCAATATTTTATTTTTTTTTTTATTTATTCAGGTATCTAAAATTTTGGTGGAGGCAGCAAAAAAATAAATACCAAACTAAAAAAAATTAGACAAAAAAACAGTGACTGAAATTATTTCTTGTCTTGATTTTCTGGGATGGCATTATCATTTTTTTTTTAACAGATTTTTTTAATTACATTTTGTAGCATCTGTCTATATTTCTGAAATGAGGTATTGTAACTATTTACATTGTTCAGACTGTTGTCCTCATCTTTATTGTCATATTCATGACGTTTTGGCCACTGTATGCTCTGGCCTTCATCAGGATCTGTCTATATTTCTGAGATGAGGTATTTACATTATTTACATTGTTCGGACTGTTGTCCTCATCTTTATTGTCATATTCACAACATTTCGGCCGTTGTACGCTCTGGCCTTCTTCAGATGATACATGGTGGAACTAGAACAATATACCCTGGTGAACAAAGTAAAAGGTTTGGTTCAAAATTCCAATGTATGTCACCTGAAGTAGGCCGGAGTGTACAATGGCCGAAACATCATGAATATGACAATAAAGATGAGGACAAAAGTCCGAATGATGTAAATAGTTACATTTTGTAGCTTTTTGAATAAGGCTGAGAAAATAAAATAAATAAAAAGGAAGACATCCAAGAAAAGTTTGGGATGAGAATCTTGCATGATTTGCCTACTTTGGTGGCCTTAATGGTTAAAGCAATGACCATGAATATGCCAGTTCAAATATAATTTAAAACTCCTTTTTTGGTTTGGAATTTTTGTTGTTGAAGTTAATATCCGAAGACTGACTAAGAAATGTGATAAAAAGTTTAATGTCATGCCTTTTTTTTTTTGATGAAAAAACTTGTTGAAAGTAAAAAAGGAATCAAAAAAGATACAAATCAGAATCTTTAGACAACTTGAGAACATAAATATTAATTTAATAACCAAAGAAGACAAAGAGACGGCCCAGTGAAATATTTTCATAAAGCAAAAAACAACAAAAGAGATGAAGAAACTAATTAAATAATCCACATATATAAAATGTATCTATAAAAGTTTTCTACATCAGTAGAAGTGTCCACTGAATAGAGATGGATGAATTTATTAATTGTATATACTATATTTTCTTGTGTATAATATGAAAAATTTTGAGCAAAAATTAAAGGCTAAAAATAGATGGGGGGGGGTTGTATTAAGCACTAGTAGAGATTTTCAGAAATTTTTACTCATTTTAAAAAAACCTCTTATTTGAAACAGTAAAATTGCAAATAATCTGAGCACACAAAAAAATAAAATTGAAAATAAATTTTGGAAGAGAAATTTGGAGAAGAAACAAGTTATGGTTAAACATCCAAATTCATTTCAATTCTTCAACATTGTGAAAAGTTAAATATTTTATCAAAATATATTTACGGCATTGAGATTTTAATGGATAGCATGTTAGAACTTTTCAAAAAAAAATATTTACATAGGAATGGCTGTACAACAGGGTTTTATTCTTATTAATAATTTATTCCTTGTTTTTAGCTTCAGAAACCAGGGGTCATATTACACTTGAGCTGTACTATACACGGGAAAATATGGTAATGACATAATAGAAAGTTTCATTTAGAAAATTTATGTTAAACTTGCTAAATAAGCAATTCATTAATCTGTCGGTTGATCTCTTCTGATGACATAGTAGTAATAGAATTTTCTGTTTAGTTGTAAATTATTTTAAAAATTACAAATAGAAAATATTGAATGTTAATGTGTTTTGTTCAAGAAATCTTATGGTTGAAGAAACTTTTAAATTGTCATTGGCTCTGTAGATAAATAAAGTTTCAAAGTAAAATATATTAAAAAATATCCATAAATTAGAAATTGGTTTTACCTTTGGTTCAATATTCAGGAAATATTGAACATAAAAAGGAAAATGCACAGCAACATTTCTAATTAATTTTGATGCAATTATAATTAATAAAAATTAAATATACCATCATTTTTTGATGGCAGAGTTAAAATTGTATGTATAATAAATCATTTATTATTGACAAAATCCTCCATTAAACTATTTTCTGTAAACAAAGACACTTTATAATCACCTAAAAATGTTATTTTTCATTTTAGATTGGTAATAATTTCTTCCTTTTCGCAGTATTTTACTTAAAGATGGAGGATTTTGTCAGTTATAACAAAAGAATCTTGTACAGCAACACTAATTCCTGTCAAAATGACTGACAAATTGGTTTAAAAAAAAAAAAAAAAAAAAAAATTCAATCACAGTAGTTGAAATGTGAATATGGTTTCTGGACACAACCAACAGCACAAGTTTTGTATTTTCTTTTTAAGAAGCTGCAAAACCATCACATGTCTTAAGTTACATAGAATATTTTGTTTTAAATATTTTGTAAAAGATATTTTGAAAATTTACTCCTCCATTCATTATAATAAAATGAAAGTTAGTTTTTTCTAATTTTGTTACCAAAACCATCTTCAAAAAACACCGATTTAGTAACAAACTCTTTTCATAAACAATTTTAAAATTCTTACTCTTTATGTCAATATATATACAAAATAGTCTTCCACAAAATCAATACCATGAAAATTAATTTGAACGATCCATATCTGAATGAACTGTAAAAAAAAAAAAAAAAAAAAAAAAACTAAAAAAACTTTCTATTTAATTTATGCCTTGTCTTGATCCCTAGACATGTACACTTCAATGAGTACAATCTACCTGTGTATGATAACTAAGGGATTAAATTAAAAATTCCTTGGTTATCCGGATTGAGAGACCCCTGAAGAAGGCTGGTGGGCATTATAGCAATAATATTGTGATAAAAATAACAAATATTTAATCATAATGTAAATAATATAAATAATGATTATTTCTTAGCTCAGAAATTCAGATGGGACTTCATTCAGTTAAAATCTTTAAAAAGGTTTCTTAGACACACACACAAAAAAGAAAAATTACAATTGCTGCAGTGAAAAAAATCAATTGAAAGTAAAAGTGATAAAAAAGGCTGATTTTTTTTAAAGAAAATTACAAAATCATAATCTATGAAGAGCAGTCTAAAAAATTATGACACTTATCTTTAGTCAGTAAAACTCACTAGAACTTATCTGAAGTAGAACCTACTAGGTTCATGTACTAGTCTTGGTAAAGAAAAATACAAAAGTCATGCACCACCTATAAATGCCCACTATTTGGCACAAGTTGTCACTATAGATGGTAGACGGTTTGCAAATGTGGAAAAGTTGTATCTTTTATGAAGGTTACTAAAAAAAGAATCGTCAAAGCAAACTAGATATTGGTGAGATTCTGTAAGCAACGATGGCCACACTAGAAGAAAAACATCAACTTCCATACCAAGTTCAAGCAGTACAACATTGGTCATATCCATCCTCCTCTATGGGTGTAAGATTTGGACACACCTGGTTGAAGCAGTAAAAAGAACACATCTACTACTGTGAGCACAAAACCAATGAATATGTACTGAGTAAGGTCAAAAGGAATTTTTTCTTGCCACTATTAAGCGTTGGAAGATGTCATGGTTTGGCCATGTCACACGGCATAACAACCTCTGCAAGACCATCATGTAAGGCACTGTTGAAAGTGGTCATAAATGGGGACGGCAATGCAAGAGCTGGTCAGATATCATCAAAGAGTGGACAGACATGAGTCACTGCCAGAACTCCTGAGAGTCACTGCCAAGAGATCATCATGGAGGAGGTGGTCTGTTTCTTCTACCCTTAGGACCATAATCATTGACAATTGAAGCAGTCAAGTGACAATGATGTTGAGGAACCAGCACAACAAATGCCTGTCAACAAATGTGAAAATGTTCAAAACAGTGGTCCCTTATGTACTTTTCTGTGGATCCTGTATTGCAAACATGAAAGAAATTGGAAAACATCCACATGCGAATTCTTCTTTCTATGCTTGAAATCTAGGAACAAGATCACATTCCCAATTTTGCTTTCCAACAGCATCAAATCTGTGCTTCTCAAGGCCCACCTCAAGCATGAAAGAAAATGGAAAACATCCACATGCCAGTTTTTCTTTCCAGGATTATCAAGGCCCATCTCAAGTGGGTAGTGTATGCTATCTGCATGGGTGAGCACTGTATGCCAAGATGCTTGCTGCATGAAGGGATTGCATTTGATAAAAGAAACAGAAGCCAACCAAAATATCACTGCAAAGATTCCATCAAAACGAACAGCTGAAAGAGTCGACCAGAAATACTGCCAAGCCATTGCTCATTGAGTGTTTGCTAATTTTTGAGAAGGGCCAACATGAAAGACTCATCATTGTAGGAAGACAATAAAAAGAAAACGACACATTCAATGATTATGATAAATAACTTTCTCGACATTGATTGCAGCTTTTCAGTTAGGTTGTGGAGCCATCTAACAATTTATGGATAACAAAAACTTAACATTTAAAAAATGTCATTATTTTTTGCATGGAATTCTAAAAGGAATGAGAATTAGGCAATCCTCATAACTTTATATGGAAAAATGTTTGATTCTTTTAGAATTAATTCTAAGGCAAAATGAATGTCTATTATGTATGTTTTTTTTTTTTTTCTTCAGTTTCTGAGATTTCGCTTTTTTACAAATTATTAAGAATGTTTAGTTTCTACATAATCAGGATAAAAATTTGGGGGCTAATTATTTTGACGAATTTTCCAAAAATGGTTGAAGTTTGTTGCTTTAAAGGATTCCACTTTTGACTTTTTGTATTGGAGAAAAAAAAAAAACAAAAAAAAAACAAGAAAAACACAAGAATTTCCATCTGTAATGATGATTCAAAATTGTTAATGAAATATTTTTCTTATTTTTTTGAGATGTTGCTCAAAAGACAGCAAGCAATCCAACTCAAGTAGAAACTTGTCATTATACTTGGGAGCATCTTTTGAGAAAGGCGTTATGAATTCCGTTAAGCAAAATTTGTTAATTTCTGTTGATTCTTGCTCTTTTGATCCTGCGTCTTTTTTCTAAAAACTTTCAACCACTTTTATGATTTTTTGAAAATCTTTCATTAAAAATACAGCCAATGGAATCAATGGACTAATTTAAAAATCTTAAAAAAATGATATCAGTCAAAGTCAGGAAAAATTATATAATAATAATAAAAAAAGCCCGACATTTTAAATACAAATCATAATGAGTATTATACGGGAAATGTACAATGTATGTAAATATGTGCTTTATCTAGGTAGTAAAAATGTAGAATAAATGTTTTGAGTGTGATGATTTGGTTGCTGTTATAAAAATTTCACTAAAATGAGTGAAATGACTGACCCAGAAGCAAGGCCAAGGGTTAGAAACAATGACATAATTGTACCAGCTCGTTCACTCTCAGCTGCACTCACCAACCTGAAAAGAGAAAAATATACAAATTTATAAGAGGGTAGTTTAGATTTTATAGAATCAATATTGTCAGGGACAAGGGGATTTCAATGTCATCCTCACCACTGACCAATCAAAGAATTCCAACTAAAGATAGAACCTCAACAAACCAGAGAATCCCAACTGCAATTCACACTGAATGAAAGAAAATATCTAAAGTTTTTTTGAATGGTACAAAGTTTAATTATGGCATACAAAATTGATATACCATATATATTCGTGTATCATGCAACTTTTGAAGACCTAATTTTGAACCTAATCTTAAAGGGGGGTTACATCATATGAGATATAAAATTAGTGTATGTAATGCTGGCCCTGGCTACACTATTGACCAAACTATATATCCATTTATTGTAGTCAAAAAGTACAGTTGTATTTAAAATATGATTTTGATAAAACTGATGTTTTACTTATCTCTATCCAATAATAATGCATGTAATATTCACATATTAGTATCTTATTATAAAATACAAACATAAGTTGTTTAAGTGTTTCTTGTTTGGTTGTTTATGGCTGTATGTTTTTACGCAATGAGTATAGTGTTACTAAAGATACTTTTATCATTCTCTTTTACTTTTTTAATTTATTTAACTAAAAGACAGGATAAAAAGATAGAGAAAATGTGATTCCTTTTATTTACACAGGAAAGGCTGCCTAGACTTAATGAAAATTGTTTCTAGCACTTGAAGATGAAACTGGAAGTACAATTTGCACAACACAAAGAACCTTTTTTTCCCACTATGCCGCAGCACACTGATAATTATTTATCAGGCTCTCCCTATCAATTGCAGACCTAGAAATAAAATATGTAACAATGATAAAATAAAACACTTGTGTTAGTTCCAATGAAAATGACTGTAAAAAAACATCTCCCTTTCCCAAATTTATAGACACAACATACAGATGCATGTTGGGATTTTTTCCTAACCAATAAAATAGGTCACTTCTTGGTCTTATCGACTGTTCTTGTCTTGAAGCCAGAATGCTGCAATTGCTCGTCTGTATCCCCTTTTGTGTGTTAACACTCATTTTAATTTGTCTTTTTTAGTTTTCTTTTTGCCTTATTGCTGTTGTTTTGATTATCTAAGGTAAAAATTCAATAAAGAATAATTTTTTAATGGATTTTTTATCCGACATTATTTTTTATTACTATATTTATTCTTAGTGGGTAAATGTGTTTGATTTGTTATCACTGTTTTTTATTTTTTTAAATTATTTTCTTAAAAAGAAAAGTTAATTAAGCTACTGTCCTTGATGGAGAAGATTATGCCTACAACAGGAAAATTGATTCTGGATCCCTTTTTTCATCAAAAGCATAGTTCCCTGATGTAAAAAAAAAAAAGAGATACTTGTTTAATTCCTATGGGTAGCACATTTTTTTTTTTTAGTCAAACTTCTCGATCTAGGATGGTTCTTATTAATTTCACTATTTAATTAAAAAAAATAAATAAATGAAAAAAGCAGGGCTAGCAACTCAAACATCTGTGCCCACTAAAAATAACATTTAAAATAATAAAAATGAAAAAACAATGTAACTGCATGAGTGAATTTGAATTTCACTTACTAGTTTCGATTACCAAATCCATAATAGACAGGCTTTCAAATGTAATGAATGCAAGTTCAAACCTTGTTAAAGGCTAATTGTTTGTTTTCTGGTGTGCATGCTTTTTGCTTAATTATTGCAAAATGGAAAATCATAAAAACGCAACAATAAAATGAAAAATAAAAAAGTTAGGAAGGTTCCTTTTTTCATTATCCTTGACTAACAAAATTCACTTTTAAAATTTTGTTTATTGAGGCCAGCATTTTATTGGTTTCAATACTGCTTTGACCAAAATACATAAGAGTTATCATCAGGAATCAGGTTTTATATTTATATATTAGGTCATCCCATAAGTTCTGTCCGAATTTTACCTTTTTTTAAAATGAACGAAATTTAAAGAGTATTTTATAATGTCTAATGGAGCTGAACATTATTTTCATGTTTAGATGCATTTAAACTGATCAAATTTTATTTCAGAGAACAATAAAATGAAATTTTGTTTGATTAAAACCCTGCTAACATGGAAGTACCCAAGAATCATTTGAGGCACATAATGCTTTATGAGTTCAAGAAAGGAAACTCAGCAGCCGAAGCAGCTAGAAACATTCACTCAGTTTATGGAGAGGAATGTGTGAATGAAAGAACTTGCAGAAGATGGTTTGCAAAATTCAGAGGTGGAGATTTCACCCTTGAAGATGAAGATCGAACCGGACATCCAGTTGAGATTAATGAAAAGCTTCTTGAAGCAGCCCTTGAAGAAAATCCTGCTTTATCAGTTGAGGAATTGGCAGTAGTTCTCATTTCAAACCATACAACTGTTCATCATCATCTTCCACAACTTGGAAAAGTTCCTAAACTTGGAAAATAGGTGCCTCATGACAACCTCAAATCCCGAGTTGACACCTGCTCTTCCCTCCATTCTCGCCAACTTGTTTCACCTTTTTTGGATAGACTTGTGAATGGCGACGAAAAATGGATCTTTTATCAAAATGTTAAGTGTTGTAGACAGTGGCTTGGTAAAGGGGAAGGACCCCAGCCACAGCCGAGAAGGGAACTTCATGGGCAAAAGGTTCTTTCAATCTGGTGGGATCGCCAAGGAATAATCCACTTTGAATTCTTACCACCTAATGCAACAATTAATGCTCAAATATACTGTCAGCAATTAGAGCGTTTGAACCAAGCTTTGAGGGGAAAAAAAGACCTGCTCTAGTGAATCGAAAAGAGGTGATGTTTCATCAGGACAATGCGTGACCCCACACAGCAAGAATCACATCACAAAAGATCGAAGAACTTGGTTGGGAGAAAATTCCTCATCGACCTTATTCTCCCAATCTTGCTCCTTCAGACTACCATTTGTTTCGTAGCTTACAGAATCATTTGGAAGAAACAGCTTTTGTAACACAGGAAGAGGTTAAAACTGACATTTGTGAGTTCTTTACAGTAATGGAATTAGTAAGCTTGTTAATAGATGGAAGGAAGTCTTAGATAATCAGGGAAAATACATTGTTGATTGAATCTGTAATTAAATATAACATTTGGTCACTTGTTTTCTTTATTCAAAATTCGGACAGAACTTATGGGATGACCTGATATTTAATATGTAGTTCACACCTTAAACTGTTAATTACTAAACCAGTTCACCATTTTAGGGAAGCAGATACCGAATCATTTTAGAAATTTAAACAATTTATGATGAATCTGTAAAAATGATGTTCCTCAGGTATGAGGGGGAATACGTCTCTTCACAACTAACTTATTTTATTTAATACGTTTAAATTGTCTATCACTGAATATTCTTGGGAAAGTTAGTGGAGTGGTTTCCCTATTGCTATCTCCAGGGTTTTAAATATAGAGTTACCTTTTTCCTAAATTGGTTACCCTATCAAAGCTAGAGAGCCCAGTCTCATCCACTGTTTTACCTATAGGTAGTGTGGGATATAAGAAATGGATTGATGTCTAAAAACATTAGTGCAAAGTGAATACAATGACTGTAGCCAGAATTTGAACTTGGGAAACCTTGTCCATTTTCCATGCCACCCACACTTGTATTTGTCTTTGAAACTAATTAAACACACAGAAAAACCTTATCTTTATAGTCAAGAAGGTTAGAGTTAATGTCTAATTTTCTTTTTCATTTTTACCAGCTCAATGAACAACTTGCACAGCTGATAAACATTTGAGAATTACTTTTAATATGTAATGAATGTGAAAGCATTTTCTTATTTTAATGAGATTACATTAGCAGGGAAGGCTAGGTTCTGTAATCTTGGCTGGCTACCAGTCTAGGAGAAAGAAAATTCTGAATTAAAAAACCAGAAATAGACTGCACTCCTGTCACCAACTATGGGTAAAAACTGGGGTGCTGAACTTTATTGATGGAGCATTCTGAGCTTTAAG
This sequence comes from Acanthosepion pharaonis, assembly GCA_903632075.3. Classification (NCBI taxonomy): domain Eukaryota; kingdom Metazoa; phylum Mollusca; class Cephalopoda; order Sepiida; family Sepiidae; genus Acanthosepion; species Acanthosepion pharaonis. The sequence goes on from CAHIKZ030002346.1 coordinate 716,564, forward strand.
AAAGTAGCTGACATAAATTCCATGCCAGCCTCTGCAAGTATGGTGACTGTTGTTTTGTGGGGTCGGGGGTTATGGGCGGGGGGCAATTTGTTTCTTTCCTTTTTTACACATTTCTCTTTGTTCTTCCTCTTTCAGTGTGTTTCATTTTGTTGTTTATTTATTTATGTCTGTCGGTGAAGTTGCTTGATACTTAATCAAGTCTCTTCCTCAACTAATTTTTCATTGACTCATATAGCCATTTTTTTTTACCCACAATTCAATGTTTTTTTCACCAACCATTATAATTATGGGTAAGGCAGGTAACATCCACTAAGACAATTCTTTTACATGCCCACCCCCACCAATCATCTGGATCATTTACCCCTATTATGTAGACATGAGCCCAACACGGCGGTCAACTCTCTCTTTGTGATCTTCACACTGGTTCAATTTAGGACTCACACTTCAGCAGTTCAGAGCATTCCTCCTCTTCTGACAAGGCTATAACTGATCTCAAATCCAGGAAATGTTGGGGTACACCATTCACCAATATATTATTCAATGACTCTACCCTGGTTATTGTCCTTCTTCCCCACTCTGTTGTTCATCGGGTGCCAGGTGGCTTTACCCATGGTTCTTTCCCAATCCTGATGGATATCGGTATATCATGTCTGGTTACAGGCACAACTCTTGAATGTCTCCACATGTACTTACATATAGCCTTTTCTCACACTGTCTCCTCTTTTTGTCTTGACTTAGATGACATATTATATGAAAACACCACTTTGGCCGGCAATGTTTCTCCCCTTTCAGTGATGGCATTTATTGTTTGGGGATTTCTTTCTACAATCCACCAAGCCTGTAGGCAGCCCTGAAATAGTGTCTGACATTCCATCTATCACACATTGCTCGAAGAGTTTCCCAGCAAAATGCTGCACCAACAAGACTTCCTCCACTGGTCCTAACTCTAAAAAGATCTCATTGAGCACTTACGCAATGATGATTGTGGTTTCTGATCGGATCTCTACCTCTAGTTAGAAAGCATGATGCCAGTGACGTCTGTGAAACAGGATATAACAGAGGAATGAAAAAAAACCTGATGATGATGAGCTTTGGTTATGAGAATGAAAATTTGACAGTTAAGGAAACAAAAATTATTTTTATTCATAACAGGGATCTTTGAAGTTATGGGAATAAATGACCTTATCCTTAAATTACAGAAACTGAGAAAAGATGAAAAGAGAATTTATGTACTTACTGAGGTCCATACATCATACATAGGTTTCCCAAGTAACCATTTGTAAATCCTAATAATGTGATCAGTACAACTGGGGTTATGTCGTTATTGAAAAGAGGAAGAGAGGTATTTATTGATGGAAGATGGCCACTAGGTACTGTGTTGCATTGCATCAGAAGAGGAATGAAACAGATGCGAAGACAAGCCAACAAAAGTGCAAGATTACTGTAATGGAGTTTCAGCTGAAAGAGAAAGGAACAGTCTATAATAATATCAATATGTAACGTGATGTACAAAGCATTATGTCTGTTGGGACTTTGAAAATACACAAAAATAAAGAAACAAAAATACATTTTTAAATTCTCAATTTCATCAAATCCAGAAATAGACATGAAGAAGCAGATTTTCTGTTTAATTAAAAGAAAGAAAAAACTTGTAATTCCAACGAATGATTTATTTTTTTATGAGAATATTTCGGCTAGCAGTTGCAAGTCTTAGTCACTCATTAATTTGAGTAAAAACAGTACAAAGGAGCGATCAAGACTTGCAACCGCTAACCGAAATATTCCTATAAAAAAATAAATAATTCGTTGGAATTACACGTTTTTGCTTTCTTTTAATTATGCAACTATCAATGGAGACAAGCATTCTAACTCAGGTTTTCTGTTGTCCAATGGGGTCGTAGCGGTAAGAATACCATTTGAGGTGCTGTAAACTAGCCTCTTCCTCTTTATCTAGTTGCTGGTATACAGTGAGAGCACTGTCTCACAGGTGCAGCAGCAATATTTGCTCGATGTCCATTCTCTTGCAAAAGTCACATATCATCTCAATGCATTGAATCCATTATATAATTGGTTTGTCTGTAGCAGTACCACCAAACTCTGGAATTATTCAATAGTTAAATATTTTGTCCATGACGAAATTCAATCTTACAAAATAGCTTGTGACCAATAGTCACAATGAGCCTGGCTCAGTACAGGTCAAGAGTTCTGTCGATTCTTTTTCCTGCTTGTCTGTGTAGTTCACCTTTTATTCAGGTTTTTGACCACGCATGACAGTTTTAAAAGCACTAAAACCATGCATGCACTTTGCCTAAATTGTAAATGGTGGCTTCAACCAGTAGGTAAAGGCATCATGGCCCTTATAGCCATGAGTAGGTTAGAATTCCTTAGTCCAATTTCACCATACTTCCCTGCACACTTTAATCTTAACCTCTTCAAATCAAAGGTCATTTGTCATCTTTCCTCCTTACCCTCATAATTTTGCTTAAGTCAGCATTACTATTTTGACTAATGTTCTACCATGAGTGGCTCACAAGCCTTTTATTGGGCAACATCTATATAATGCTAAAACTCTAATCATGTATGTATGTATGTTTGTTCCCAAGATACAGCTTAAATGATACATAATACTCCAACCAATTTAGGATACCTTGAACCCCTGCCAAGTATGGTGCTAAATTTAATTCAAATTAGATAAGAGGTTCTTGAGATGGGGTCATTTTACTGTTTTTACAGCATTTCTAATGGGAAATTAAGTATTTGTTTTCGATATACATTCTTATATCAATCTGCATATATAAACAAACACTTTCATATAATATTCCAACTATTATATGTGTGAAAAAGAATAAACATTCATAATACATTATACCAAGATTATTAAATAAATTTAAATATATGTAAAACAAAATATGTTTATACAATTTGCTATACCACATTGGAACTTTTTTATAAACAAAAAATATCTTGATAGGTGAAGATGCTATGTGGGTGTGTCATTGTAAAACATAATCAGTATGGATGGAAAATTATGTTACATGACTTGATTGTAAATAGATGCATGCTGGTTTGCAGCTGTTATGTATTTTAAAATAAATGCAAGAAAGAAACATATAACACAAAGTATAATTATTATTTTCAAAAAAAATTCCTAGAAAAATGAAACTAAATGCACAAAAAGGAGGTATCCATACTTTATTTCAATAAATATGAATTTCCCTATGCAGATAATTGCTTTTTGTTTGTTTTTTTGTTTTTAATGAACTTCACCTTTAAAAATTATAACATGGTGAATACTAAAATTTGGTATAAACTGTCACCCCAGCGCTATTATTACTTGAATGGAAAGGTATTTAGTGTGATATCAGATTGTGATTCCATTCTAAAAAAAAAAAAAAAAATTTCTTATTAATTTCTTATTGCATTTGATCTAAGTAATATTGTATAATGTGAGTAATAATAAATACTAGCAGTAGAGCCTGACATTGCCCGGGGATGTAACAGTAAGAGATAGATCAAGTATCGGCCATCATAAAGACTGAAAAATAAAATTGACAAAGATTATTGTTTAAGGTTGACGGACATGCATGTCTTAATTAGTTTCTTTTTTTGTTTTTTTTTACGAATTGGTCAAACCCAAACAAAAACATTGTTTTCAATCGTTATGAGTCTACCGATTGAATAGAATTTTTCAATTTTATTATAAACAATTGTCTTGTAAATGGAATTTTTAAAGCATTTTGAATGTAAAAATAAAAAAAAAAAGTGTGCAAGACAATAAGAAACACTACCTGCCAAAAAAAAAAGTGAAGTTTTGTTGAAATCGGGTTGAAAATGTAGAAATCCGATCCCATATATAAACGAACACACACACACACAAACAACCTGGGTTTTATAATAAGTATAATTCGATATGAGTTGTCCCTCTTTCATTCTCGCGACAGCGATGCCTTAATCGTGTCTTCAAATTGATTTTGTGCAAAAACAATTGTGTTTTTCCAATTTTTGGCACTGTCAGAACCACCGCAAGGTAATTTTACATAGTCTTGTGAAGTTTTGTTGAAATCGGTTGAAAAATGTAGGAAATCCGATCCAGTATATAAATGAACAGACACACACAACCTGGGTTTTATAATAAGTATGATTACAATAACTTGTATTGCAAATGCAAATTAAAATATGTGTAATTGATAATAAAATTGATATCGTTACCTCATCATTTTGTATCATGAACTGCTTTTAAAAGGAACCCAACACGTTTATGGGTGGTCTAGTTGAGTATTTAAAAAAAACAAAAAAAACCTTTGGTATTTTATATACATATATATATATATATCTATATAAAACATATTCTGTGTGTTGATTTCAAAGCTCCTCCACAACTGAAAGGTTGATGTCTTGCCTGTCCTTTTCCTCCTCTCCTCTGAACCTCTCAGCATGGAGCAAAGGTTTGCTAGTTAACCTTATTGCTTATTCTTTGTTGTGAGTTCAATTCCAAAGTCAGTAAATTGAAAGGATAAAAACTTTTTGCAAAAGAAGTTTTATTCTTACCAATTGAAATTTGCTGGCTACTATCCGTCCACTCAAATCGGCAGCATTAAAGCAAAGAAAGCAGACAGTTGGCGTAAAAAAAGGCCCTGCAATGAAATGAAGAAATATATATATATATATATATATATATGTGTGTGTGTGTGTGTGTGTGAAGAAGTGTAAGTTTCTTTGATGGTCCATGTGGTAGATCTGAAAGGCGTCAAGAACACCCCAACCTGCTCATTGATGAAATGAACATCACTACACATAAAATGCTAATGTCCCAACACCGAAATTACAACTGCGTATTTATGTATGCCTGAACACATGGATATATATCTGTGCCTAGCCTGGAATTGCTTATATGGATGTGTTGGTGTGAACTAAAATGTGTACATCTGTATGCATGTGACTATGCGTAGGATAGTGCCAACTCAAACAAACACAGAAGTAGATTTCCCCCTCCCACCACCAAATATAGTCCATCAAGCATAAATAGATCAAATTTAAAAAAATAAACCAGTTTGTCTGATGATTGCAAAAGCATGAAACCCAGGTTCACAAACTTATATATATATATATATATATATATATATATATAAGTTATTTATATAATATGGATAATTCCAAGGAGGATGTAATCCAGAGAGCTCAATGTAAAAACAGAGCAAGTATCAATTATATACCTATCAGTTCATTACAAAAGACATGCAGATATTGTGTCAGCTTGTCTTAACCAAATGTAAAGAAAGTCGACTTAAAATTATCAATGTCTATAGAGCTGAGATTAAATGAAGGTCTCAGTTCAAAATTCCTTGAAGGTTACCTGGATCAACTGGCACCTGATGAAATGTGATCTGGGACAGTGAAAAAGTTTCATCTCCCCAAGAAAATATGATACATCCCCCCCCCCAATACACATACTCTGCTACATCTCAATTTTCATAAGGTAGTAATCATAAAAAAATACAAATTCTATTGTAACCTAATTATGTACAATAATGGATCATATGCAATATAGGTGAACAAATGAAAATAAATACAAAGTATGTAAATACAAATTAGAGACATGTCATAATAGATCATTCCATCTTAAATAAAACAACAATGATATGTGGCAGTTTTTAACATCAACTGTAGATTTTTCTTGTGTTAAAAAGTGGAAGAATTTTAACACATTCAATATTATAGATAAAAAAATAGTGAATTTAATTTAGTGTTTTTATTGTCTTTTACACTTAGCATAAGCAAAACAAATTCAGAGTTTTGGATGAAAAAAAAAAACACCAGAATGATGTCAAAATCTGCAAAAAAGAGGTTCATTCTTTAATAGTCAGTTGTGCTGAGTTCAGCTTGTAATGTATCCAAATGTAGATAGAAAAAATGCAAATATTGATATAGTGAAAGTCATGAAGTATTGTCCCTCACCCTATCCCAAATCAGTGGGTAGTACACACCAGCTCTGGTTGTGATGGCAACTAAATCAAGATGTAAATAATGGTAACTCCTTATCCCAGAAATTCAGACAGAAATTAGTCTGTTATTGGGCTACAATATTTGACAGTACCTGAAGACTGAGATATCAAGTTCTTTAAACAAATTTTAAAATACCACCCACCACTTATGCTGATAGCTGTATTTTGATTGTTTCTGATGTGATCATCATTATGTGTACAAAGAGAATTAAACTTTGATGAATAGCAAGTTAAACTATAAGAGATAAGGAGGTTGAAATATAAATGACTAAAAATGAAACCTGATATTATCTACAGTGGGAGAAGTATATTCTGAACATTGATGGACAAAGATTATATTGATTTTTCTACTTTTGTTAGGAAATTTAAGCTGTGAACGTATACGTCTGTTGTATTCTTTTTGCAAAATGGCTGTTTGAAATGGCCATTATCGCCGGCTATTAGTTTTCTAATATGAGATCCTGTTGATAAATCCACATGAAGGCATTTCTCTGCAGCATGTGTCCACAAACTGTTACTTAATTGATCAAAAAGTTTTGCTATTAGGAAAATTGAGTTTTAACTACATTTCAAAAGATCATCGCTTATTACAACCTGAATTTTTTCTAATCTTATTTATCAACCTGTCGATCTATTGGTGCATTGATGAAACAGTTTGTTCCTGTCCATTGACTTTTTTATGGCAGCACTTTTGAACTGGGCTTCCCTGGAACACAAAGGTTACATGATACAATGCTAGTAATTCCATTATATAGAAACACTTTTTTTATTATTTAGTTACCATTTACAACTTGTTTCATACTTAACAATTTTTCAAAGTGGGTATGTTGTTTTACAACATGTGATCATGTCAACTTCCTGTCATCTGACTCTTTACACTACACTTTATCATACAACCAACTTATCCTATACCTCCCTGAGCCAAGGAACTTTAATACTTTCGTTGTTCTTGAACTTCTTCTCCAACCACTTTTTTCTCTTCCCCTTGAGGTTTATGCCGTTCTTTTTAATGGCGATGTTGGTCTTATTTCATCTTCTGTGTCCGAGTCACTCTATCACTCATAGGCTTGTCTTCTATTACATTTTCCTGATCTGAACAACTCATCCTTATTTCTTTATCAAGATCTTCCTCCATTACAACATCTTCCTCTTCAATTCTGGATCTTATTTGGTCAGGATGAACCATTAGGTTTTTCTCTTTCTTTGATATAATGGCTGTATTATATTCCCTTTGCATGATGAAATTAGCTTTCTCACGTCTTGTTACTTTGTATTTTTTATAACAAATCTTTTCATTCATTGAGTAAGACATTGTTAATGGAGATCTTATTTATCTTTCCGTTAATGCAGATGGGCTTTACAATCTGTTTGCATGTGGAATCATCCTATAACTAAGCAATAACTGTGGTAAGTAACTGTCTATAGTATCTCTACTTGGGGAAAATGCCTTCAATCCCATTTTTACTGTCAGCAGCATCCTTTCCACAATCTTGTTAGATTGTGGGTGCTACGGTGGTGTTTTGTAAGGGAAGCAGCCAATCTGCCTCAGCTATTTACATAAATCTATATTATGTCAATTTTATAACTCCTTTCTAGGGTTAAAAAAAAAACTCTAGTGGTTTATAGTCTGACCTTAATAGGAACTTTTTACCTAATAAAAATTGTCAAGCTCTGTGTTCCAGACAATGGCCAATGCCTCTTTTTTCAATATCTGAATATTGATTGTTTTGTTATTTTTTGTTTATTTAAAAACTACGAATACATGCATAAACACAAGTAAATGTAATAATAACAATAACAAAGCAATTGATAATAAAGTTAACAACATTATAAAAAAGCCACAAAACTACATCTGGATCCACAATTATTTCCACTGAATAATTTAAAACATAACTGTTACTGCCCACCCAATTACCATTAGAATAATACAATAGACCTACCCATAATGCATCAAAAATTATTTAAATTGCCAAGACAAGACACTGATGATTGCATTTAAGCATGAAACAGACTGCGTGTTGACCTCAATGTCCACTTTTATATTTATATTATATAACAAAGAATATGTTATTCTAAAAAAAAAATAGTCAACCAGGGTATTTCTAGAATTAATTGTTCTTTTAAGCAAGCTGTTTTTGTAATTACATTGTTCAACATTGAGAGATATAATAATAAATAAAATTGTTAATTATTTTTACTCAGTTTTGTAGATTTTGAAATCCGCTCATCAGGAGATAAACATATTTCTCACTTTCACTCTTCATACTTTTCTTAACATAAATAATAATTTAGTGTCTTTTAAGAAAAATATGATGCTTCCTGCTTTCAAGAATGGTGAAAGTTGGGCTGTGGCTCTAGATATCTCAAAGGCATTTGACAAGGTTTAGCATGCTGGCTTTTTGTGCAAGCTCCAGGGCTATGGTGTCACAGCCCAAATATTTAGTCTAATTCAATTGTTCCTAACAAATACTGAAATGAAAGTTGTGTTGAATGGGCTCACTTCTAGATCTTTTCATAAGAACGAGGGGGTCTTCCAGAGACCTATGATGTTTCTGATCTTCATCAATGATCTCCCTGATGTCATTAGTTCTCAACTAGGTATTTATACAGATGATACTAACATTTATTATTATCTTAGTAACAAATCTGACAAAGTATACCAATCAACTGGTCTTGAAAAGGACCTCCAATGAGTGGTTAACTGGGGCAAGAAATGGCTTGTAAATTTTAATGCCTCCAAAACAAAACTGCTTTCCACCTCAAACGTTTTTTGTGCCTGCCATCAGCATGACTGATGTTAAACTTCAGGAGAGCAACATCCTACGACTTCTTGGCCCACATGTTTCCCACTGACATGATGTGGAGCAACTGAATCAATTGCAAGGAAAGTTGCGTCACTGTGTTGTGCCAGAAGATTTTTCTCATCAGAATGCATCTTCTACATTTACAAATCTACCATTCCTCGTTTGTATACTGTTGCTATATTTGGCTTGGTGCTCCTTCTGGATATCTCAAAATTCTTGACAATATTCAAAGAAACGTTTGTAATGTAATTGATCCTGACCTGGCATCTCAACTTCAGTTACTTTCTCACTAACATGATGTGGCTTCCCTCTGTCTTTTCTACAAATATTTTTATGGCAACTTTATTGACAAGTTTTTTTTCCCTGGTTCTCCAATTATGTGAATTTAAGCGTGCTACTAAATTAGCAACTAGGTCTCACCATTTCATTGTTGAAATAGCTAAATGCAACTAACACTTCTATTCCAACAGATTATTTTCTCACATTTCCTACTTTTGTTTTCTTGCTTCCATGATAACTACAATCTTCAAAAATTTAAATGCAATGTCGATTGCTATGTTCTGTCTTCTTGAACTATGTCCATTTTTTTTTTAACTTTTTTCAATCCTCCCCATTCTCAGTCATCTGTTTTACTTTTGCTCGCTATAACCCCCTGCTTACTAGTGGCAGTACTGCTTTGCTTGGGATGAAATGATTAAAACAAACAAACTATAAAGCAAGGTTCTATTGTGACTTTAAATCACACTTAACCATTCAGATTTTAACAGGTCATGTTTTCTTTATTCAGGCAAAATAAATACTGTTTAAAATAAACGGATCGTCTACTCAAACACAAGTATCAATTAAAAATAACATTTGAAGTAATAAAAATATGTTGGATTAACAAATAAAATCTAATTCTTTAGGAATTGTTTATGGCAAAGAAAACTGATGCAAGGAATTGTGTTTCATCAGAACAATGCTTCAACACACAAGTTTTTGCTTTCAATGACTGTTGTGCATGTTTGTGGCTTTTAAATAGTTGATCACCCTCCCCTATTCTCCCGATTTGACCCCATCTGACTAACATCTGAACCGCAATATGAAAAATCATTTGGCTAGAAACCAATATTGCAATAATGTTTATGTCATATCTAATGTTGATATTTTTAACCAACAGGATGAAGGCTTCTTCACCAATGAGATCCAAGCATTGTTTGGTTACATTACAGGAGAGTATCTTGGTCAGTCTATGAACTTTTCAATGTCACTTTAACAATACATTTTTAGGATGTGGTCAATTTCACTCGTTTAATCCTTGACATCACTGCATATGATTGAAAATATACAATTTTTCTTCGTTTTCTTTGGGAGTGGGAGGTAATTTGGAAGATTTTTCTTTCACCCATATACTCTTGACATCTTTTTTTATGTATTTTGATGATTTCATTTGAAGTTCATTTTTTTTTTTATTTCAAATGAAAACCTGGAAAATTTTCAGCATATGTCAGTAAAGTTTTCCCTTTACCAAAATTATAGCTTATAATTATAGTTTATGTATATGGAAAAATAAAGTATATGACTTAAACAAAATGGTTACTTCTTCAGCGTTATCCTCCAAAACTACCACTTTTCAAATTGTCTACCAATTTGAAAAGCTTCCTGGGTATGACGATAAACTACATCCAACAGCAAGGCCTCTGATCAGAAGGTTTTTAATTGCTGGTGTTCCCAGGTTCACCCTGAACTGGGGTGGTAGCACCTGTTAGGACCCCAGCTATGGGCAAATTGTTGACTCCAAACTGGGGTCAATACACTATGAAAATGTAAAAATAGGTTTTAATATGAACAATACTTTTTTGAAAAAAAATATCACCAACAATATAGTTTTGGTAAAAATTAAATATTACCAGCAATAAAACACTTGTTGGCATTAAATAACCCATTGAGGTTGATATGCTGTAAAACAAACCAAACCAAACCAATTTGAAAAAGCAAGCCATATTCCAGAATTTTTCGTCTTCGATCATTACTCATCTATTGCCAAACATTTTGTACTGTCAGATGAATCCTTTGAAGGCCAAATGAGAAGCTTTCAGTTTGAAACAAGTTTATGTTATTGACTTTAAAATAAATTATTATTGGATTTTAATTTGGGTTTGCTTAATGTTGCTACAAGACACTCAGGAACTGAGTCACCAGGAGATGGACCAATCAGAGATTAACATGCCAAGTAGAAGTTAAACATTCATGGCAACTGCTTCGATGAATTTTTGCTTGGAACTATTTTGTAAGAATAATTTTCTGTTGATAAAAAAAAAAAAATAAACAAGAAAACTTCAGGTAGGAAATTCCATTCACTTTCTGATTTGCTCTTACAAATGACAATGAATTATTTATTGTGTATTTTATTAACAAATTTCTTCTCCTAATGATAAAGACTGAGACTTTTTTATTTTTTTATTTGGTTTTCAATCTGAAAAGGCTCACCACTTTTAACATATTGGATATAGTTTTTTTTTTTGTTTTGGTTTTCCTTGATCTAGTTTAACCAGTTTTCTGACCGTCCTGGGCATCATGATAAACTACATCCATGTCCTGGGTAAGACGATAAACTACACCCAACAGCCTCTGATCAGGAGGTTTTGAGGAGCGTGGAACCACTTCTTAATTGCTGGTGTTCCCAGGTCCACCCTGACCCGGGTGGTAGCATCTGTTAGGGCCCCAGCTATGGGCAAATAGTTAACCCCAAACTAGGGTTAAAACACTATGAAATTGTAAAAATAGGTTTTAATACCAGCAATAGATTTTTGTAAAAAATTATTGCCATCAATGAATTTTTTAAGGAAAATTACCAGTAATACATTTTTGAAAAAAAATATTACAAGCAATACATTTTTTGAAAAAAAATATTACCAGCAATAAAAATCTTATTGGCATTAAATAGCCCACTGAGGTTGATATGCTGTAAAACAAACCAAACCAAACCTGACAGAGATGAGAATTGAAACATATTGTGGGGTGAAGCTGACCAGTTGGTGAAGGACTGATCAATGTTTACAGATTTCCTGACACTATTTGAATTAATTATTAGCGTGTTAATCTTATTTTGCTAATTTTACAGACAATTGGCATTAAATAACCAACTGAGGTTGATATGCTGTAAAACAAATCAAACCAGTTTTCTGATATTTAGTCATTTTAGTTTGGTTGCTTTTCTTTCCTTATTGTTTGAAAACAACTTCTTTGATTTAGTTGGAAATTTTTGCTCATAACAAGAGAAAATAAAATAAGTTACAAGTTTTTTTTTTTAAATGACCATCTCATTTTTCAGTGTCTATCTTTGCATTTTTGTCTTGCTCAAAAATAACAGCAAAATAACAAACCTTCTTCCATGTCAGTAATTGCGGACAAAGAAAGAACAAAAGATGTCACTCAAAAGACGAAGAGACAAGTTTGTCATATTTACAATTGTATGAAGAATACTTACTGAACCATGGAACAATTTTTGCTTCATTGACAGGTTTTATAAGGGAAGCAATTCCGGGGAAACAGGAGAGAGTCACAAGAAAGATCAAATAACTAGCAAGACCCCATCTCCAAATCTAAAAAAATATAAAAGTAATAATTAAAACAAATTCAAATCAGGTTTTCATAGTAAAAATAATTATATAAATAACAATTCTTTTTTCATTTTAAATATAACAACATATATATAGTGAAAACAGTGTTATATATCAGAATTAATTTTGGAAGGGATTTTTTTTTCTCGTTAGGCTGAGAACCTTTCAGCATTGTGTATGTGTGTGTGTGTGTGTGACTGGAGACTGGGTTCAAAACTGAGTGGTGACATACTGTTCTATACTTAAATGCAATCTTCAGGCCATCTGAAGTTTGCATTCAAGCATGAAACAGACTGTCACCACTCTGTGTCCACCGTTATATTCACACACTCCCTATCTTTGATATTGAGCACTTTTACCAATAAATATACCTTAAAACAATATTTTGATCATATATATACAGGGTGCGATGACTAAATTGTCGTCTAAACGATGCAAAAATGAAAATAACACTGACATCTCATTTTAACAGATATATTTATGAAAATTACACAAAAAATATCTTGAAATACTAAAGAGTAAATTTATTCAATAATATCACCATTGGCTTCAAGCACAGCTTCCAAATGACTTACCCATCACACCCTGTATATGTATTTCTAAAGAATTAATGGATTTACTTTTAATCTGACACTTTCACTATGTGACAATGTAATCATCTTAGGAAAGCAATTTTATTAAGACGTGAGAGGTGGTGATGATAAAAGCATGTATAAAGTGAGAGTGAGAGAGAAAGTGATGTTAAATTGAATATCATATATAATTTTGGAAAGAAATGAAAATTAAAAATCAGCTTGGAAAATAAGAATAAATTAAAAATTTTTTAATTGGAACTGTGAAGATTTGAAACTGAGAATCCTAAGTAAAGAGGTCATTAAGGATGATAGTTGAATTCACGTGTGACTCATATCACTGGGGGCAGGACTGAAATTCTGACAGGAGTTTTAGCTTATTTTCACTGGCCTAGATCATACTATTCTTTAATCTGCTCATATTCATAAATCATTTTGTAGGCAGACAAAGGAATTTATTTGACCCTGGACGTCTGTTGTCACCTCTGATAATGCAGGACGCACGAGTGGTATCCTCCATAAATATGAGTCGCTAGGATGTGCTGAAAGTCAGTTAAGTTCAATCCCAGTCTTGGATGCTAGCTGTGTCAATTAGCTCATCATGTCAAGCACACTTGAAAAGTAATTTTGCATCCACAAATTTCATAGCAGCGGACAAGTGAATTGAAGAAAGACAAGTATCAACACAATTTTTCTTTACATTCTCGTACCTACCATCTGTATAGAAATAATTTAGTTCCACTGGATAATTTTCATTGTTCTTATTAATAAATCTTTATATATTGAAGATAATTCCATTCATCAAGTTGTCTGTTCTTATGAAGGCATTATTCACACAGTAACTGGACCAAAAGAACACTACGGCTTGGCAAGAACAACAAAAAGTAAATAATCTTTCTTTCTTTTGCCGGGAATCACAACACAGCCCACTAGATGATATGACCAACTGTGAATAGGACCATAACCAACAGGAACACACCCAGCAAAGTTACCATGGGCAACGGGTGTATGTTCATAATTACTTCAAACATTATTATCGTGCATACTCTTTATTTGAAATAAGACGCACAATTTTTATTTATTAAACAGTGTATATTATAGACTGCACATTTGAGAAATTTTAGTAAAGGAAAATGTGTACCAGAGCAGGGAGTGAACTTGTGTCCACCTTAGATCAAGTGGGCATTATCATTCGGCCATAGTGAATGGCACAGCAAGCAAGTTTCTATTTCCCCTTAGTGGAGCAGTCCATTTATGAATAAAAAAAAAAAAAAAAAACACAAAATTGTACATGGAGATTATATATATATATATATATATATATATATATATGAAGAAATATAGCCTTAAGATGTGCTATATTTATAGGGATAAAGTACTCAATATCAGAGATAGAGTGTGTGTAAATATAGTGTAAAACATAAAGTCAACACTTAGAGGTGACAGTCTGTTTCATGCTAGATGCAATCATCAGGCCACCTGACAATTGCATCTAGCATGAAACAGACTGTCGCCTCTAAGTGTTGACTTCTATGTTCACTTTTTTATACATATATATATATATATATATATATATATATATATATATATATATATGTATGTATGTATATATATATATATATATATTTGGTTGGATTGATCAATTCAACCAAATATGTTAGCTCTATCTCTGCTATTGAACACTTTCTAATAAGTACCGCGCATATAATATATATATATGTGTGTGTGTGTGTGTGTTTGTATAGTGCTATTCATTCTGTTTTTGTCACTGGTGAATTCTATAAATGGCTTACCCTTTTCAAAACATACATGAACGACTTTGATTCTTTCGTATCAACCTCAGATTCATCATAATCATCAGCACTTTCCATGGTTTCGCAGGCTTAAAAAAAATAAAATAAAAATTCACATAAAACCAGTTAAGCTTACTTATAAAAGAATCAACTTTAAACTTTGTTTGCCTATTTACACTATTGTCCTCATCTTTATTGTCACATTCACAACGTTTCAGCCATTGTATACTCCTCCAACCTTCTTCAAGTGATATTTAAACCGAACCCTTTATTTAGTCCACAGTGGTGGATTGTTCTAATTCCATGTTGTTGTAATGTAGGCAAAGAGTCTGTTGAGATTGGGGGTTAAACACCTAACTGATTGCTCTCTCACTGACTCTGGAGATAATAGGGAGAGAGAGGGAAAAGAGACGGGAAGTAATAAAAAATAACACTGCTTTGAAAAACAAAATACCCACGGAACCAACTTCACAAGATACCGTTGTCTTGCTGACTGCTGGTTATTTCCCCCAGCATCTAACAAAGACATGTTTCTTGACCAGTTGCAGATAGGCCCGTATCTAGCTAGACATTCCAAACTGTCCTGTTGCTAATGGGAAAAACATGTCCACATGTGATCTGAGGCCTCTTTTGCATCTGTACTGACGAGTGTTCATGACACATGTAGCATGCCTTTGGATATCCAAGTTTTTGTTCTCTCTGCTGAGGTCAGGGACTGAACTTACTTTTTGGATCAATCAACCAATGCTTTTATCCACTGGGCCATATTTTCTTAGGGACACTAGCAAGTGAATTTTGGGGGCTTATAAACCCAATGTCTCAGCACCCATTTTTTTACCAGAACTCATATTACAATTTTTTTATCCCCTGAAGACAGCCGGAGCGTACAATAACCAAAATGTCATTTATGTGACAATAAAGATGGAGACAACAGCCCAACCAAGGTAAATAGCAACAATACCTCATCTCAGAAATATAGGCAGATGTTTCTTTTTCTAGTTTTAGAAAAAAAATAACATAATAGTAACATATCAAAATTGGCAAATATGGATAAATGTTCCCACAATAAGACATAGTATCAAAAGAGCAGTTTTCCCCAGGACTCTGTTCTTTTGATGACATTCACTCTTTGGCAACGTTTATTGTTTTAAAAAGCAAATGTATTAAAAATATGGAAGAGAAGTATTGACAGTAGTCAAGAATTCATGTATCCCCATCTTTGTTGTTTTTAGCACATTTTAGGTAATGAAGATAGCATCAGTTAAAAGATGAAAGATTATTTACTGAAAAATTGTCAATGTTTATTTTGACTTTCTGAAAAAATTTTATTTGAGATTTTCACATGTGAGTCTTGAAACACAGTCTTTCCAGTTATTATTGTTGTTGCTCTTTCATGAATTACATATTTTTATCTCTCAGCTTTGAACAGTTTGTTTTTATCATAACAAAGACACTGCCAATGGTCCCACCAGTGAAAGGGAGATGACTCTTGCGGCAAATATATAAATACACAAAGCATATTATACATAAATGATTTTTATCCATCTATGTTTCACAGGTCCAATGCCTGTTGATGTCAACAGCATAATCGAAGGATTATCTACATTTATTAAAATCTATTGTGCTATTGTTTTACAAACATTCTAACTGCACCCCATGTCATTTTTAAGTATGTCTCTCTGTTAGGTTGACTAGCTAAACCCTGTTGCAACTGCCTGCTCAGACATATTTGGGTTTCTTCAACACTCTAAGATCATAGATACAGTTCCTGGGAAAGGGTGTACAATCTGGCAGGGTCAGCAGTTTGAAACAAATGGACCACTTATGCTAGAAAACCTTTGATGGTAGACTCCGGTTTCATATATAAGGCTTAGTTTAACCTCTGATACAGTTTTCAGTCATTCCAAAATGGTGCCATATGCTGTGATTGTCTACCTAGACCTCCTTGACAAACTGACCATGATGAGATTTGGACCAAAATCACATGGTTGGAATGATAATGTTGTGACGACTCAACCATGTGCCCACTGTATCCCATGTCTGTACAGTGGCAAAGTTTTGAATTCAGAGTTTAACCCATAGCTGGAGGAAGAAAAGAGAGATTCCTATTTTTCATAAGATATTTGTGTGAGAGTGAATGTAACAACATCAACTAGAATTCAAACTCGGCTTGCCAATTTCTTGTTCCGAGCTGCTAACACTTAAACGACAATCACTCCTTATATTATCATATAATATTATTTTTGATTAATATTGTATATTATTGTCTTATATTACTTTAGTATAATATTATTTCACATTATTTTATATAAATATCACTTACGCCTTAATTATATTAGGTCTGTGCAAATTTTCACAATTTTTCATTAAAATAGTTTTCTACCACATACAGAGTTTGTGGTTTTCAAAAATGAGAGTATTTTTGCACAGATAATTTGTGAGGGGAGAGCAGATTGTGCATATACTCACTTATCTACTCTTTCCTGTCTGCTATTGTGTCATGCCAGTGACAAGACTACAGCCAAAATGACTGCTAATAGAAGAGAGTGAAAGGATAGGTTTATGCCTTCCTAATGATATTTTAGTTTTAGGGACAACAACAGTTACCCATAGCCTGGAAAAATTGAGAATTTCCTCTTTGTTTTAATCAAGAAATCTCTTTCATGTGTGCAATATATGTTGGTTAGCAGTTGTTAATGATAGAAAATAAATATTATGAATGGAATTTTCAAGAAGTCTTAACCAATAATTGGAATAAGAAAAAGAACATAACTTACCATCATTTAACATGTAAAATTTGGAAAATTTCTGTAAAAAGTAAAAAAATAAAATTTATTCTTAGAATGTTTTGAGTTGTTTTGGTATCATGGGTAGGACTGATATCCAAACTTTCATTCAACTTTAATGATTACATATAAAATGGTACAGTAAATACTAAAAGTATACATATTAGGTTGGGTCATAAGTAATTTCCGTTTTTGGCCACCAATTGTAATGTTGAATGTATCATCCTAACTTCTAATCATATGTAGCAATTTTTTTTATTTTTTATTAATCATTTCACCATAAGTAAGGCGATAATGCCACTAAGATGCAAGGGGGTACTGGGTGTGGAAGAGAATGAGAGGACTTTAGTGAGGTGAAAAAGACAGGAGTCAGGAAGGCAGAAGATTGTGATTGATGTTGCATTTAAATTTTTGAAGGTCATATGTGACAGGGAAGCAAGGAATCAGATGAGAGTTCCACAGGTGAGAAGTATGAGAAAAGAAACTGTTAGAATAGAACTTATGGTTACATCTAGCCACTTCAACAGTAAAACAATGAGATCTAGTAGATGTGACAAGGACGGGAGCTCATTAGAATAATTGCCACAAAAATATTTATAAAAAAGACAGAGGGAAGCCATATCATGTCAGTGGGAAGAATGACCGAAATCATGATGCCAGGTTTTGGGATTTTCTTGAGAATCTCAAACAGGAGTACCAGACCAGATATGGCAGCAATATTTAATGTACAGACAAATGGTAGATTTATAAATGTGCAAGAGGAATTCTGACAAGTGAACCAACTTTCATAGCAGAAGGCTTAACAGTTGAATCCATATAATCACTCCACTTGATGTCAGAAGAAAATGTGAGACCAAGAAGGTGCAATGATTTGCTCTCCTGAAGATTAGCATCAGCCATGTAGACAGAAGGCAAAAATGTTTCTGTATGATAATTAACAGGCATTCAAATTTACAAGCCATTTCTTGTTCCAGTTAACAACTGATTGGAGGTCATTTTCAAGAGCAGTTGCCAGTTTTACTTTTACAGACCTATCAGACTTACTATTTAGACAGGAGTAAATGTCATCAGTATAAATACTGAGTTGGAAACTGATGACATCAGGAAAGTCGTTGATGAAGAGAAGAAACAATGTAGGTCAAGGATAGAGCCCTGGAAGATGACCGCATTCATGTGAAAAGATAAATTTAGAGTACACTAACATACCTTAGTTTTTGCATGGCAGTGGCAGCATACACAGTGGATTAAAGGGAAAGATGTTGTTCTTGTCCATGAAACAACATCTGAACAATTTGGGAACATGGCTGGTCTGTTCTACTGCAAATGATCTTATACCAGCTGATTATTAGCTTTTTGGATTGCTATGAAACACTTTGATGTTGAAAACATTCTCTAATCAAAACAAGATCCATGAGTTTATTGAAAACATTTTCACATCAAAATCTGCAGAATTTTATTCAAAAGATTTCAAAGAACAGTTCAAGTGACAAAAAGTCATTGCAAATAATGGGGAATATAGAATTGAATAAAATGTAATTCTGCATTATTTTTTGAAGAATAAATCTGATAAAGAAAAATTGGAAATTATTTATGACTCAACCTAGTAGAAAGTCAAGAGATGACAAAACTTGTACATTTAGATGAGATTCAAAGAAAAGAATGGTTATAATATCATTTTAAAAAGTCAATCATTTAACATTTATCTCTGTTGCTAAAAGTAAACAGGTTTCACTCAATCTTTAGTTTCTATTGAAACTGAGGAGAAATGGGATTGTCAGTGGTCAGGAACTAATGCAAACATTGTTGACAAAGTATGGTTGTTATATATATAAAATAAATGTCTTGCAAATTATTTTACTAAAGTATTTCAATAAAAAACGGAAAAAAGGATTGTCAATAAACAAGGACAGATTAATATAAATATTAGACAGAATAAAATTATCTGTACAATTTTTACTCTAGAAACGCACTGAAAATGATTTTACTCTAGAAACGCACTGAAAATGATTTTACTCTAGAAACGCACTGAAAATGATTTTACTCTAGAAACGCACTGAAAATGATTTTACACAAGAAACACTGAAAATTATTTTACTCTAGAAATGCACTGTGCACCTAAGGAAGTACAGAGGGAAGGTATATGATGGAAAGTCATGATAAACACAACAAACATGTAGATATTGGTTTGAATAAAAAGAGAAATGTACCAGAAAAAAGAGGCTGGCATAGCCAACAAGTGCAATGACTGTAATAGTCAAAGCAGAGGCAAAAAAAATGTTGGCACTCAGGATGATTGAGTTTTTATCAAGTGACTCGCTTCCACTTGCTGCAATCGAGAAAATGTGTGCTAAGGCTGCAATTGTTCCTCCAAGGGCCTACAAGAAAAAAAAAAAAAAATATTAAAAAAAAATGGTTTCACAATTTTATGGTATATCAACATAGAGGCCTTATTTAATATTAAATATAAATCTATATTTATTATTTTGACTGTGAAGTTGATATATGAAACCTTTGACTTTAACGTCTTCAATGGCAATTTGTATATTAATAAATAAATTCTTCTTTTTAATCATTTCACCCCAAGAAAGGTGATAATGCCACAAAGATACAAGGGGTTACTGAAAGTGAATGAGAATAAAAACATTTATAGTGAGGAGAAAGAACAATAAAAGAACATGATTCAAGAAGACAGAAGATGGCAATTAATGTTGGATTTAAATTTTTGCAGATCATAAGCAGCAGCAAAGCAAGAAACTGTAAGAGAGTTCTACTGGTGAGAAGCGCAAGAAAAGAAACTATTAGAATAGTCAACAGACTTTGTGTAGTATATTGCTGCTGACAAACACTTATATATAAAAATATATAACTATCTTTATTGTTTGAGTTGCAGTAAATGGATAGAATGAAGAAGAAACAAAGAGGTTAGGATTGAGCACACAGTAATTGATGGAGACAAATCTTCGGTGAACCACTAGCCAGCCTCTCTGTCCAGATCAAGAATTGGACACCCACACAACTTCACGTGGTTCTGCCTTCTGGTATATCGCCTATGCAACTTCTTCCAGCATGTACCCACTCAAGCACGCATTTCCTTCTGCTTAGGACACCTGTGCACCCTGTTTATTCTAGGCTCAGGACATCTGTGTACCCTGTTTATTTTAGCCACTGGATGCATTTCCTGTTTATGCTATCACCAGTTCCAATTTCTGCTCACACAGTGATGCAGCAGAAATAAAGGCCAAAGGTCATTCCTCAACTATCCAACACTAGTTGGCAATATAATCTTCTTCTGTGTGCTGTGTCCCTTCAGGATGTAGCCAATCATGGCCCTCCACAATTCCCTGTTCTTCATAGGTCTTAGTAAATTTTGTCTTTTTGCTATCTCTCTTAATCCATGTTCTGCCAATCATTTACACATGCTCATTAGGTAGGTTATGCACTGTTTTTTTCTGTCTCACTTGCCTTTAATATGTCCCATGAGTGTTAAATTTTCTAAGCCCTCTTTCCTCATTATGTGTTTCAGAAATTGTCTCTTTTTGATGTTAATATAAATATGTTTGTCATTGCTCATGTCCATAGTATTCTCAGCATCCTTATGTAGAATCACATTTCTGTTACCTCATGTATCTACTTGATGTGATGAGACTGCACAACATTCACTGCCATATAGAAAAGATTTTCCAAGCGAAGCTTAGATGTGGCACAAGGCCAAAAGCATGGGGCATCCAGTGAGGATCGAACTCACTTTTCAGTAGTAACTGATCTAGCAAGACAAGCTTGCTAACCATTACACCATGCCAAGGTGCCCTCACTGCCATATAGAAGGAACAATTTTAGATTAGAATTAAGTACTTGTTTCTAACGAGATTTTCATGTTTCTTAATATATTGCTTAGTTTTTGGAACGCATCTTTCGTTATCCAATACGCCATCCAGATTTTGGTGTCATATTTTCCGTTAAATATATATATTTAAATTTTTGTACTTGTTTGATTTCTCAGATTTGTAATTTGCATTGGGGGGGGGTCTTCTTTTTGCTGACAACCATACATTTAGTCGTTTAGTCTTCTTAATTCTTACCATACATTTAGTCTTCTTATTTCCTTTACTACCATCTGTAGGTGTTCCTGTACTTTCCTTTCTAGATCTACTATCAAACACTGTGTCATCTGCATATCTAATGTTAAGATTGTGGCCACCAATAATGACTCTTGCTAGAACATCTAATTCTCTCGGAATCACCTCATAAGGTTAAATAAGTCTGGCAAGAAGACCCATACTTGTCTTATGGCCCTTTCTATTTTTGTGCATTTACTGAATTCATTTTCTATTTAAAAAATTTTGGATTATACCAATATCGTTCCCAAATATGGTTACCTAGCAGTTACAACAGTTCTTGGATTGCTCTCTTTGATACCATTCTGTCTTAAATGGAACTGCATTGTTCTTATCCTATTTCTGGTCAAATTCACCTGCACGATCTAGTCATCAAAATTCAAATTGTTATATAGCTCATTATGCTTATTGTCAAATGGAGTTCACATTTATTTGAAACTAGCTTCTTGGGCAACGCTATGAAAATGGATCTACTTAGTTCTTCTGGCATATTACCAATTTTGCAGATTTCATTTATTATGTCTGTAATTTTGTCAATGTTGAAATCATTTAAGGTTGCCAGCATCTCAGTTACAATTCTGCCTGGTCTTGTTTCTTTATTTCTGTTCAATTTGGCCCTTGGCTGATTTCATTTCAGATTTTAATATTTCTAGTCCTTCAATATTTCTGTGTATTGTGAATTGTTTTCTTTTGTCATGGGTGAGTTCTCCAATGAGGTTGAGTCACCAAGCAGGAAAGTAGATTAGAATAATTGCTATGAAAATATTTATAGAAAAGGCACAGGGCAGCCATGTTATGGTGGTAGGAAAGTGATTGAAGTCGAGATACCAGGTCAGGACCAATAACCTCAAACCCTTCTTTGGATTTTGTTGAGAATCTTGTGATATGGGCACTAGACAAGATGTGGTAGCAATATTCAATGCACAGACATGATAAATTCATAAACTTGCAAGATGGCACTACAGTGAACTTTTCTTCAGATCAGACCCTAGCAATATATTCAATATAATCATTCTACTCGATGTCAGTGGAAAAAATGAGACTGAGAAGACTCAATGAATTGCTCTTCTGGAGGTTAGCATAGGCCATACTAATAGAAGGCAAAAATGCTTCTCTATTAATTTCAGATTTTATTGAGAGGATTTATTAAATATGTTAAGTCTTTTGTCCTGAGACTTACATATTCAGTAACAAGAATTCTGGTGATAAGAGAAAAATAAAATCTGGTTAGCATTTAGATTTGTGAGGCAAATCTCTCAAACTGTTCTGGTTTATTTTCACTTCCTATATTGAAATCCATTTGTAAAAATGCTCTACCCACACTCATCATGTTAGTCTGGGGATTTATAATTATAAATGTTAATGTGATGCTGAATATATTGGTAGAACTAATCAGAGGTTGGAGCCTAGGCACATACCAGCTAAGATCCATAAAAGTTAATATAAAAATTTGTATATACTTGCTCATACCTCTAGTTCTGCAACAGCAGAACACTTAATAAATAATCTGACTTGTGCCTTGTCTTTCACCAAGGACTTTTTTCACGGTAATCAGTAGAGTGCATTCAGATTGCCAGATGAGACTTCTTGAGACAATTTATATTAAGCCTAAGCAGTCTTCCCTCTGAAAGTAGGAGAAATGGCTTCTGAGTCTGTAAATGCAATCTATCTGTGATTTATATTTTTGATTCTTTGGTCATATAATTCATCTCCCTTTTTTTAGCCATTGTGCATATATTCATATGTTTTTGGCCTCGATTTACGTTAAAGAGTGGGGGGGGAGCAATAACTCATTAATCCTTTTTGGTTAGTTTCTTATTTGTTGTATTTTTCAATCCACCAATTTACAGCGAGTATTTTTTTATCTTTGCTCTTCCTACCCACCCCCACTTTGTTTTATATATTTTCATATATATTTATATATACTTTTAAAATGTTTTTAAAACCTTAAGAAAATAACACAATAAATTGAATTTTAGTGCCTACAGCATTTGATTCCTGTAGAAATTTAAGCAAGTTTTTTGCCTTTTTTTTTTTTACCATTGTCTTTTGACTTTACCCCACCTCACTAATTCAAGTTATTTTTGGTATTAATAAATTAAATATTTCTGCTGGGAGGGGAGACATTTTGATGATTAGCATTTTAACTTGAAATTTGTTTTGGTTAAGATTAGCACTTAAACATTGTATTAAAAATGCATTGAAAATCGAGAAGAAAGGTATTGTCAGTGGTCAGGAATGAAGGCAACCATTACTGATAGAAAAGAGTTATATGTGTAATATAAATGGATTGCTAATAATTTTACTATAGGAATGCATTGAAAATCAGGATGAAATGAACTGTCAGTGGTCAGGATTGAATGCAAGCATTACTGATAGAACAGGGCTTTTATATGTATAATGTAATTACATTGATAATGATTTTACCATAAGAATGTAAGCGATCTGGGATTGCAAAGGAAATATTTGTCGCAGATTACTTAATAAATCACTAAGTTCATACTTGAACATTGGGGGAAGAAAGAAATGCCGAAAATTCAATTCGCAGGTACTATCTCACAATTGATGCAACCAGTCAGAAAAATAACTCACTCTCCAACAAACACAGTAGCCAAAATACCCGAATTTTCTTGCCGAGTCAAGAACACCAACTGCTTTTATTGGCAAAGTATTTTTTCCATTCATCGACAGCTTGGAGAGGACGCTCAATTTTTGCATATCAAAATACTTTTATACTGACTCCTGTGACTGACTAGTTTTTTTAATTTAAATATTCCATCTTCAGCATGTCATGCGGAATACGTGCCCTTTTTTGGGGATAAGTAATTTTCTTTTTTGTCACATTTTCTGTCGTAGGATACACGTGACGCACTGTTGTTTGGTTTGACAAGGTAAGTTGCCATTTTCTTCACTATAAAGAATGCATTGAAACTCAGCAAGAAAAGGATAGTCAATGTTCAAGCATTACTGATAAAATAGTGCAATTAGATGTAGAATGTAATTACATTATTAATGATTTTACTATAGAAATTCATTGAACATCAAGAAGAAAGGTATTGTCTGTGGTCAAGAATTAAGGCAAAGATTATTGAAGAGAGATGGTTATTTGGTTGTTATTTTCGATAAAGATATCACATTAGAGCAAAGAGAGAATAACATTATTGAAAGTGGTAGAAGCCATAAATGTAAAAAGAGAAATGGATTCTAAGAGTAGAGAAGAAAGGACCCCCCCCCACAAAGTGAAGTGAATCTCTTACCTGGCCATTCATTACAGCTGCAATGTAATTCACAGGCATTATACTCGCTAAGCCAAATACAGATGCAGTCAGTACAGAACTGGAAGCTGGAATAAAGGGTAAATAAATTAATATCTATCTTGATTAACTACAATCATCATGGAACACTTTCTTCACCCAGGACCATTGAAAGGGTCTCGTGCCCCCCCCCGTTTATCATATAGGGCCCCAACTCAACTACATCTCAATTTTTCAAGGTAGCAGCATTTATATAAAATACAAATTTCATAGTAATCTAATTATGTGCAATAATGGATCATATGTAATATGGGTGAACAATTCAACTAGACAAACTGAAAATAAATACAATGTATCTAAATACAAATTAGAGACATGTCATAATAGATCATCCCATCTTAAATCAACAAACTTTTGCAGCAATTTCATGCAAACAAACAAAATACTTACCACTTAGTAATACGATGGTCATCATCACAATAATAAAAAATGTATTTTGATCTGGAAAAGACAAGATAAATGATAAATAAAATTATAGACAAAACTTTTTCCAGATTATAAACAGAAATTAAAAATCTATAGAATTTTAATGCAAAGCAAGATAATCAAAATCATTGTCGAACTGAAAATTTCATACCATTTTAGAAAGAGATTAGATTTCATTTTAGAAAAGAAGAGAGAGAGATTAGATTTCATTTTAGAAAAGAAGAGAGAGAGATTAGATTTCATTTTAGAAGAGAAGAGAGAGAGATTAGATTTCATTTTAGAAGAGAAGAGAGAGAGATTAGATTTCATTTTAGAAGAGAAGAGAGAGAGATTAGATTTCATTTTAGAAGAGAAGAGAGAGATTATTTAATTTTGTGTTGTATTTAAGTTTTTTTTTTTTACCGATTCATCCTTCTATCAGTATTTTTGCAGATTTTAAAATTCTTTTTCAACTCCATGTTCTACAAAGTGTGATCTGATATCAAAACAAAGTGCTTGAATTTGGAGAATTAAATAATGACATATTAAGTTTTAGAATATATTTTTTTTAAATTCCTCAATTACAGCTAAAGAATCTCAAGACTAGAAAAACCATTTCTGATGAAACTGAAAACTTGAAAATTTAATGGTGAGAGAGAGAATGCAAAACCTATCCAAGCAAGTGATCACCTTCCTGTTATATGTAAACTTAGAACAAAACTACAGAGACTGAAGAGGTCTAATGCAGCATCCAAATTGCAATACAGCAGACTCTTGAACCTAAAGGAGAAATATATGGAGAATGTGATATGAGGGACAAAATGGAAATGGGAAACACGAGAGAAGCTTTACGGGCATCAGCAAACAAAAGCATCCTAAAAGAAAATTGACAAAGAAGAAAAATGAATAGATGAGAAATGAGATTCTGGAGATGATGAAAAGGAGACAGAAAACAATGCCAAGACATGGAATGGAATGCAAAAAACTACATAAAAGTAATAAGGGACAAATGCATACAAGCTAAAAAGGAATGGCTTAACAAAAAAATGTGCAGAAACAGAAAGAGTAAATATCACAGATAAAGGAGATATGCATAAAAAATAAGAGAACTAACAGGACAAAAGATATGATCAACTGCCTGAAAGATGAAGGAGAGACTTGAAGCAACAGAAATGTGGTTCTACAGAAAGATGATGAGGATACCATGAACTGAACATGTGATCAATGACGAGGTTTTAAAGAAAATGGAAACTAATGCATCACATGAGGCAGTTGAAATTTCTGGGGTAAGTAATGAGAAAGGAGGGCTTGGAAAATCTGATACTCACAGGACAGCAGCATGTAACATACTTGATGAACTTGAGTAAATGGATGGTAGAACAGGGTTTGGGAGAAATAACAAAAAGATAAAACTTATTAAGAATTACAAGGACAGGAAGATGTGGAGGGCCATAATCGCCTACATCCTGTTAGATTATGGCACATAAAAGAAAAATGAAAATAGTTGTCTGGGAAATAAGAGAAAATACATAAATCAATAAAGAAGGCAATATTCAGCTTATCTTTTACTTATTCCAAAGACACACATACTTACAATCGTCTGAGTTGACATTGACAAATATAATTGTGATGAACAACAAAATGGCAATGAAGAGAAAACTCAAGCTGATGCGATATTTTTGGTGAAGGCTGCAATAAACAAAAAAATAGTTCTTAGAATTACAGGAAAATTTCCAAAATTCAATAATCTCAATTATTTCTAAATACAGAATTAAAACTTCATCTCATGATGGATAACACATCAATAACAACAAGCTAATCAAAATTGTAAATACTTTTTAAAAATTATAAAATATTTATACAGAGTGCGGCAAAAATATCTCCCATATAATGGTAAGACATTAGCTAAATGAAGACACCATTGCCACTAATGTCTTACTATTATGTGGGAAGTATTTCTGCTGCAAACTGTAAAAAAAAAAAAAAAAAAATGGTAAGTATGGAGGTTTATATTTAAAGAGTTCTTTAAGAACTATCTTCACTTTTATGATTTATACTCTTATATCATGGTGCTTTAATGTTGGTAATATACTTTTGTCATATTTGGTCATCCATACTATCCATACTTCGGCTTGTCCTATTTATAAGGTAACCAAAAAAGCCTTGCTATTATTTATGTCAAATGGGAAGAAGTGAAAACTGATATGCAAATAGTGCGACATATGCTGAAAAAGCAAGGATGGGAATATTGCTCTTGACCAATGCAGGTGTAATGTGTACGACACATTAGTCATTAGCACGAGCAGCAGTAAAGAAATATGATGGTGTTAAAGCAGCTTGTTTAGGGTTGTCTGATTCATGTCTTTAAGGTGGGCTTGTCTGCAGCTGCATCATGTCGTTGAATATATCAAGACTTTGAGGATAATGCTGTGAGTGGATGCACTGCCAGGCATTGGTTCCAGAAGTTCAGATTGTGAGATCTGTCCATTTGGGATGAACCCTACAGTGGCTGGCCATAAGTCCTTGATGATGAGGCCCTGAAGGCGGCCATAGAGAAGGACAACATCCAAACTTGTGGTGATCTTGCCAAATGTTTCCATGTTTCTGATAAAACAGTTAGACCCCTTGCACTGCATAGGGAAGGTGTACAAGTTGAGCAATGCTGTTGGGAGTCAAGTAACAATGAGTGACCAGCCTGTTTCTTGTTTTTTAATAATTAAATCCTCTATTTTTATTCTGGAGGTTATTTTTGAAAAATTTTTAAATAAAGAATTCAATTTTTTAATCATTAAACATCAGCCATGGTCTAATCAAAGTTACTTTTGAATGACAAAAATTGGCATTAAAAGCAAATTTAAAACCCTCTTTAAAAAGTATTTTTATTTCTTCATGACTATGGGTTATTTTCTTGCAATTAAAACCAAAATTAAAACTTATTGTAATAGGATCTGAAATTTTAATTAAAAGTCTTTGAATTATTGCTACAATTTGTAATGTGTTTTGTACCTGTCTAATTGAGATGTTGGTATAAATTATACCATTTTATGCAGACATATTTTGGGATTATATATACAAAATATGAAATGTATATTTGTTTTTCATTTTTAGATATGAACAAAAACACAGCATATTTCATATGTTACAAAGCAATGGGCATTGGTCTTGATGAACAGTGATACAACAAAACAGTGTCTGTAGATGGCTATATGCCCCCTTTCATTGAGCACTTTAGAAGAAAGGGAATTTCTTGGCTACTGCGGATTAATGCTAAAAGCTCTTTACTGTGAATTGAGCCCTCTGGTAGTCTGTAATGCTTATATATCGTATATAATGCATTAAAAATTCCCTTTCTCTGTAGCGTGTGCTGATGGTCTAAGGGTGAACGTCTCCAATTGATGTCAAATTGGTCGAATTTCAATCCGGCTTTAAGCAATCGCATGTCTAGCCACACTTATGAGCTTTGATACAGCAAAACAGTCTGGCTGTGGATGACTAATATATATATATATATATATATATATATATATATATATAATATATATATATATATATGTATGTATGTATGTATGTATGGTGTATTTCAGCAGCAATAATTCTTTTCAAACATGTTTTTTTGAATAATATTGTAAAGGGTACAAAAGGTACTTATCTCCCTTTGGTGGAGGTAAGTCATGTAGGTCACATTAGTCTTAGTAACATCACTCCATACAGTGCAATTTTCAGAACAAGTGCCACTACTTCTTTAGTGGGCTGTAAATATAAGTGATTTGGGGAGTAAGGTGTCTGGAAATTGTCCATTTCCAGACACAAAAACAAATTTCTACTATTCTCCCTGCAAGCACATCATGACCAAAAAGATTACAAAGAATCTCATAATCAAAATCCAATAAACTTGTTTCTGAATACCAAAACTTAAAAGCAAATAAATGTATACAAAACAAATAATATTATATTATATATATATATATATATATATATATATATATATATATATATATATATATACACACACACACACCCAAATTATAGGATTGGTGTATATGGAATAAATTCCAATAACCAACAAATACTATTCTTAAAAGAGTGCTCAATACAGAGTAGAGCAAATATAATTATTTATTTGAAAATTATAACATTATTATGTTATGAAATCACTACAAAAATAACCATTTTGTTTCAACACTTCTGGTGTCTTATCAAGTGATGGTGTTGAATGTAGAATAAAGGGTTTTAAAAGGTTCAAATCAATCAAACACGCCTCGCTAGGGGAAACGTTGTTACATAAGCTGGAATGACCAATCATATATATATATATATATATATATATATATATATATATATATATATATATATATATATGAGATTATTATAAAAACAAAGACTTTAAGAGATCATGGTGATATTTTATTTCATTAGAACTGATATGGATCCAACTCATCAGACTGCATATTGAAATACAAATAAATGGATAAAATTTTACAGGTAGAAATTGAATTTAAATAATTTAACCATAAATTATTTTTAAGAAGATTTAAAATTTGGGGAAGGGAGAGAAAGAAAAAAAGAAATGTATTTAGAAAAGGATA
This sequence comes from Acanthosepion pharaonis, assembly GCA_903632075.3. NCBI lineage: Eukaryota > Metazoa > Mollusca > Cephalopoda > Sepiida > Sepiidae > Acanthosepion > Acanthosepion pharaonis. The sequence goes on from CAHIKZ030002346.1 coordinate 746,543, forward strand.
AGGTGATGGGGAGAGGAAAAGAAGAAGGATACGTAAACAAAGCTGGGAAGGGAAAAGAAATATATACACACACATATATATATATATATATATATATATATATATATATATATATATATATATAACAATAATAATCTAATAAGTATAAGTAACTATACTCGTCTGGAAAAACCTTAGGTGTTTTGGCTTGTACATGAACAAACCAATACCCTGTGTACCCTGATGAGCCACATAGGTGAAACCTAGGTAGGTTTGCCTGGCTCTTTAGATTCATAGTTTATATATATATTATATATATATATATATATATATATATATATATATAAATATAAATCTGTTGAAATAGACATATCAAAGTGGTGGTGAGGCAGGGAGACATACTGACCTAATAATCACAGTGAAGTAGAAAGGGATCATTCAATTGGGGGTGGTGAAAGTGACAAGGAGAAAAAAAAAAAAAAAAAAGAGGAAAACAAGGAAGAGGAAGATTAAAACGGTTTAAAACCAGCAATTTTTCATATACAAATAGATAGATTTTCCATCTAAAGCATGTAGCCAAAAGATTGTGCCACTTTTGCATTTTCTAGGAAATAATAATAAAAAAATAATAGAGAAAAAGGATGCAAAGAATTTAGAATATATATATATATATACTATTTTCCATCAAAAATTCTTTTAAAAATAGGTTATAATAAAAAAGGATATTATTAAAAAGGAATAAAATTAAGGATAAAAATATACGTAATAATAATAATAATAGAATAAAGGTAAAAAATCAAAAATTTTAAGTTACGAAGAAAAATATGCAATTATATACTAACACAAGCCAAATCATCAATATATGTCTAAAAACATATAAACACACATATAAATGCCATACATATATAGCACCATATTCAGAAAAATTATATATCTCTTCTAATTCTGTCTAATTTTGAGTATATATAAGACAAATATAACACCCACAACAAAAACAGAATATGGCTAATTATGCAAACAACATAATCAATCAATATATACACACAAAAAATAAATAAACCCACAACTGTGAACAAACACATACTAAAAGGTCATGACCATAAATAAATGCAACTTATTTACAAAGACACATACTATAATCTCCCCCCCACCACCACCACCCTGCAACCAACAGCCATCCAGCAGTCATGGAAATAAATAACCCATCTAGGAGTCATAGACATAAATAAACCTAAGTATTAGCCCTAAATAAAAGATTCTGCCTTAACAAGGCTTTAATAAGGAATGACAAGTTTTTTGAACTAAGGAAATTTCCAAATTCTGGTAAATGCATGAAATGGCTAAAGAGAAAAAATAGCTAAAAACAGTAAAAAGTTGTGGCAAGTGTGTTCACATCAGAAGATTAGTGTCAATAGGTGGTAGGATAATTATTTTATAGAAAAAATTTGTGAACGGAACAAACTGACTCAACGGTTAAAATACATAATATATTCATATTTATTTTCTTTTGAGTTTTCCTTCTATACAGTTTCTGCCAATCTTGATTTTGAGGTTTCAATCCTGATTACAGATTTTCAATTAGTAAAGTTTGATTTGATAAAGTAGCTGGATTTTCCGAAACATTATGGACAGAAAGCATTTATGAACATTATGAAAAGGTTTGAAATTATGAAACATTATGAAGCATTTATGAACATTATGAAAAGGTTTGAAATTATAAAACATTATGAAGCATTTATGAACATTATGAAAATGTTTGAAATTATGAAACATTATGAAGCATTTATGAACATTATGAAAATGTTTGAAATTATGAAACATTATGAACAGAAAGCATTATAAACATTATGAAAATGTTTGTCCAAATAATTTATTGGATCTTGTTTGTGTTTTGGAAAATTTGAAATCAGTTTGAAGAATTCTAAGAAGAAATTCCCCTAAAAATGAAAAGTTCTACTTACTATTTGACAATGATAACTGTGAATATGTTGAAAAGAACATTCGGAATGGTAGCTGCAACTGCCAAGTCACTTTCAAAATCTTTTTGCTGATCTGTTGTTGGTTCAATTGAATTGGTAGTTGTGTTTCTCAATTTATACATGAAATACTGACAATAAAAAGTAAAGTCAACTTTAAAATAGAAAATAAATTTATGTAACATTTAATTAAAAAAAAAAAGTTTCATGATTATAAACTATCAATAGGACAAAAAGCTGGGTAATATTTAACCTTTGTGCCCCCCCCCCAAAAAAAAACAGGGTGTGCCAAAATGACAGTTATGCTCTTTACACCACTCCATTACTTCTATAGACATTTGACTCCATCAGCAATGTTTATTTACAAGATTATAAAAGATATTTATGTACCTTTTTAAAAGATTTATTATTTACCATTATATATAGAAATAGCTTTGAAAAGAAATCTTTTTATTAAAAAGTTTATAAATAATTATCAAAATATTTAAGAGGAAGAAATGCTCTCAACTTATTTGAATGGATTTATGTGGTGAGGGAAAATGAAAGAAATGCCTGGAAATTGTTTTACTTTTCAAAATTTATAATTACTCATCATTATGTTTATTTAAATTTTCTTGTTCACAGACATTTTTATAAATTTATGAATAAAAAATGTTCTTTTCACATTTATTTCTCTATAAAATGTTTAATAATAAAATATTTCATTATAGTTGGTTCAGATATATTTATAATCTTGTAAATATAAAATTATTCTCTTGTAATTAAGCAATCTAATAAATAAATAATGTTTAATATGTTTGTTGTCAATTCTCACAAATAAGGAAAACAAATCTGTTTTCATATGTTCGAGTTTTATTGAAATTCTAAATCATCACTTTTTAAAACAATAAACATTGCCAAGGAAGTCAAAAGTGTATACAGTAATACGGGTGTCAAGGGAATAGCTGTCCTTTTTAACACACCTTACTTTTTTTTTTTTTTTCTTACGAGCAAAAAAAGTTAAACATTGCCAAAAACTGTACAGAGAGAATGTAAGCGGTAATAGAAAAGAATTTCATTATGAAATCTCAAACTGTGATGAGGTGTTTAAAACAATTAGAAAAGGTTGTTTATATAACACAGGTAGGAACCTGCTATAAAGCAATCATGAGAAAAAATGTTCTATAATGGCTAGTGTAGAAAGTTCAGTCCTCACTTAATATACTAATATGATGACCTTGTGCCAGACTTACCTTTGTAAGTATTGTAAAAGATCTGAGATCTGATTGTGCTAGCATATCAAGCATATTTTTTCAAATGGGTTTTTACAGGAGAGAAGGCCTCTTATTGTGCCTCTTATACTTTTTTTCTTCTTCCATATCTGGCAGTGGGGGGGGATGGATTCTATTCCTTCATTCAATTTCAGAGTTTTTCTTCTCCAAGACTTATTGTGCATAACAAGGCTAAAGAGCTGAGTCTACTCTGCTATTTATTGAGAGCTAGGACGAAAGACCATTATTTTTAATGCCATGTCTCTTCAGGATGTAGGTGAACATAGCTCATCATTTTCTTTTATATCTGCAAATTGCCATGGCAAATCCATATATAGTAACAATAATTATGTAATAACAAATCCGTATACATGGTGGGATAGATAAATTGTTGTTTAAATTATGCAAAAACGAAAATAATACTTGTAGTATGAACCATCTCTGCCATAAATGGATCTGTCCTGAAGAGATATATTCAGGAGAACTCTGTTAATATGCAGAGTATATTAAAGCTAAAGGATATTAAAGATATTAAAGATAAGGGATAAGTATTGTCTAAAACAATTCTACTACAATTTAATATACTCTTGTTGTTAACCATTTTGAAAATGGTTAATTTACTCTGTCCGGAGAAACTTATTATTGACCCCAACATGTTTGACGCCGAACTGGAATATCGTCACAGGAGAGTAACTTTCAGGAACTTCTTGAGCATATACTGTAACCAAAGCTACACTACCTCACCAAATATGTCTCAACGCAAGCTTACAAGTATTTTGCAGACATATCTTCCTATAAAGAGGCTTTAACAGTACTGGACAGGATCTACATTAAAAAGAAAAATGAAATAGTTTCTTGACACTGTCTACAAGGCGTCAGCCGTCAGATTCTACTCATGGATTTTATCAAGCCTTGGTAAAACTAAATAAGGATTGTTCATTTTCTTTGGTATCAACAGAACTATATCCAGCCATATTGATCCTAGATGCCTTGATAAACAGGCTACAGTCCACAGATATCCAACAAAGAATACTTGAAAACAGCACCGTAACAATACATCAGGCATATGACCAGGCAAGAGTACTGGATTTAGGTGAACAAAATGCTAAAAATAACAATGCAGTAACATCTGAGACCTTTTCACCTATTTTGACCTCCCAGTTGTATGAAATGCTAGGCTCTCCAAAAATATCAGCCTTACCTAAACACAAGTTTTTTTTTCTGTTGGGGGTGGCTACAGGGGACAAATGCTATACATGCAGAAAGCAGGGACATTGAGCTAACATTTGTAAAAGTAAGAAAAAGGGGAGCAAAACACTAACTTTTTTGCATCATCGAAAATAATTGGTTGCTTATCAACTACGACAATAGAAATCACTGTTAACGAACAGCCACTAAAAGCACCGACTAACATGGGGAGCACAGAAAATTTTTTTAATGCAAGCATTATGAAACTAAATTTGCTGATAATTTACCTATGCCTAATCAAAGTATCAATGGCTAGTTCATCTCTTTCCATACAAATACTTGGATACTGTTTAGTTGATCAACAAGTAAAGGGTACTCAATACCAAGGGGTAAGATGTCTACTAATGAAAGATCTATGCTGTGACCTAATATCAGGGCACGACTTCTTACACCAACACTCATTAGTCGAAATACCCTTCAGAGGCTCTAAGTCACCCTTTAAAGTCTGCAGCTTAGCAGCTATGAGAATGTTGTACCCAATTTAACACCAGATTGTAAACTGATAGCTACTAAATCTAAGTGAAACAATGAGGAGAATACATTATTTATCCAAATTGAAGTTACTTGTATATTCAAGAAAGGTATAATTGAACCCAGCCATTTGCCATGGAGTGGCCAAAAATAGAAAAAGCAAATGGTAATCAACTATTCCCAAACAATAAACCAGTTTACTTTGCTGGATGCCTACCCTCTGCCAAGAGTAGATGATATGATAGAGAAAATAGTCAAAAACAGTCTATTTAGTATTCTGGATGTTAAAAGTGCCTACCATCAGGTAGGCTATAAGGCCCAGTGATAAACTCTATACGGCTTTTGAGGCCAGCGACAAACCATTAATTTCACAGAATACTGTTTAGTTAGTTTTCAAAGAGTGTATAGACCAGATAATATCAGAAGAGAACCTGTAAGGCACCTCTGCTTACATGAATAGTGTAACTATTTGTGGGGAAAAAAATCGAGCGGAACATGACAAAAATCTTAAATTATTCATGGTGGATGTTAAAAGTACAAGCTTACGCTTAACCAAGACAAATATTATTTTAGACGTAAAAATATAAAATTACTTGGATACATAATAAGTACAAACAACATAAAACCCGATTCAGAACATCAGAATCCATTACTCAGCCGACTGGTCCCAAAAGATATACCTGCTCTGCACTATGCATTAGGAATGTTTGCACACTATGCACATTGGATTTCGTCTTTTTCAGACAAAATCCACCCTTTAACAACAGTATAAAACTTTACGTTATCTCCCATAGCAGAGAAAGTGTCTAACGAGTTAAAAAGGGGCATAGCGAAAGCAGGCATTACTACACCCAATCATACACTGGTAGTAGAGACAGACGTCTCAGAATGCACCATAGCTGCCTCTTTTAGACAGTTGGGGAGGGCCATAGCCTTTTTCTCCAGAACCCTGTCTAAATCAGAATATAGGCATTCTGTAATAGGGAAAAAAGCCTATGCTAGTGTCGAATCGCTGAGAAAATGGAGGCATTATTTAATTTGGTGACATTTTAAACTAATTACAGACCAAAAATCAGTCTCATTTATGTTCATCCCGCAAACAACAAGCAAAATTAAAAATGAGAAGATAGCTACATAGAAAATGGAACTCTCATGTTACTCATTCGGTGTAACATACCATCATGGTAAAGAAAATGCAGCTGTGGACACCCCCACCTCTCATGCTGCTTGCAAAGAAGAGTTAAAGAAACTACATAGAGAGTTGTGCCACCCACAGGTGTTATATGCATGGTCCACATGACAAAAAAAAACCTTCCTTAATCAGTAGAGGATGTGAAAGAAATTGCACTGAAAATAAACCTACATTTTACTGTCCTAACACCAGCAACCCTATGAAAGAATTGCATTGGGTTCTAAAGGATCCCTCAAAGTAATGGTCAATGCAAGAAGTATAATGGAATAATTTGGAAAACTGTTCAACTAGCAGCTGCTGATAAAGAGGTAGCTTTAGAGAATTGGGAAGAACTACTCCCAGAGGCCCTGCATGCAATTAGAATAATGCTATGCATTGCCACTAATGCAACACTCCATGAACAATTCCTCCCATTTCCTACAAGAAGTTTGACTGGAGCATCCCTACCATTTTGGCTCTTGAAACCGGGAGTGATATTACTAAAAAGACAGATGAAACTGAATAAGAATGAACCACTGGTAGATCAAGTGGAGCTTCTAGATGTCAATCCAAAGTAGGCGTGTGTCCGTTACCCTGATGTATGTGAAGACACAGTCTCATGAAGGAACTTGACTTCAGCAGGCGATGAATCGGAACCCACAAACCTAAGTGAGGGTTGTCCTCAGGACACTTCAACTGACTATGAAGAAACAGGAACGTGGTCTTCTTATGAAAAAAGAACACTTGAGTTCTGGTCCCTCAATTGGTGACGAATGGGGTTTCACAGAAGAGAGCCCAACCCACTTCTACTGATACTTCTGAGGGTGAGCAAGCCACTCGTATAAGTTTACGAAAATGCAGCAGGATTAAATTCAATTCTAGCGAGAAAGAAGGATGCCTGTTTGTCAGGGACTTCTTAGCGTTTGTGAGAAAAAAACAGGAGAGAATGTGGTATGATCCATCTCCACCATTAATGGATCTGTCCTGAACAGATATATTCAGAAGAACTCTGTTGATATGCAAAGTATATTAAAGCTTAATGATAAGCAATACATGTTGTCTAGAACAATTCTGCTACAACACTGACATCTCATTTTAACAGATAGGTTTATCAAAATTACACAAAAATATCTTGAAATACTAAAGAGTAAATTTATTCAATAAAAAAAAACAATTGCCATTGGCGTCAACCACAGCCTTCACACAACTTCAGAATCTCCTGCAACTCTTCTGGACAGTTTCCTTAATTAAGTTAGTGAATGCTGCCATAATCCTTGCCTTCAGTTCATCTTTGGTGTTACAAGGAACTTTGTTGGTCGCTCACTCAACTGTGCCCCACACATAATAAAGGGTGTTGCAGTCTGGGGAGTTAGGTGGCCAGATGCAAAGGGTGATGTGGTCACAGAAATTGCCTGACAACCATGACTGGGTTGTCCTGCTTGTGTAGCATAGTGGAGAGTCCTGTGACCAGATACAGGGTTTTCCAGCAGCTACCCTGTTGACCCAGGGCAGTACTACTGCCTCAAGGCACTTGATATAGGTCTCCATGTTGAGTTTGAGACCCTCACCAACAAATTCGGGAGTTCTTTTCTTATTAGAATGATCAGAAGGAGTTTTCCAAGCTGCTGTACCTTTGTAATCACTGTCTTCCAGATTGACACCAAAACACTCTGAAATGTTCATACTCGAGCTTCCTATGCAAATGCCAAGCAGTACTGCATGCAGTTTCCAAATTTCTGGCTGAGTGAATTGTGTCATGGTTTTCTATTTCCCATAGACGGTGCTCAACTGACCTTACTAATCAAATCAAAAACAAACAATATGCACACGTGAAATTAAAAATATAAAATGGCGACAATTTTCCCATCACACCCTGTATAGTAATAATTCCCCATCTCGAAAATTTAGACCAAAATAAAAATAAAAAAATCTTAAGAAATAAAAACAAAACTTTATCAATGCCGAGTCTAAACTCAAGGATGAATAAAGAATTGTTGTTTTGACTCACATCATTTGCAGTGATGAAAAAGTTCCAGGGAAGAAGACTCCCAATTCCCATCAAATAAAAAATCCAGTACACAAATTGAAACCTGGAAAAAAAATATGACAATAATAATAATATTAGTACAAACCTGAAGCTGTCAGAGAAAAGAAAAGTACAAGACACTCTAGAACTTTGAGATCTACAATGTTCTAAACATGCAAGCAAAGAAATTGAATTTGGATTTGATAGGAAAAAAAGACTTTTGGGATGATAGGGTAAAAACAAAAAAAGTGAAAATTAAAATAGCAGGGGCTTGTGGTTGGTGGGGGGGTGCTGAGGTAAAGACATAAACAAAGAAAAAAGTTCTTTAAAAAATATTTTTTATTAATATTATTTGCTATTTACCCTCCTTGTGTGTCTTGATTCGTCAAAACATGGACGATTATGATTCTCCACAGTGTCTTATCTTTATTGTTCTCATCAATACTTACACCTTTATGATCTCACTTTGTGATCTCTCTTATTTCTGCATTCAGTTGTTGTAGCCCTTTACTGATTTCTTCTGTCTTCTGTCAATGTATCATGTGAGTGTTAAATTCTCCCAGCCTTTCTTCCTCTCTATGTTCTCCCTGAATATTTCTGTTATAAATCAGCAGTTTCTTTGTGCTTCCTGTTTTTCTTAGAACTTCCTCATTCATCACATGCTCTGCAACTGGTGTTCTCAACATTCATCAATAGAATTGTATCACAGTTCCCATGACAAATTTTGCATATTGCTGCTAATTTTACTATAAATAGGCAATGTTTTTATATAAAAATATATTGCTGGTATTTTTACTATAAAAATGTATTTTTCATATTTTTTTGTTTGAGGGGTTCACTAGTTTGGACTCTAACAGGTGCTACCACTCTGGATTAGGGTGGAACTAGAAACACCAGCAACTAAGAGGTGGTTCACCACTCCTCAAAATCTCCAATCTTCCAACGAGAGACCTTGCTGATAGATGTTGCTTATTGTCATACTCAGAACTGAGGTGGTAGGAAGTGAAGACTGTGAAGATTAGGAGAATAGATAATGACCAAACTTTGACTTGAAGAGGTTAAGATTGTAGTGTTCAGGAGAGCATCTATGTGGGAGTCAGTTCCACAAAGTAGCAATTCCTGAGAAAAAGCTGTCCGAGTGGAACTTTCTCCTGATACTTGGCACATGGAGGAAATGAGTGTGATTCGACTTCGTGGAAGTAGCATAGCAAGTCCCAGTTATAAACGTATGAAATGGTGGCACTAAAGAATGGAGCGCTCATCTGAACATTTACCATGGAAATGGACACGGAGTAAGATAGGTTTGTAACCTATTATCATCAAAAGGACAGCATATGTATTGTAACTATATTAAATATTATTATTATATAAATTGTGTAAGTCAAGATTTGCTTGAGAAAAGAGGCAAAGATTTCTGCTTGGCTTCTGCCCAAATGTGGAAAATGCATTCAAGTCTAGGGTTAATCATTATCTATCCTACATATCCTCATAATCCACACTTCTTATTCCCTCACTTTACCATCTGACAACAATCTCATTCAATAACCCTCTACGTTGAGTGGCTCTTGGGCCTTGTACTAAGTGAAAAATAGAATTTAAAAAACAAAAAAAACATCCTTGACAGTCAATCCACACTTTTCAGTCTTGGTAATTGTTGAAGCTTGAATAAGCATGGAATAATAATAATACAACACAAAATGTACGTAACAAAATGTATTGAAACAATGAAAAAAGGTACACAATATTTACAGGTAGTTTTGGTATATTCTTGGGAAGACTGTTCCTGCAGAATGGGTTGACTAAGTCGCAGTCGGGCAGAGTCTCTGGATTCGATCTCTTAATCTTCCCTCGTCTTCCGGTACCAACCCATATTTATATGGTCGGTACTCCACTTATGTAAATTAGGTGTATCATACACAACAGTAATTAAAAATGTTTCCAAGATCTTGTGGGGGAAGATTTATTCTCCACTCTGCAATCTCTTCCCTGTAGACACAACATTGCAGCCCATCTCTATCTACTCTGTTGCTATTTCCATGACAAATGCTCAGACAATTTCCATTCTTTCATTTCACCCGTTCAGACCTTTACAGTCAGGACATGCTATGTGACTTCCATGGAACTGAATCATCCTCATTTCCTCCATATTCCAAATGTAAGGAGTAAATTCTACCCAGACAGCTTTTTCCCAAGAATTGCAACTTTGTGAAACAGACATCCATGTGGTTGCTTTCTTCAAGACAAAGGTCAATCATTAATCTCTTTATCCTCATAATCTTTTACCACCTACCACCCTTTCTTTCATTCATATCATACTTCATTCATCTAACTTGAGTGGTTTTCAATTGATTGATTGTCTGTTTAAAAGCACACTAGCTCCTTAGGGGGTCATTTAATGCTAAAATTTAATTTTCTTGGGAGTTTTGAAGTAATAAAAATATGATGTATGTTATTCTGCTTTCACAATTGAATACATGGTAGATGATACTCAGCTTTTATGCATATACATGTTTGTTTGGTTTGGTTTGTTTTACGGCATAACCTCAATACATTATTTAACGCCGACAAGATTTTTATTGCTGGTAATAATTTTTTCTTCAAAAATTCATTGCTTGCAAAATATTTTTACGAAAATGTATTACTGGTATTAAAACCTATTTTTACAGTTTCATAGTTTTTTGATCTCAGTTTAGGGGTTAACTATTTGCCTAAACAGGTGCTACCACTCCAGGTCAGGGTGGACCTGGGAACACCAGCAATTAAGAGGTGGTTCCACACTCCTCAAAACCTCCTGATCAAAGGCCTTGCTGCTGGATGTAGTTTATCGTCTTACCCAGGACAAGGATGTAGTTCATCATCATACCCCGGCCAGATACGTGTTTGTGTGGACATAATTATTAGAGGTGGTGATATGTGTTTTATGTTGTAATTTTGTGCAAGTTATATTTTGGAATACAGTTCAATTTCTTTAAGAAATTGTAGGATATTATAAGGATTAATGTCAGGAAAGTTCTTTCATGTTTTATTCCTTGATCTTTTTTAGTGGCATATCAACCGCCATGGGTTATTTAATGCTGAATCTAAATATTTTGTACATAATTTTATACTTTTAGAGTAAAAGTATGTTTTTAAATATATTTTGTAGATCATAAAATATATTGTTAGTAATTTTACTATAAAAAAGTATTTTTATAGTGTTGCATTGATTGTCATTTTGCTATAAAAATGCATTGTTGGTGATTTTATTATAAAAATGTATGGTTGATTTTTGTGTGGGGTTCATTATTTGCCCATAGCCGGGAGGACCCTAATCGGTGCTATCACCTTGTGTCAGGGTGGACCTGAGAACAACAGCAATTAAAAAGTGGTTTCACACTCCTGAAAACCTGTAATCTCTTGATCAGTGGCCTTGCTGATGGATGTAGTTTATTGTCATACCCAGGACAGAGTGGCTTTTGTGCTTTGTATTGGGTGAACTTTAGTATAAAAAGAAATAATTCTTCTTTTTTATTTTGGTGTATTCATTTTTGTCGATTTGCAAACAAGCTGTTTGTTCGCAATACAAATTGTGGATTATTCACATATTCTTTCCATGTAGAGCAAGCTTTTATTTTATTTTAAATTTTATTTTAAAATATTTCATTGATATTCATTGTTAGTTATTTCTGAACAGAAAGAACACAACTAGTGGCAGTGTACATGTCTTTGTGAATACTTACTTGTCCTTGGGTGGTATTTCCTTATTATTGATGAGCTTTACTGTCTCCGACATATTGGAACGGTTTCTTTTTGCCAAAGTCTACAAATCAAAAGGAAATTTGATACTTTAGTAGGCAAATCATTTTTTAATCCTTTTTTTAAAACCAATCGTTACCTCAAGTAAAATATGAGCAGATATAATTTTATATGTGACCTCATCAGTTAAAAACTTGAAAAAAATATGTTGACCATTATATATATATGAAGAAATATAGTCTTAAGATGTGCTATATTTATGAGATAAAGTGATCAATATCAGTGGTAGAGCATGGGTAAAAATAAAAAATAAAAATAAAAACAAGCAAAATAAATTAACCCAAATAAATAAATAAATAAATAAACAAATAAACGACTTCCAGCAAAATAACCACCAGAATAGACTACCCACAATGCACCACTGACCCGTATATATAAATAGCTGAGAAAAAAAAAACAGCACTCGTGGCCTGACGATTGTATCTAGCATGAAACAGCCTGTCGCCTCTAAGTGTTGACTTCAATGTTCACTTTTATATATATAGTTATATAAATAAATAAATGTGCGTGTGTTCAGTAGTGCAAAGGTTCCTAGTACCGTACTTTTGGAAAATAAAAGACTAAATCCAAAGTAGAATGCTAGTGTAAATTTTTGTGTATATCTTGTATAATATATGTATAAGGGTCAAATGGTGTATGGTAGTAGGCAACCCCTGGTTTCAAGAATACCCAAGATGAATATGGACATGGAAAAGCCCAGGGGAAGAAACAAAAAAAAAAAAAACAACAAATCGACTAGCTAACTATAAACAAGAGGTTCGGAAATGCAGTTTTACATTGCAAAACATATCCAAGTGCCAACTGTGAAAGCGACAATCTTCCAGTGATATGTAAACTTAAAGTGAAACTATGCAAATTGCAATAAGACTCTTGAATGATCCGAATCTGAACGAGAAATATATGAAGAGTGTGAAAAGTAGATACAACGGACAAAATGAAAATGGAAACACAACATGGGGCACATTAAGAGAAGCTTTAGTAACATCAACAATTTAGATCATCACAAAGGAAGATGAAGAAAAAAAGATGAATGGATGACAGATGAAATTTTCAATATGATGGAAAAGAGACAAAAAACAATGCCAAAACACAGAATAGAATATAGGACACTATACACGGAAATAAGGAACAAATGCAAACAGGCTAAAGAGGAATGGCTCAACAAAACATGTCCAGAATGAGTATCACAGATAAAAAGATATATGCATAAAAAATAAGAGAACTAACACAACAAAAGACATGCTCATCAAGAGGATGCATAAAATCCAAGAATGGAATGTTGGTATTAGAGAAAGAAAAATACTTCAGAGATAGAATGAATATATTAGAGAACTCTTTCATGATAAAAGAGAATAACAAGCAATATACAGAAATATTGATGGACTGGAAATATTCAAATCTGAAATGGAATCTGCACTGGCCAAATTGAACAGAAACAAAATGGCAGGGCCAGACAGAGTTGTAATAGATATTATGTTAGCTTTAGATGATTTCAGTATAGACAAGATTACAGAAATAATACATGAAATCTACAACAGTGGTTATATACTGGAAGACTTAAGTAAATTTATTTTCATAGCACTAAGAAGCCAGGGGCAAACAATCAGCCTAATGAGCCATGTAACAAAACCTATCATCCAAATTCTGATGAATAGAGTGTGCAGCAGAATTAATGCAGAAGACAGACAAGAACAGTGCAGATTTGTCAAAGACACTGGAATAAGGAATGTGATATTTATGCTCAGAATGTTGTTACAAAGAGCAATATAAATGCAGAAGGATGTATACCTGTGTTTTATAGATTACACAAAGTTTGGCAAAGTATGCCACAAAGAACTGATCAGCAACCTTGACATATTTGGGGAGGATATTAGAATAATCCAGCACCCATACTGGGCATAAACCATCTGCATATCAATAGAAAATGAGTTCAGCTGATATTAAAAAATAGAAATGTGTGCAAGGCAAGGATGTGTCTTTTCATTGGACTTATTCAATTTATAGTATGAGGTGATTCTGAGAGAATTAGAAGTCCTACGTGGGTTCATTATTGACAGCTACAATCTTAACAACATGAGATATGCAGATGGCAACGTGTTGATAGCAGACATGGAAAAAAGGCTACAAAATCTCCTACAGAATACAAAATTAATTTTTTTTTTTTTTTTTTTTTTTTAAAATATAGCGTTCATAATTTTTTTTTTATTTTTAAAAATTAAAGTATTAGGAAATCAATTGACAAAATTGCCTGAAGATACCAAAAGGCTGAAACCAGGGTAGTGGAATCAGCTGATTTCCTAATTTTCTATACTATATATTTCATGAAATACATCTATTGGATGCTCTGGTACACATCATCAGTGATGTTTCTACCTGAGGTTCATTAGGGGTTTCGGGTCTTTCAAAATCATACCCACTCTCCACAGTGACCCAGCCGATACTGATCGGACATATATATATATATATATATATATGTGTGTGTGTGTGTATATATATATATATATATATATATATATATATATATATATATATATATATATATACTGCAGTAAATACAATATATTTTTAACTAGTCTAGAAGCCATCCTTTGGGTGGACTTTAGCCTTTTACTTTCAGCGTCCTATGTACATAATGTTATCAGAATTTAGAAATAATGAAATTATTTTATCTTTATTTGATACCTTAATTTGGTATAATCTTTCTTCATGTATGCAATTGATCTCTGTAGTTTATTTACATTTATTTTGTGCACAATTTTTAAAATCACCATTCTTTATGATCTCTTCACATGAAGTCACTCTTTTGACAAAACACTAAAAAAAAAAAAAAAAAAAAAAAAAATACATATACTGTACCCTGCTTAAATTTTAATTATGGTTTAATTAGATATCAATTCCAATTGCAGTGAAATGCAAAATTAAAGTTAAACCTTTAATAAAGAATTGTTTTTAAACCTTTCATTCTGTTCAATATTCAAATTTAAATTTAAATGAATTATTTCTTTAATTTTAATCACATGTAACTGCTGTCGTTACTGTTGTTACTTCAGGTTGTTTATGATTTGATGAGATCAAAAAACAGATGGACAGACACACCTTGCTTTATTCATGTAGAAAATGATGCTACTCAATATCAGAGACATAAGCAGTATAGGGTCAAATGTAGATGGACAGCTTTAAAATCACTTATAAAAACATTTAAAATTCTGTTTTAGCACATTTTTTGGTACAACTGAAAGTGAACATGTAATAAACATAAACATGAAAAACAAGGTTATTGATAGCTTACAAATATATATATATATATACACGCACACAAGGTGTAATGGGTAAATTGTCTAAATTACACAAAACTGAAAATAATGTTGACATTTCATTTTAACAGATATATTTACCAACATTACACAAAAATATCTTGAAATACTAAAAAAGGAAATTTATTCAAGAAAATTGCCATTGGCTTTAACGACACCCTTCAGACAAATTCACAATCTTCTGAAACTCTTCTGGACTGTCTCCTTGTTTAAGTTGGTGAATGCTGCCATAAACCTTGCCTCCAGTTCATCTTTGGTGTTACAAAGAGTTTTGTTGGTCTCTCACTCAACTGTACTCCACACATAATAACCAAGGGGGTTGCAGTCTGGGGAGTTAGGTGGCCAGGTGTAAGGGGTGATGGGGTTGCAGAAATTGTCTGACAGCCATGACTGAGTTCTGCTTGTGTGACATGGTGCAGAGTCCTGTGGCCAGATATAGGGTTTTTCAGCAATTATCCTCTTGATCCAGGGGAGTACTACCACCTTAAGGTACTTCATGTAAGCCTCTATATTGAGTTTGAGGCACTAACCAACAAATTTGGTAGTTCTTTTCTTATCCAAACAAAATCAGAGTAACTTTTCCAAGATGCTGTACTTTCTCATTAGACTCATTCAACTCTTTCTGAATCTTCTGCACTGTCCCCAGATTGACACCCAAACACTCAGAAATGTTCATATAGGAGCTTCCAGCATGAATGCCAAGCAGTACAGCGTGCCATATGCCAATTTCTAGTGGAGCGAATAACATCATGAGGCTCTTTTTCTAAAAGGTGGTGTCCAACTGACCTTGCTATACTGTGCAGTCAACAAAATCAAAAACAGACAACAGCCATGTGCAAAATTAAAAATATAAAATGTATGTGTAGTGACAACAATGTAAACAAAGCCAACCCAATGTAGTCTTAACAGATGAAACACGTCACAACTTTCAATGTGCCATACATTTTTTCTTTCAAAAGTTCTTATATATATATATATATATATATATATATATATATATATATATATATATATATAAAAAAAAGAAGAAAAATGAAATACTCACTACCAGGTGGGTGTATCCTTCTGACTCAGACATTTTATTATATATAAAAAAAAATATTGTGAAGAATGCTAAACTGAAGTTATCTTGATTAATAATATCAGTTTGACCCAGAAAAGAAATCTATCAGTTTATCAGGCATCATTTGACAATAACATCTGATCAAATCCTATTTGTGAATACTGTTGTTGTTCAGGAGACAATAATACCTGTCATGTGGTCTCTTTTCTTTATGGATAATAATTTAATTCCTTTTTCTTTTGTTTTTGAAATCATACTTATTATAAAACCCAGGTTGTGTGTGTGTGTTTGTTTATATATTGGATCGGATTTCCTACATTTTTCAACCGATTTCAACAAAACTTCACAGGACTACATAAAATTACCTTGCGGTGGTTCTGACATCGCCAAAAATTGGAAAAACACAATTGTTTTTGCACAGAATCAATTTGAAAGCACAATTAAGAGGCATCACTGTCATGAGAATGAAAGGGGGACAACCCATATCGAGTTATACTTATTATAAAACCCAGGTTGTTTGTTTGTGTGTGTGTGTGTGTGTGTGCGCGCGCGTTCGTTTATATATGGGATCGGATTTCCTACATTTTTCAACCGATTTCAACAAAACTTGACTTTTTTTTTGGCAGGTAGTGTTTCTTATTGTCTTGCACACTTTTTTTTCTTTATTTTTACATTCAGAATGCTTTAAAAATTCCATTTACAAGTCAATTGTTTATAATAAAATTCTATTCAATCGGTAGTCTCATAACGATTGAAAACAATGTTTTTGTTTGAGTTTGACCAATTTGTAAAAAAAAAAAACCTTAAAAACCGTCAACCTTAAAAAAATAATCTTTGTCAATTTTATTTTTCAGTCTTTATGATGGTTGATACTTGATCTATCTCTTACTGTTACATCCCCGGGCAACGCCGGGCTCTACTGCTAGTAGTTAAATATATCAACCAGCTAAAAGTATAACAGCCAAAAAGACTAACCAGTGGAGTGAAGACGTAAATGCTCAAGGTTCAAAATCAGTTCTTAGCTAAGAATACCATGGACAGAGCATGTAAGTAATGAGGAAGTTTTAAGGATAATGGAAATAAAAAGGTTACTTATGCTAAGAATCATAAACAGACAATTGATATTTCTGAAATACACATTGAGGAAAGAGGGCTTGGAGAATTTGACACTCACAAGGCATTTTGAAGGCAAGAGGATAAATGGAGTAATGAGATTGTATATATGGATAGCAGAACATGGAATGAGAGGGATATTGAAAAGACAAATCTTACTAAGAGCTACAAAGGATAGAAAGATGTGAAGAGCCATGACCAAACATGTCCTGAGGGTACATGGTAAACAGAAAAAGAAATAGGTAGCATAACAATTAAGAGGACAGAAAGTGAATTCTTCTATATGCCATGTCCCTTCAGGGCATTGGCAATCATGGCTCACCACAATTTCCTATCTTTTGCAGCTCTTAGTAAATTTTGTCTTTTTGTTATGTCTCAACCCTGTTTTGCCATCCATTTACACAAGTTTGTTACATAGGTTATATAGTGACTTCCTCAGCCCCTCTTGCCTTCAATATGCCCTCTGAGTGTCCAATTTTCCTAGTCCTTTCTCATTTTATGCTTTAGAAATTTCAATTGTCTCTTTCTGATGTTAAGTACAAATGTCCTGTTTATTTCTATTTTCTCTAAAACTGTTCACATGTTGAGATAATGGTATTCTCAGCATCTTTCTGTAGAATCACATTTCTGTTACTTCAAATCTCTTCTTCATCTGTGAGGAAAATAAATTAGTGAGCTAAGTTCTTGACTAGTTTGTAGTGTTAGCCTTTGTTATGATAATAGTAAAATTAGAACCATTTCCATAGACATTTGGCATTCATTGACCAAACAGTGTAACTACTGGTTTAAAATTCATAAAAATCTCTCTTGGCTCTTCAGAATTCAACACATTTAAACCCATTCTGTAAATATCAGCTCTTAAAGTCTCACTGTTTTCATGACTTCCTGCATTATTTGTGATGATGTTGTCATATATTATGGCAGAATATATGTTGGGTGGGGTTGCAGTGGGTTAAACATCGAGAACCAATATTTACAGGGGGGGGGTTGAATGCTAAAGTGTTAAAACAGTTTTTCAGGAAATTAGGGAAATCAAATTCAAAAATTCAAGTAAAAGACTATTCGCGTTTTTGGTTGGGTAGAAAAAAATTTAATGGTTTGACTGTATAAAGATCTTGTTAATAGTACAGGATTTTCATTGTGGCAAATAAAAATAGATACAATTAAAAAGTTGAATACAGAAAAATCACAACTACTATGGCTGGTCCAAAAAATAGAAACAAGAGAGAGAGAGAGAGAGAAAATGAAGAGAAAAAGAAAACAAATTGTAATGAACTGGTTTAATGGCTCATTGATCAGAGCTCAGGTGAGGTAAATCAATAAAATTCTTGTCCATACAAAAGAAAAAGTACATGAAGATGGAAAATCCAAATAATATAAAAGTGTTTGATAATATCCTTATTTCCTTTTCTAGTTACATGTAATGTTCATTTTCGGTGTTGTTGCTAATGTCCTTGGGAAAAGCATGAATCCATTTCTCCCCCCCCCCACGACTAGGCATAAAAAATGCCCCACAAAATAACATACATTATGTCTTTTCCTATATATACATAAATGCGATACATTTAGTGATTCTTTAGAAAATCCAAAGAAGAATCTGTAATGTTATTCGTTTTGACCTGGCATCTCAGCTTCAGTCACTTTCCCACTGCCGTAATGTAGCTATAGTGTATCTTTTCTCTAAATACTTTCATGGTAATTATTCTGATGAAATTCTCTCTATGGTATCAAGATATCATGAATTTAAGTCCAGTACTAGATTGGTGGAAAGGTCTCTTCATTTTACAGTTGAAATGGCTAAATGAATCCGTAAGTTCTATGCTAACAGTTTTTTCTGTTGCATTTCTCATTTACAGAACTCACTTCCAACTTCTTTCTTTGCAGTCAACTTTAATTTTTCAAAGATTTAAATGTAATGTCAATCATTATCTACTGTCTTCTTAATTCTTGTTATTTTATTGGTCTCTCTCTCTCTCCTTAATAGTAGTTTTTCTCATATCCTGTCACACACAGTAACTCCTTGGATCCACCCCAAGCAAAGCAATAAAGCTACTTACATTTTTTTCTTACCCTATCGAGAATATCTGTTGTTCATTTAAAGAAACCACTCTATGGTTTCTCTTTGGCCTATCTGAATTGCCAGGATCCCTCTACCCTGCTTTGGGGCTATTATTAAATATCACTTATGAATTGTTTATTTCTGGGGCTGGTTACAAAAGAAATGATTCATTGCAAAGCAAAAGCACAGATAAGAAAAGAACTGTTGCATATTTTTAGAAATAAGCACACAAATTTATTTTCTTAAATTATGAAATGGAGAAAAGATTTGATTATCTTATACATTTTTAGACTTCATTTCTACAGTTTTAACAAGATTTTCAGCTCTTTTCCTTAACTGTCCATCTTTATAACCTGAACTCTAACAGAATCACATGACTGGGTGTTAGGATCTTGAATAAAGAATATAAATCATTCTATTCAGAACTTCCTGAAGATTAGAATTTGTCAGATAACTTGAGAATGGCACAAACTTGATTGGCCAAAACACTGTAATAAAAACAACAAAAATAGGGATAATGAATCACGTAAGAAGACTAAACATGTTCATTTCAAACTTCATAGTGACAAAAGTCAGTTCAATAAGAGAAAGATATTCAGCCATGAATTTAAATATATTTAAATGTTTAATTAAAAATGAAATAAAGAAATTAATTTCAATGAAATAAAATCTCTCAAGTCTAAAATTTCATGACCAAAGAGTTTCTGAATTTTTAGGTTTTAAAGATTGAAGATGTTTAATAACACAGACAGACTGAAATTCTTTTTTATGGTTGAAGAAAAACTGAAAATCCATATATTATAAAATGATATGCTATAATAATTTGATTACTTTCTTTTTTTCTTTTTTTTTTTTTTTAAATCATTCACCCTAAGCAAGGCAATAAAGCCACTAAAATGTGTTACGGAGTGTGAAAGAATATGAGAACAGTAAAAACATTATTAAGGAGAACAAGAATTAAGAAGGCAGAAGATGACGACTGACATTGCATTTAAATTTTTGAAGATCAAAGTTGACTGACAAACAAAAGGATGAAAGATCCACAAGCGAGAAGTGCGAGAGAAGAAACTATTAGCATAGAACTTATGATTTCATCTAGGCATTTCAACAGCTACCAATCTGCCACTGTACTTTGTAAAGTTGCAGTTCAAAATATGTCTTAAAAATGTGTCTTTGTGATTTTATTTATACTTTGGTAAATGCTGTAAAATGTTTATAGATTAATGAAACTTGATCAGACATTCACCAAATGTAGATAAAAATGTTTCAAATGAAATAATAAGGACACTGGACTGAATAAAGTCACCCCCCACAAAAAAAAACAATAAAAAAAAAAAAAAAAGAAGCTGCTGTGCTTGTGAAGAATTTGCTTGTGTTTTTGTTAATGTACTTGTGTTTGTAAAAACAAGAAGGATGAGAAAGTTTTGAAAATATCTATACAAATAAAGAGCAGTGTCCGACAATCTGTCCGTTTTTTGACCTCAGCGAATCGTAAACAACCTGAAGTAACAGGTAGTAACTCCTATAGTTACACATGATAAAAATTAAATAAATAACTGATTTAAAATTAAATTTAAATATTGAACAGAGTGAAAGGTTTAAAAAATAATTATTTATTAAAGGTTTAACTTTAATTTCACTTTTCGTTGCAATTGACATTGTCTCGCTGTAATTAAAACTTAAGCAAGGAACATACATTGCTCATGTTTTTTTTCTTCTTATTCTAACATGCATATTGTGAAATATTCAAAATATTACATAGTTTAAATTCCTTAATGTCTTTTAGGAGTGACTTTATGTGAAGGGATCATAATGAATGATGATTTAAAAAAAAAAAAAAAAAAAAAATTGCATGCAAAATACATGTAAACAAACTACGGAGATCATTTGCATATATGAAGAAAGATTATACTGAATTAAGGTGTCGAATAAAGATAAAATAATTTTAATATTACTAAATTTTTATAACATTTATGTACATAGGACGCTGGAGATAAAAGACTGAATGCTTGAAAGCTCTTGGCAGGAGCTAGCCTAAAGTCTGCCCAAAGTTGGTTTATAGGCTAACTAGTAACTAAATAAAAGGTAAAAATAAATATATAATATATTTGGACAATTATCAAGATATGCAGAAAAATCAATCAGTTCAAAGTTTAAAGTGAAAAAAGCAAATACATATTTTTTCAATGTTATCTCCTTTGTCAATGCACTTAATTTATGCTGAATATTAATCATATAGACTCAACATTATACTGTGAAAATTTCAGATCAAAATAGAAGTAAAAAATATGCATCAAGTTACCAACTTACTGATTCATCCTCCCTCTCTTACACATACACACATGCATACACACACAGAGTTTTCCTCTGCAATCTGAAAATGAAGAAACAGTTCCCATTTATTTATAGGAAAAGATTTTGAGCATTCCCAGGCCCTAAAAATAACACTGCATGAGATTTTGAAAAGACAGGGTTGGGGAAGATATGTCAGGTGTTTGAGTGCAGACAAAGAATTGCTGGATAGAAAAAAATGCTGAGAGGTTAAGTCGTCATATTTTAGGCTTTTCACATCAAACCTCAACCTTTGGCATCAAGTCAGGTGGACATAGAAAATTTTTTGAATCTGTGAACATTCTAAATATTAGATTGCCTCCTCCCCACAACTACAATAAAATTAAGGATAATTGCTTCTGTGTTTAATGCCATTTCAGATAGTGGGTGAGTCCTGTACGAAACAAGCTCTGTTCATATATCTGAACCTGAAAAGTAGCAGTCTAAAAACTGGCAGGATGTAACCAATAGAATCTTGTCTATCATATTGAAAACAGCCAGTATTCCTATAATGACCAAGACTGACAAAAGTACTCAAATAGAAAACAGCCAGTATTCCTATAATGACCAAGACTGACAAAAGTACTCAAATAGAAAACAGCCAGTATTCCTATAATGACCAAGACTGACAAAAGTACTCAAATAGAAAACAGCCAGTATTCCTATAAGGACCAAGATTGACAAAAGTACTCAAACAGAAAACAAAAACATGAACACTTTCTCTACTATTTTGATTTGGATGTTACAGCTTATTTGAAAATTAGAAAAAAATACAATAGAAAATTCGATACAAGCTCTTTTTATGAGACAATAAAAAAATTGAAGTATTTCTCTTCAAAATAAAAAAAAACATGTAGTGCAAGAAGATACTATTAAAAGAAATAAATCTGATGAAAAATATGCCTGTATGATGTTTTGTGTGAAATATGATTTCCAAGTGTTGTTACTTAAGATTCAATATGTAAAAAAACAAAAACAAAAACCAAAGATAATACTTGCCATTTTCAATATAAATAAGAGCTGATGAAAAAAATGAAATCCGGTTTGTGGTAGGAAGAATCAGTGACCAAGTGTATCTTTGAAATGAATGAAGAGTTTAAAGAAAAATTCTTAGCTGACCTTTAATCTCTCTCCGCAAAAAGAACAGTCACAGCTTTTAACCTTTTCTATATAAAATTACAAATGAAAGTGATAACAAAATAAACAAAGCAGAAAATCAGTTTTGTTTGTATAATGGGATGTCTACAAAATGCCTGCCTTCACCAGTTGATGAAACAAAGCTTCTGCCGTGTTAGTGTTAAAGGCTGCTTCCTTGGTGAAGAATAGCAGGAAACTAACATATTTTAACACCTAACCTATATATACTAAAATGTCAAAGTATCAAATTTATCCCCAGTGTAAAAATCTGCTCAAAATGGCCTGATGCTCAGGCAGATTGTTTTTTTTTTTGTGATCATTTCACCCCTCCAAACAAGGCAATAATGCCAGTAAGGTGCCAGGGTTTACTTAGTGCAAAAATATTAAAGAGAGAGAAAAATAATAATAAAAAAAAAAAATCAGGAATTATGACAGAAGATAACGATTGGCATTGAATTTAAATTTTGAAAATCAAAGTTGACAGGAAAGCAAGTGGCTGGAAGAGAGATCTGCAAGCAATAAGCATGAGAGAAGAAATTGTTAATATAGAAGTTACGGTTGTATCTAGTCATTTCAACCATAAAATGATGAGACCTAATATGGTTCTGTGCTTAAATTCGTAATTGTGGTACCAAATGTATCTCAAAAATGTGTCTTCCTGATTTTATTTATACCTTGGAAAGCAAGAAGTCAGATGAGAGTTCTGCAAACAAGAAGTGCAATAAAAGAAAATGTTAGCATAGAATTTTATGGTTGCATCTCTCTTGCCATTTCAACTGTTAAATGATGAGACTTTGCTACCAATCTAGTATTGTGCTTAAATTCACAAAGAGGAAAGCTCATCAGAACAATTACCATGAAAATTGAAAATATCTATAAAAA
This sequence comes from Acanthosepion pharaonis, assembly GCA_903632075.3. NCBI lineage: Eukaryota > Metazoa > Mollusca > Cephalopoda > Sepiida > Sepiidae > Acanthosepion > Acanthosepion pharaonis. The sequence goes on from CAHIKZ030002346.1 coordinate 770,358, forward strand.
AGGCACAGGGATGTTATGATAGTGAGAAAAGACTGAAAATGAGATGCCTGGTTAGGACCAATAATATTGCAGATTCTTCTCTGGATTTTATCAAGAATCTCGAAATACATAGCAGAAGCAACAGACCAGATGTGACAACAATATTCAATGCATGGATGAACAGTAGACTTATAAATATACAAGAGAGATTTTAGTGAGAAAACTAGTCTAGCATGACACAGTGAACCAATATACTCTTTCCACTTCATGTTAACAGAAAATGTTAAACTTAGAAGGTATAATGAGTCACTCCCCTGGAGGTTAGCATTAGTCTTGTTGATAAGGTTCTTTCAGATGATTAAATGAGAACAATTTAATTTTGGAGGACTTAAAATTAGCAAACCATTTCTTGTCCTAGTTAATAACAGATTGTTTGTCATCTGTTGTTAACTGGGGTAAAATAGTTAGATTCAAGATTGAAGGCATGTAACAATTATTGAAGAAGAGTCAAAACAAAAGGGAATAATTCTGATAATTTATCAGCCTGTAGGAAATTAAGCATTTGAGAAAAAACATCCAAAAAACAAAACAAAAATGCATTTACAAATTTAAATATGCAAACGACTTTATAGCATTACATTTAAAACAGGAGACTCAATCCCAAATTGAACAGGATCAGAAATCAAGTCAGGAAAAAGCGGTATTTAATTTTTAGTCATAAAATAGGTAATATTTTAAGACACTTTTTAATTGACATATCTTGCAGAATCTGGGGGAAAAAGTCATAGGAAAAAAAGAAACAGGATATGGTTAGACTTTTATTCAAAAAGTAGATGAAATTCAAGTCTCATAAATAAATTGAAAATTCAAATGTCAAAGTGAGACTTTCTTTATATAAAGTCGAGTCTTATGGGGTACTAGGACTCCCTAAATATGAAATTTATTGTATATGTGACTGTAGCATTGTTAGAAAACTTTTTTTATAGCTTGGATCAATTTACTATGGATTTCTGTTGCAAACAAAGTCGACACCTAAACATGTGTACTACCCAACAAAAATAGATGACTTTATTATCAGCTACTATAAATTAAATGTGACTTTTTTCCTACCAAAAATTGTGACTTTTTTTCTTATGACTTTATTACCGGCCACAATCTTGGACACACTGACTGATTTGTGTTTTTTATGGCTTATCAACCCTCTCTGGTTTATTTAAAACCGAAACATGTTTGGGGTTATAAGAATAATTCTTTTTATTGTGAGTAAATACTGCATTAACAAGATTTTAGAATCACAATAATTTTACTAAATATCCTATGTAGTTTAAATGAGTCTCTATAACTACGATGTCACTTGTACAAATCAAGATACCACTGGTTCAATTCACTGTTCTTGTTTTCTGCACTCTTCACAACGTAAATCCGAGTTTTCTTCTGCTGTTTTCACTGCTTCAGCCCTCTTTTATCAGGCCAACACTGCGGGCGACTAACCAATCAGCGTTCTTCACTTTTATTCTCGGTTACCCAGGCAAATAGCCTCCTCCAGGTCGACCAATCAACACACAACTTGCTATTGGTGGAAGCATGCCAAACTGTACAAAAAACCTTGTTACCACACATACTGCTAGACAGGAGAGCAATGCCATTTTCATGGAGCAAACTTGCCAATGTCACGTGCCACATGTTAAGGTAAGACCCTTATTTTCCTATGCACCAGATGCAAGCCACTCTGGCTCGCTTGGTTCTATGGGGCTGTTCACCACATCCTACTAGCTTGCTGATGGGAGTGAAGTGAGGAGGATTCATACTTTTCTTACTCTTGTGTGTAAGTGAATATAATAAACCTGACTGGAATTTAAACTCAGACCTCTGTTGGACACATGGACAACACAATTAATTCTAGGTTTGCCAAAAACAAAATAAAGATGCACTTTATTCAATAATTTTAAAGAAACTTAAGATAACAACAAAGATCTGTCTATATCTCTGAAATGAGGTATTATGATTATTTACATTATTTATATAACTTGAATTGTTATCCTTATCTTCATTGCCATATTCACAATGTTTTGGCTGTTGTATGCTCCGGCCTTCTCCAGGTGAATGGAATTTCCTCAAGGAGACATGGCCCAGTGGATAAAGACATTGGTTAGATCCAGTGACTAAACCCAAAGAGTCATGAGTTCAATACCAGGCCACAGGAGTGGTGAACCAAAAAACTTGGTGAGTTGAGTTAAAGGGAAATAACTGAGACATTTGGAAGAGGCATGGCATGTGGAACTAGAACAATATACTCTGGTGGATGAAATAAAGAGTTCAGTTTGAAATTCCAGTCACTTGAAGAAAGCCGAAGTGTACAATGACCAAAACATTGTGAATATGGCAATGAAGATGAGGATAACAGTCTGAATAATGTAAATAATGTGGAGAAAACAAAGATATCTATTTCCACCATTTACTGGCAATACATAATACACATATTGATAGGCACTTATATAAGATCATGAAAGCATGTGTAGTGTAACTATTTTTAGCATAGAAAGTAAATTCTGGCTAGGTCTGTTATATTCACTTAACACTAATGCTCATGGAAAAGGCATGAATTCATCTTCTTCCAGTTTGGGGCTAAATAACAAGGCAGATGTGGTTCTCTTGCCTTGTGGTGGCAACCAGTCTAGGAGAAGGAAATCTCTGCATTCAAACTGGTGTTGTGAAGTAGGAGAAGGCCATTTGTTGTATTGAAGTTTGGTCTGGTCATTGATTGAAATTGATCATATACAGCCAATGACAAAATTATTTGTACACCCATCAATCTTGAATATTTTTATCCATTTCTCAGGATCTAATAACTGTATGATGCCAGGTTTTTTATATGTTAATAAGCACAGAAAAAGGAATATAAAACTCAATTTTCAGAACAATAGGGCAAATACAACAAATTTGACAGGGGAATTATTCAAAATAGGAAAAGACAAATTATTCGTATAGTAGAAAATATTGTTTTAAATTGATTGATTTGTGTAAGTAATTTACATAATTATTTTATTGGTGAAGCCTTCTAGACTATTTACAGAGTGTCACCATTGTCATTCTTACGTTAACAACACGATGGGGAAGACAAAGGAGCTTAGCGTTGACATGAGATGCAGAATTATTAACTTCCACAAGCTGGAAGATAGTTACGGCACTATTTCAAACAAATTAGCTATCCCTAGATCTACAATACAGTCCGATATAAAGATGTTTAAACAGTTTGGCATTACAGAGAATTTGCTTGGGCATGGCAAAAAACCCCAAATTGTCACCAAAAACTGCATGAAATGTAATTGCATGATTATGTATCACCAGATTAATATAAACCCAAGAGTTTACAAAGACATCACCAAGAATTTTGGATACAATGGGTATCAGCGTAAGTACTCACACAATGCAACGTTGTTTAAATAGAAATGGTTTGTATGGAAACAGATCATGATGAACCCCTCTTCACAAACCATGTCACATTGTTGCTTGGTTTAATTTTGCCAAAATGTTCTTGGACAAAGAAAATTGGTTTTGGGAACAAGTACTACGGTGTGATGAAACAAAAATTGGGTTTCTTGGATATAAAGAAGTAGAGATTTGGCACCAGAAAGGTGAGTCTTTACTCCCAAAGAACACAGTGACAACATTACAATGTGGAGGCGGGTCGATGATGATTTGGGGTTGTTTTAGCTCAAGAGAGACTGGACAATTAATTGCAATAAGAGGAATAATGAAATCTTTAGACATTATAAAAATTCTGGATGAAAATCTACAACAATCAGCACAAAATCTTGATCTAGGTTGGTGATTTACTTTCCAGCAAGATGACGATCCCAAACATATGTCTAAATCAGTGACTGCGTGGCTTCAGAAAAAGAAGATTACAGTGCTGCCATGGACTTCAAGGAGTTTCGACTTGAATCCTATTGAAAATCTATAGCAGGAATTAGAACATATAACCATTGAAGAATGGAAGAAAATCTCTGAAAAGACTCATTTAAATTTTATCAAAAACTTTAAAAAAACGATTGCAGCAAGTTATAAATATGAGCAGCCATGCTATTGTCTATTAATATTGTGAAAATTGTTGAATTTTTCTATTTTTCATACTGTACAAATAATTTTGTTTTTTCCTATTTTGCATAATTTGCCTGTCAAATTTGTTGTATTTAATCTATTGTTCTGAAAATTGAGTTTTATATTCCTTTTTTGTGCTTATTAGGATAATAAAAAATTTGGCATCATACTGGCATTAGATTCTGAGAAATTGATAAAAATATTCGAAATTGATGGGTGTACGAATAATTTCGTTGACTGTATCAATTATTCTGGATCTTGTCATTGAATCATGAGGGTGGGTGTGGACCTCTGCACAACTCTTTCTTCTTCAGGGTAATGGGCAATCATGACTCTCTACAACTCACATCTTGACCTTTTTCTCTTGAATATGACCAGTCTTCCAGACTTTCTGTATTCTTGCAGTTAATGGTTAGTTATTTTTTCTCACTTTCTTCTATCACCCTATTGAGGAGGACCTATAGTTTTCTTTCTGGGTCAGCCACCAACATAGTGTCATCTGCATATCTTATATTGTTAAGATTACACCCAATGATAATAAATCCTAGTAGCATCTCCAGCACTCTTAGAATAGCTCTGCTGTAGAGGGTGAATTAATCTGGCGAGAAGACACATCCTTGTCTTATGCCCCTACTCATCTAAAAGTCTACTCATGCACACACTTGTTCTTTCTTGTAGGGAACCCTTGGAGATAGATAATGTTAGGGTATTATATAAATATTAAAATTTAATATAACAATGTCTGTTGGTATATTGGTACCACCATTCTGTGTAAGAGGGCTTGAAATTAACATCATCGCAGGAAAGATAGAACATTGGTTTGGGATGATTTGTTAGGTTCTTTGAGATGATGCCAGGATGATACAAAATTTTAAATTAAAATTATGTTGTATTTATACTAAAAGCAACTAATTTCTTAAGAAAATAAAAAAAATTCTCCCAACAGGCTTTTAATAAATGAAGTATGCACAAACAAACACACATGCAAGCAATAATAAAATAAAAAGATTTTTAAAACTTGTTGTAATGTTGTCTTTGTTCAAAATAGCTGAGAATTAGGAAAGCCATAGTTAGAGAGAGAGAGAGAGAGAGAGAGAGAGAGAGAGAGAGAGCATTGAAGGAGCAGAAGACAAGGTAGGGAAAACAAAGAGGTTTTTAAAATAATCATACATAGAACAGAAATACTTGAGTAAATCAAATCCTACTCTAATGTGGCTACCTGTCATATTATAATAGGAGTAGTCCAGTGTCACAGAAGTAGAGAAGAGCAGGAAGTACACAGAGTCCTACTCTACAATGAAACTGATGAATGAAATCTAAAAGAAAATTGAAGTACTTAAATTTAGATAAATGTACTATGTGAAAAACATTAGTAATTAATTGTAAAGAAAAGAGTACTGAACTGTTATGTTATACCAGTCCACTTGTATGGCAGCGAATGCTAGACAATCTCCTCAAAGATGAAAAAGAGAAACAGAAATGTGGTTTCACAGAAAGATGCTGAGAAAACCATGGACCGAACATGTGAGCAATGATGAAGTTTTGGAGAAAATGGAAACAAAAAGGAAATTTTATATTTAACATCAGGAAGAGGCAGTTGAAATTTCTGGGGCATGTAATGAGGAAGGAGGACTTGGAAAATCTGATCCACACAGGACAGATTGAAGGAAAGAGAGACAGAGGAAAACAGCGCGTAACAGACTTGATGAGCTTGAATAAATGGATAGTAAAACAGTGTTTGGGAGAAATAACAAAAACACAAAACTTAGAGCTACAAGGAACAGGAAGATGTGAAGGTCCACAATCATCTATGTCCTGAAGAGACATGCTACATAAATGAAGAAGATACAAAGCAAGAAATTATATTTTTTTTTATCAATTTTTACTTGAAAAATTCGAATGAGTCTGAGTTAAATAGCAATAGGCACGTTCAGATCCAAAAACGTCATCAGTCTGAGATTTTGTACTTTCAAGGGTCGTAAATCAGTCTTGCAAGTCCAGTGTCAGAAAATATTAGGGGTGTAAAACAGGTAAAAAATTCACACCTCTTCCCCCACAAAGAGACAAGCAATCCTGTGATTCAAATTAGTGTTCTGAAAGACTGTGATTGGTTAAGACTGGCTGGGAAGCACAAATGATTATCATATTCTAAGGTCGATAAAAGTCAGCTTGATTTTCTTTTTTGACAGACTGCAGAAAAAAACATCAATTCTTTTCCCAGGTAAGACTTGGTTTTCTCCTTCATCACTATAAAATCATTAACAAACAATATTTATGTGCTTTCTGCTATCTAAATTAAAAATACAAGTGTGAATTTAAAACAAAAAAAAAAACATGAAAAATTTACACTGTTCGGACTGTTGTCCTCATTTTTATTGCCATATTCACAAGATTTTGGTCAATGCTCAGATAATATTTGTTGGAATTTTGAACTGAACCCTTTTCATCCATGGGACATAGATTGCTTTAATTCCAACAAAAATCAGTTGAAGATGGCCGAAGCATACAACAGCTGAAACGCCATGAATATGACAATAAAGATGAGAACAACAGTCCAATCAATGTAAAAAGTTACAACACCTCATCTTAGAAATATAGACAGATGATGAAAAATTTACTAATGAGGTTAGGCATGTAATTATAATTAAACCCTTTTGAAAAAAAACTTTAAAAATTGTTCCTTCAGATGAGGCTTGAGTGGTGGTTTGAAACAAATTGAAATCAGACTGTTCTTTACATTCTAATAAATGACATGATAGTATCTGTCTATATTTCTGAGATGAGGTATTATGTCCACTATTTACATTATTCGGACTATTGTCCTCATCTTTGTTGCCATATTTATTACAATGTTTTGGCCTTTCAGTATCTGTCTATATTTTTGAGATGAGGTATTATGTACACTATTGACATTATTTGGACTATTTTCCTCATATTTTACAATGCCAGTATATTTATTTTTACAATGTTTATGGCCCTTCAGTATCAAGGTCTATGTCCTTTTGAGATGATATTTATTACAATGTTTACCTTCAGTATCTGTCTATATTTTGAAATGAGGATTATTGTATTTACATTATTTGACTATTGTCCTCATATTTACCACAATGTTTCGGCCATTGTATGCTCCTGCCTTCTTCAGGGGATGTTGAACTGAACCCTTTATTTCGCTCACTGAGGTAGACTGTTCTAGTTCCACTTGCCATATTTAATGGATGTCATCAGTTATCTCCTGTTAATTTCCCTCGGAAAGTTCTCCTTGAAGACACATAGCACAGTGGATAAAGGCATTGGTTAGATCCAGTGACAGGACACAAAGAGTGTGAGTTCAATACCCAGTTAAGGCAGTGGAGAACTATGGCTGAAACGTTGTGATAAATATGACAATGAATAATGTAAATAATGGACATGATAGAAATGTTAAAATTTCTATCTCTCGACAACATTCTTACAACTAGAGATTGATTATCATCAAGAAGGTGGCTTGGCTATGAGTATGCTATTACCACCAGTAATGGCAAACACATACATTAAATATCTTAGGAATGCCACCACTAAAGTCAACCATACACAAAGATATGCTGATGACACCTTCATACACTGGCCTCACCAGGAAGATATGCAAATACTGCAAGACCATATGTACTCAATAAGACCTTTGATCTGGCTACAATGGAAGAAGAAACCTAACATTAACTGGCTTTCCTAGATGTACTAATAACTCACATAGAGAATAGGTTCAAGACATATATCACAATCCAACCTTCACTGGACAATAAGTTAACTTCAATTTCTATCATCCATACTGTTTAAAAAAGGACAGTCCAATTCTTATAACAATGGGTGAAAATAGTAAGTGGTAGCCCAGGCATATACCAACAAGAGATGCTCAGCATCAAATATACGCTTGCAAGCATAACATCAGCTTTCTGCAGGCAAAAAGCCAGAAGATTGGCAAGGAGGGAGAGCAAAAAACTATTATATAGTCTGTCATCTTTACATCATATATGTGTTGCAAAGGTTCCAAAAGTTCTTTGGTCCTTACAACATTGACACAATATCCAGAAGTTGTGTAACTTTGTAGTGATATCTCTGCAGAGTCAAGCCTAATACAGAGGAGAAGATGAAATGATGTGTATTCTAGTTCTTGAAGATGTGTCAGAGAATATAAAAAATATAACTAGCTAAAATCTAAGAGTAAGTTTGGAGGAACACTGAAAAGCAGTAGGGATGAGACAATGAATTTAAATATGTCTGATTATGTATGAGTGCTCACCAATGCCGTTGAAATTAAGCAAAATTTTAAGACATTTCTTTTTTTAGAAAATCTTGGTAAAAATATTTTTTTTACATTTGTTACTCCATGCTTATTTAATTTTAGGAAATTCTTTGTTTAGTGCTTAACATTTATATTAGTTATGAGGTAAAGTCCTCGGAGAATTTAAATTATGAATTTTTTTTTTGTTAAACAGAACATCCAGTTACAGAAAGTCTGCTCTGAATTGTAAAATAAAAAAAAATGAAACAAGACTAAGACACTATTTAATTAGAAATGCTTTTATGAATAAACTATGGACATGATTGTCTTAAGAAAAAATTTTTTTTCACTGATCAATGATTTCTTACAAGAATTGTTTTCATTTTATTGGAATTTTTATTTGAATAATTTATAAATTTTTCAATCTTTTAAAATTCTGCCTTAATTTGTTGCAGTCAAGTGATATTGTTATTAAATAAAACTATATTTACTAATAATAGTCATAGCTTACTACAATTCAGCAACACCCCTGTATTTTAAAAATAATTTGTGTGGGTATAAAAATGCCGAACTTTGTAAATACTGATGTCCGTACACAACATTATCAGAAAATAAGAGCTGTAATTATAGTAAATTTAAAATGTATTGGTAATTTTCTAACATGTTCTCAACAAGCACCTTTGTAAGTAAGACTATAAAGCCAAAGTACCTAAAATTCAATAAAATATTCTTTCTATTCTTTTTACGAGCCATGTCCTTTCAGGATGTAGATGATCATGGCTCTCCACCTCCCTCTATCCCTTGCAGCTCTTAACAAGTTCCTTCACTCTGCTTCCTACCACAGACCATATTCTGTCATCTACTTAAGCCCACCAGCTATGTCATGCATTGTTTTCCCTTACCTATCTTTCTCTCTATTCGACCCATGAGTATCAGATTCTCTAAGTCCTCCTTCCTCATCATGTGTGCCAGATTAAAAATTATATCAAGAAAGGTGTTTAAGTTATGTCCGTCATGTAATTTTACAACAAGTATTTCTCCCTTACATAAATCTAGCAAATATCAGGTTATTGATAAATGTGTTAAAACCTCATAAAAACATCCAACTCCAAGTTAAAAAAATGCTTTTCTGCAATATTCTAAACTAAAAGAAAATATTTTTTTTAATCCAGATTAATTAAATTTTAAATCAGTTAATCATCTTCAAATAAAGTTCCAGAAAAATATTTTATTTTTGAAAGATTTTTTTAATAAAGAGAATTATTATGTTGTGTTTCAAAACAAAACAAAAAAAAAAAAATAATTCCCATTAATTTATATTTGGTTTGATATACAGCAAAGTATTTTTCTTATTGGAAATATTAATTTTAATCTATTAGCTTGAAATTAAAGCTAAAATAAAAGATTCAAAAAATATTTTTCATTTTTAAAAATTCATTTCAAACCTTTTTTTAAGGTACCTACTGTAAATAATGTTGTTATGATGTTAATTTGGGGTTAGTAGAGACAAACGCCAAATAACACTTAACAATAAAAAGGGTTTTAATAGGTTGGTAAAAAGGCACAGAAATCGCCTGAGTAGTCAATAACTAGCTCAGCTAAGAACTTCTCTGTCTATCTATCTTCCCCATGTCAACTGACATGCCACTATTTAAAGTCTTTGTTCACAGACAAGTTCATCTTCAAGAGGGGTGGTAGGTTTCCGACACAACACCTCCCCCTTGAGATTAATTCTGGAGGAATTAATATCTTTTTCTTTTGGGATCTGGACTTAAACGTTCCACCCTAGTTCTTTTTCTTGTCCTTCTTTGGAAAACTGTTTCAGGCAATGGTGGAGTTGGTATATCGAATAAATCATATAATACCTCCATTGGTTCTTCATTTTCTTTACTTACTTCTTCAATGATTCTTTTCCTTAATTGGTTCAAATGTCTTTTGTGTGTCCATTTTTTACTTCTTATCATGTATAACATCATACCAATTCTTTGAGTTACCACTCCATCTTGCCAAAATTCCTTCCCATTTTTGTAATTTTTAAAAAAAACTTTATCTCCCGGCCAGAGATATTTCATATTTTCCTGATGCGTTTTGTTCTGGTAACTCTTTTCTTTCCGGCAGCAGCCTATTGAACACCAATCTAATTTTTCTAGCAAACATCAGTTCAGCTGGAGGCATCCCTGATATTACGTTTGGATTTGGTGTTATTCTGTATATACTTAAAAACTGCTGTATATTACCATCATCTGTATTAGTACCATTTGTTTTATTAAGGGCTCTCTTGAACATATCAACAAACCATTCAGCCTGTCCATTTGACCTAGGATGGTACGGTTAAGTCGTGATGTGGTCAATTCCCAGAGTCTTACAAAACGTCTTAAATTCACTTCCTGTGAATTGAGTTCCATTGTCGGTGACAATTTTTTCTGGTACTCCAAAACGTGCAAACAGTTCTGTAAGAAAATCTTTTGTTACAGAAGCAGTTGGTCTTTTGCACTTAAAAATTTCAGGCCACTTGGAATAGCTATCCACAACTATCAAGTAGAAATTACCATTCATGGGTCCAGTATAATCTATGTGGAGTCTGGTTCATGGAACATCTGTTTTTGGCCATGGTGTGTATTTTACTGGCGGTGCTTTCGCTGCCATTTGACACCCTCTACAAGTTTTAACTACCTGTTAAATGTCTTTGTCCATATTTGGCCAATAAATGTAACTCCTCATCAGGGCTTTCATACGTCCAATACCACTTTTGTAGTACAACCGATATCACAACCCTTCCAGCATATAACAGCACTTCATCACATATGGAATATGCTGGTGAAGAAGTTTTATACTTTTCTGAAGTTACAACTTCTTTCATTTTTCTAATAAAAATGTCGTTTTCTGCTTTTAATTTTATTTCATCTAATGTCACCGTAATTTTTTTTACTGTGTTATACATTACTTCAACCAATTCATTTTCTGCTTGTAACGATGCTATCACCATATCTTCTAGCGGTGTTCAAGACGTTGGGATCAGTCTAGATAAACCATCAGCATGGCTTAATTTTTTAGATGATAAAAATTCCATTTTGAAATTGTAATTCAACAAAATGGTTCCCCATCGTTGCAAACGGTTTGCCGATGAGTAGGTATACCCTTCTTCGAACCATAGATTGAAAGCAGCGGGCGATGGTCGGTCTGCAATATAAACCTTCTTCCATGTATGTACTTATGGAATTTTTACAAGCATAGATGATAGCTAAACTTTCTTTCTCAATTTGAGAGTACTTCTTTTCTGCGGGTAATAATGTCCTTGATGCATGTGCCACTGGCTTTGTATTGCCGTCTCTGAATTTATGCAGAATTACCGCACCTATTCTGTACTCACTTGCGTCTGATGCCACTATAATTTCCTGTTTAGGGTCATAATGTGTTAGTGATAATTCCGACATCAAAATATTCTTTATTTTGTCAAACGCCTTCTGACACACTTCTGACCATTCCCACTTTGCTCCCTTTTTAAGCAATTTATTTAATGGAGCCGTAAGGCTGCACAAATTAGGAATATATATCCCAGAATAGTTAGCAAGTCCTAAGAACGCTTGTAGCGTTACTACATTTTTGGGAGTTGGCATGCATTTGATCGCTTCTGCCCTCGCCGGATCTGGTCTTCTTCCATCAGAGTCTATTATCTGCCCCAAAAACTTAATTTCACTCATAAAAAATTCACATTTTTCAGCTCCAAGTTTGAATCCATATTCTTCAATTTTTTCAAAAACCTGATTAATATGTTCCAAATGTTCCTTTCAATCTTTACTTTTTATCAAAATATCATCAAGATATGCAATGGCAAAGTCCAACCCTGCCAGCACAGTGTCCATAATTTGCTGAAAAATACTAGGGGATACTTTTAAACCAAAAAGCAAACGGTTTAATTTGTATAAACCCTTGTGTGTATTGATAGTCAACAATTTAGAACATTCTTCGTCCACTTTCACTTGGAGATAGGCATCCGATAAATCCAATTTAGAGAATATTTTTCCTCCATTTAAACTTGCAAAAATGTCTTCTGGTGAAGGAAAAGGATATGTGTGGTCTTTTAAGCAATCATTTAGACTCATAGAGAAATCGGCACACATCCGAATTTTATTATTTTTTTTCTTAACATATACAACAGGGCAGGCCCACTCTGAAAATTCAATGTGTGAAATAACTCCTAAATTTTCAAGCCGTTCCAATTCTTTGTTAATCTGTTCCACAATACCAAATGGCACATTTCTTTTTCGCTTGAAAATAGGTTTTACATTTTCCTTCACTTCAAATTTTGCCTTCGTCTTTTTGCAACATCCAAGACCTTCTGAAAATACTTGTGGAAATTTTATTTTCAGATCTTTTACCAAATTTTCTGTAACCTGATTTTTACATGGAGAAGAAACATTAATTCTATTGCAAAAAGAATTTATAGGGAGTTCCCATAAATTAAAAAATATAATCCAATCTGTTCCAAACAAATTTGAAGCATTTTGTAGCACATACACTTTAGACTTTAGTGTCTTACCAACAAATGGAATATTACAAGAAAATTCACCTTGAAAATGCAATTTTCTTCCAGAAATCCCGCGAGCCACTTTTTCAGTCTTTTTTCAGCAAAGGTCTGCCTATTTTAGTCCATGTTGCTGTATTAATAATGGAAATATCACTTCCAGTATCTAGCTGTAGTTTAACATTTTTTCCATTAATTTTTACCTGTACGAATTTTCTTTTCTGCCCCTCCTCAATCTCTAGACGTGACAACACAATATTCACAATATCTTTTTTCGACTTAATTTTTTTTCTTTTACTTTTACAATGAGTACTTATATGGCCTTTATTGCCACACAAATAGCAATTTTTATTGTGAAAAAAACATTCACTTTTAAAATGACCACCACCGCATCCCAAGCACGTTGGTTTTTTAACGTTTTTATTAACTATTCCCGTTTTTGGTCGAATAGCATGGACACGGGATACGTCTTTTTCTTCAATTTGTGTATTATCATGTTTTAAGTTTTCAATTCTTTGACACTCATCCGTAACCTTCTGCAAAGTGATCTTGGAATTTTGTTTGAGTTTTGCCAATATTCGGGACCTTATGTCCTTATATTTGCTAGAAGTCAAGCCTTGAACGAATATCAAACATTTAAATCGATCAATTGAAAGATCATGTAACATAAAACATTCACACATTCTGTTAACATTTCCAGCATACGTAATAACATCCTCATCACACGCTTTTACCATATTCAAACACGAGAAACGAGTATGAAACAAACTAACTCGCTCGCCAAAAATACTAGATAAAGTATTAACAGTTTCTTGAAAAAAGAAATGTCACCAGTTTTTTTTGGAAGGACAAAATTGTATACTTATTATTTTCATCTGTACCCAACTTTTGTAAAAGTAAACTCACTTTTTGTTCATCAGTCCAACCTTCACATTTTTTTTTCAAATATTGTTTCAAATCTTCTGAAATACGCAGGAAATGTTATGCCTTCCTCTGGGTTAAATTTGAACTCAGTAATAGAATTAGCAATACCTTCGGCCGTGAATGACGAATTTACTGGATTCTTAAGTAAAATTGCTTCATATAAAACCTTTGTGTCATTTCGCTGCTGAACTTGTAAATCCAATAGTTGTTCCCGAAACAATTTTTGTTGCTCTTGTTGCTGAATTTAGTTTTGCACTAGAGTTTTCGTTAAGCAATCAAATCTTACATTATGCGTAATAGATTACACAAAACACTTTTCGAAAACAGACAAAAAGGGAAAAACACGTATACATCCACAATAAGCACAAGTCTTACTTCTTTTTGGCATATTGAAATCCCATTTCTTCGTGAAGAACAAAGTTCGACGTATTTTTTTTTTTTTTTCAGAGCGAGAAAAAAAAATTTATATAGTCCACCTAGAGTTGAAAAATTCTCCACTCAGCGTGATGAACGAATCTCTCGTCGCCACTGTTATGATGTTGATTTGGGGTTAGTAGAGACAAACGCCAAATAACACGTAACAATAAAAAGGGTTTTAATAGGTTGGTAAAAAGGTACAGAAATCGCCTGAGTAATCAATAACTAGCTCAGTTAAGAACTTCTCTGTCTATCTATCTTCCCCATGTCAACTGACATGCCACTATTTAATGTCTTTGTTCACAGACGCAGACAAGTTCATCTTCAAGAGGGGTTGTAGTTTTCCGACACAACAAATGTAAATAACAAAATGAAACAAGTTGGACCTGTCTCCATTGAAGTTGAAAAGTTTTGCATCAGAAATAAAACAAAAGATAGTGTTTGAAATGCAATATAATTAATCTATATTATATTAACTATAATTCACAGATATTTATTGTATATTGGTTTTCATCAAGTCTGATCATGCTTAGAATATGAAGCTAGTTAAAGCAATCTAAGGGAGATAATTCATTGACAAGCATTGCGGTATAAAAATTCACCCATTATTTAAATATGAATTGAAACATACATATATGTAAAAATAGTTTCAAATTTCATAACCTAAAGATGTGATGGCTGTTATGAAGATTTGCGAGATGATAAAACATTTTCAGAAAACCCTTTTAATATGTGGAAAGAGTTTCAACAACCTTTCCAAATCTAATTCCAGAAAGATACTGTTTAGTTCTTAACAGAAGAGTCATTGAAGCTGTCAAGAAGAGGGTGAAGAGGAATTTATGAAGAAGCAGAAGTAAGATGCCAAAAGAGTTTTCAGATAGGTCAGAGGTCGCTAAGGAAGACTGTGAAAAAGAATTTAAGACTGAAACCATACAAGATTCAATAATGATAGCTACTACTCTCCAGTGCTTCCAAGCAAAAACATCTTGACATAGGAAAATATTGGAGGAGATGCAGCATGCCACAGATAAATTCTTTGTTTGGTCAGATGAGAGGCTTTTCCCTGTGAAAGCTGTGGTTAACTACAGGGTTTCGAAACTTACCTAGAAAACATTCCCACAGATGTCAGAACACATTTCAAGTGACAAAAACCAACCAGTCATAGTCAGGACTGCTGTTACTTCTGATTGTTTGAAATTGCCCTTGGTGTTCCTTGAAAAAGGAGTGAAAGTGAATAGAAAAGTTTACAAGCAAATGTTGGTGAGAGATGTGTTGCCCTTGTTCTCAACAACATTTAGAAGTCACTATGTCTTAACTCAAGAGGGGGCTCCTGTACACATAGCTAATTTGACACAGAATTGGCATTTCTGTGCATTTTTGACAAGTTAATTTAGCCTGCATCAGGCCCTGATCTTAATGAGTAATCCTATAGACTTTGCGATATGGCCCATATTGGAGAACGCCATTTTCCCATATATCATACATATATCAAAAGGTTACAGGTTATAAAAAGCCTACTTATTAATACAGTTGTGATATAACTGACTCAATAATTATAGATTATTTATGATGAAAAGCTTTAACAATATATATCACATACTGATTGTGACATAAATATTTACCTATTGTTGAAACATTGAAACATAACTATTCATAAAAATAGTTTCCAATTTTGCATAAGGCTTCCTAAGATTCTTTTCTTGTATTGTTTGCAGTTTACTTAAATATGGCAGTTCAAACGAGGCATGATCAAATTATTACATTGAAAATGATTGGTATGAAGAATTGTGAGGTGATAAAATAGTTGAATGTTTACTATTTACATTATTCGGACTCTTGTCCTCATCTTTGTTGCCATATTTATCACAACGTTTCGGCCTTTCAGTATCTGTCTATATTTCTGAGATGAGGTATTATGTACATTATTTACATTATTCGAACTATTGTCCTCATTTTTGTTGCCATATTTATTACAAAGTTTCGGCCTTTCAGTATCTGTCTATATTTCTGAGATGAGGTATTATGTTTAATATTTACATTTTACTGACTATTGTCCTCATTGTTGCCATATTTATTACAATTATATTATTTCGGAAATGATGAATTAATTATGGTAACAAAGATGAGGACAATAGTCGGATTAACGTAAATAAAGATTTTCTTGTTTGTAGAAAATTTAATCGTTATATATATATATATATATATATATATATATATATATATATATATATGTGTGTGTGTGTGTGTGTGTGTGTGTGTGTGTGCGTATATATCATCAGTATCACCCCATGCAAGGCTGTAAAGTCACTAAGACACTAGGATTTCGGCTGTTGTACACTCACACCTTCTTCAGGTCATTGGAATGTTGACCTGAACCCTTTATTTTGCTCAATGGGGTAGACTGTTCTAGTTCCATGTGCCATGTCTAATGGATGTCAGTCATCTCCCGTTAATTCCCCTCTCAAAGTTCTCCACCGCCTTAACCAGGTATTGAACTCACACTTTTTGGATCCTGTCACTGGATCTAACCAACGCCTTTATCCACTGTGCCATGTGTCCTTGAGGAAATATAGATACAGTTGAATGTTTGTAGAAAAACTTTTTAATGTATAGAAAGAGTCTGAAGAGAAACATGTAACATCACAAAATCCGGTTCCAGAGAGAAACCATTCAGTATGTATGAGGAGAGTCATTGAAGCCGTCAAGAAGAGAAATCCAGGAAGAAGATAGCAAAAGAGCTGAATATTTTGGATAGCTTGCCAAGGAAGATTGTGAAATTTAGCCCAAGACACTGGCATAATTCAATGAAAACAGCTACTCTCAAGTGTGGAGGAGACGCAGCATGCCAAAGATAGTCTTTGTTTCATTAAATGAGAAATTATTCAATGTGGAGGCTGTGGTCAACTATCAAAATGATAGGGTTTATGTCACTTCAACCTGAAACACATCAGAACACATTTCAAGTAACAGAAACCAACTGGTGCCATGGTTCTGATGATTTGAAATCACCCTTGGTGTTCAATGAAGGAATAAAATTGAATAGCAATGAATACATTTCCATCAATTTGGCCTCCATCAAGCCCAATGGACTTTGTGATATGCCCCACCTTGGAGAGCGTTGTTTCAAATATCTCAAAATATTGTCATGTTCTTATGACTTTGTGGGACAATTTAAATGAAGTGGTGATGAAAAAGTCATGCCCTTCAAATACAAAGAGATTAAGAGCAATGCTGAAAGCAAAGGGTGGCCATTTTGAATTGTAAATATAAGTTAAATATTGTCAAGAAATATAACAAGCAACCTGTAAACTTTTATTAACCAAAATCTAACATTTTTTTATTTTATGATAAAATGAATAATGTGCAAATATATATGCCATACCCGAAAGAATGTCAAGCTAGTTAAAGCAAATCTAAGGGAGGTAAGAATCAAAGAAAAGAGGACTGAACTGTTACGTCGGTAAAAACAGTCTTCCTATAATTCCAGTGAATGATGGACAATCTACTTAAGGATAAGAAAACTTGAAGCAACAGAAATGTGGTTCTACAGAAGGCTGCTTGGACTGGACATCTGATCAACGACCAAGTTTTGGAGAAAATGGAAACAAAAAGGAAACAAATACTTAACATCAGGAAGAGACAACTGAGGTTTGTAAGGCACATAATGAGGAAGGAGGGCTTGGAAAATCTGATATTCATGGGGACAGATAGAAGGCAAGAGGGGCTGAGGAAAACAGTACATAACATACATAGTGAGTTTAAGTAATAACGGAAACAAGGTTTAGAAATAACAGAAAGACAAAGTTTATTAAGAGCTACAAGGGACAGGAAGTTGTAGAGAGCTATGATCGCTTATGTCCTGAGGGGACATGGCATATACAGAAGACTAGAACAAGCTTCATAAAAAGCTTTAATATCTTAAGTTGCTATTGATTGCAAAGACTCATATCAAGGGAAATAACTCTTCATGTTTTGTAAAGAATTACAATAGGTGCTCCGAAAGTAACGCCTCCTACTTATTTCCATGAAAACTACAACAGAAATGGGGAACCCTGGTGGATAGAGCAAGTTTTCAACAAAAAATAATTTTTTTTTTGCATAATCACCATTGCTGGTTATGTATTTTTTCCAGCAATAAACAGATGCCACATTCATTACAGTGGTTTGTCACATTTTGTTTTTCATGGCTGAAATGTATTACTAACCACCTAACTGTGATTACATCCATTGTTTAGTCTCTGTAAGCATTCAGCAAGTGTCAATGAAGGCGATTAGTTCAAGCTCCAATGGTTGGAGGAAGGGTAGAAAAAAGGTCTTATAGTTGTAACATATTTACTTATGTTTTTAGAATCTTATAAGAGAATGCAAAATGCTTTACTCAGTTCTAAGGGAAAAGAAATTTTAAAAATCAAAACAGAAATTTCATTAAACAAAAAAAAACACACACACGAGTTTAGTGTTTTTAAACACTGAATTGAGTTTTTCTGTTCTATTAATCTTGGGCTTTTAACAAGAGATCAAAGATAGCTTTATTGTATTGATTATGATTTTTTGGCTTGAGCCTTCCTCTGGTCACATCTGCTAATCTTTGTATTTTTCCAATACACAGATGACAGTGTGCTGATGCAAGTACTCAGAAGGAAAACTGCAAAAAACTCCTCGACATGGTAGCAAAGGAAAGCAAGAAGAAAGGACTATTAACTGTAAAAAGACAGAATTTATGGTTGTCAGCAAAAGATATGACAAAAGGTATGAGCTACAAATTAGAGATGTCAAAATCAAACGAGTACAGAAATTTAACTATCTGGGCAGTGTAGTAGTAGCAGATGATAGTGTGACATGGAAATCTGAAGGTACAGCAGGAAAATGAAAGATGCTTTTCAGAAACTAAGCAATGTATTAAGATATAAAAAAAATAAAGAAGAGAGTACAAAATTGATATGTTATATCTATACCTTCTGTATGGCAGTGAATTCTGGACAATTACAGATGAAGAAACTTGAAGCAACAGAGATGTTCTACTGACAGATGCTAAGAATACTATAGATAGAACATGTAAGCAAGGAGGAAATTCTAAGGATAACAGGAATTAGAAAGACGGTTATACTTAAAATCAGATAGAGACCCTTCAACTTTATTGTGAAACATTATGAAGAAAGAGGGTTTGGAAAATTTAACACTCACAAGATATACTGAGTGGAAGCAGGAAACAGTGAGTAACCTCCCTAATGAATGTGCGTGAATGGATATCAGAGTGGAGAGAAAGAGGGATGGTAACAAGTTAAATGTTGCTTAGATCAAAAAGAGACAGAAAGTTATGAAGAATCATGATGGCTCACATCTATAAAAGAAGATTTTCTCAATGGTTAAATGATAAAGATTTGTTTGACATCCTGACCAATGTCACTTGTTGAATGAAGACACAGAGGTTAGAGAGAAAAATATTCAAAAATTACAAGATAAGCCCTACACTTGTGTAAGACGGGTGAACTGATTGGCTGAAATGGTGAAACTCAGTGAAAATGATAATCCAAAGAAATTGTGGGAAAATGAAATAAAATCAATGAATAAAATAATTATAATAATGATGATAAAAATAAATACATTTTCCCATGATGATAGTAATGAAGGAACCATAAATTTTATTATACCACTTGGCTTTGTCAAATGTCATTAGGTAGAACTGCTGAAGTCTATAAAAAAAATTAACATTTTACCTACTCACTCTGTTTCTTCCTCGTGCTCTAAGATATAGCATCATGTGGAAATTATGTCCTCACTTGGGAACGTCTCTTTTCCTCGGTTCACTGAACTCTATTTTCAAACATATGGCATTTGGATGTGTTTTCCAAAACCTCCATCTATGAAGTAAATCAACCTTTTCTTTGGTCATTCCAACTCAGTGAAAGGCTGACTTGATCTCAACCATTATAGCCATGCTTAAACCTCTGACGATGAAGTAAGTATAAACTTTTTTGTTCGTTCCAACTCTGCACAAGACTGTCCTGAGCTTGACCATTATAATAATGCTTATACTTACTTACCCTAACTCCTGGACCAAAATGAAAACTTTGCTTGAGAGCATTGTTTCACTACTGTATATATATATAAGAGAATAAACAGTCCATGGTAGAAACCCAAGTTTTTGGATGCTTTTTCTTAATTGTTTATATATACCTCCACCTAAAATAGACATCAGAATGCAACCTTTTAAATTCCAGAAAATCATCAAATAATGGCAACACTTGAACTGAAAATACTTTACAGAGTTTGAGAGCTTCTATGAGAGAGTATTCTTGGGTATGATGATAAACTACATCTGGCAGCAAGGCCTCTGATCAGGAGATTGGAGATTTTGAGGAGTGTGGAATCACCTCTTAATTACTATTGTTCCCAGGACCACCCTGACCTGTCATGGTCCCAGTTATGGACAGATAGTGAACTCCCCACCACAAAAAATATTAAGTATAAGAATACATTTTTATAGTAAAAATACTAACAATACATTCTTACATAAAGTTACCAACAATACCTATTTATAGTAAAATTACCAACAATACTTTTTTAAAATCAACATGACCAGTAATTTTATATTAGAATGATCAACAATACATTTTATTTAGAGTTGAAGGCATATAATTGCGTTCAAAATATTTAGATTTCAGCATTAAATAACCCATAGAGGTTGATAAGTCGCTAAACAAAATCAACCAACAAACCAACCATCTATGAGAGAGTGCTGAAAAAAGTAACCAATTTCCTAAAAAAAAAAAAAAAAAAAAAAGATTCCAAAATTTGTTCATTAAAATACTAATTTAGGGAAAATTTTCAGGCTGGGAACATTTTTTGATTTGTCCTTGTTGGCTCATATAAAACACAGGTAGTAGGGTATAAATTTCTTGATATCTCAATAATTAAAAAGTTTTCGGAAATCAGCATAATTTTTGTCTGGGTCAGATAGTGTGTACTTACTCTCAGTAGAAACAGGTGAACAATAACTGAGCAGTACTAAATAAATATAAGAACTAGACGAGATATCCCTTGACATTAGCAGTGGAATGAGAACAGTCTAATCCTGTAGATTAAATAAAGGGTTCAGTTTGGAATTACCTGTAGGTTACCCAGATTGATATACACCTGATGAAGGCTGGAAGGTATAATGACTGAAACGTGATAAAAAAAAAAAAAAAAGAAAAAGAGGACAATAGTCTGAATATAAATAGTGTAAATAATAACTCCTCATTCCAGGAATTCAAACAGAAGGCAATCAGGTGATGATAACAACAAAGATGAGGACAATAATCCGAATATAAATAGTGTAAATAATGATAACTTCTCATCCCAGAAATTCAGACAGAAGGCGATCAGGTGATAATAACAACAAAGATGAGGACAATAGTCCAAATATAAATAGTGTAAATAATGCCAACTCCTCATACCAGAAACACTTCCCTATTGTGGCTGCACCAGGAAGCTGTACAAATACTGCTGGACCAAGTGAATACAATAAGATCTTTGATCCAGTTCACAATGGAAGAAAATTTGAAATACCACCAAGTCAGGTAATCCAGTTTGCTCAAATGCTCTTAGATTGAGTGTGTTCCCAAGTCTCTACTTATGACTTGCAAGTTGCCATGGCTACCTCATCTTTCAAACAACCCTCTCTACAATCTGCCATGATGCTCCTGCACTATTCCAGCGCAAAAACAAAGATGCACAGTATGTCTATCAGCTCCTATGGGACATGCCTAACTGATTAGGGTTAGACGAGCACTCTTCCTGACCACTTCTCACTACATATCTAGTTTGTAAACCGAAGAAGAAGAAGTATAAGAAAAATAGGAAATTGCCATTTACTAGAAATGGCTATAAAACAGTGATTTCTTATGGGTGTCACCAATTACCATTTTGATCAGATACCCTGCAGTACAAACCAAGGAAGCTAATCAACACCCACTCCCAACACAAAAAATATGCCAAAAAACAAATTGCACAATTGCTACTACATATCTACATTGGTTTTGAAATAACACTAAGTGCTAGTTAGTTTTTGCTACAAACATTAGGGACTGACATTTTTAAAAAAGTACAAATCGACAGCAGGCAATGTCAGTCTAGGGCGAGGCACCTTGAAGTGGTGTAATGGTTAGCAAGCTTCTCTTGCTAGAACAATTATGACTGAGTAGTGAATTCGATCCACATTGGGTGCCTCATATTTTCGGCCTTGTGCCACATCTAAGCTACACTTAGAAAATCACTTTTTGGGTACTTTGACGTCGTGTAATGAATGGTTAGCAAACTTGTCTCGCTTGATTGAACAATTACGACTGAGTTGTGGGTTCGATCCTCACTAGGTGCCCCATACTTCCGGCCTTGTGCCACATCTAAGCTACGATTGGAAAATCACTAAAAACTTAATAAGGGTGTCCAAAGAAGTGAAAGCGTTAATGATCGATTTTAACGTTTTAAAAAAAAAAAAAAAAAAAAAGAAAGGTTTTTGAAATTTTTTGAACTAACGTTTTTTAAATTACTGTTTTTTTTTTTTTTTAATTATTAAAGAGCTACACTGCTAAGTGAATTATAAAACATAGTTTGTCTTGCATTTGAAAATGATCTTTTTAATTTTATGTTTAACTACTTTCTAAAAAAACGAAAGCTTAAAAAAAAGTAAAACTAAAAGAAAAGTGGTAGCAATCACCATTCTCATCTCATGACACACCGTGTGGTGGTGGCAGAGGGTCGTTGTGTGCACATGACCACTCTTCTTGACCAGCAGTTCTCCCCACATATCTGGTTTGTAAACCGAAGAAGAAGTATAAGAAATTCATTCATACTTAGCAAATAGGACAAAAAATAAATAAATAAAAAAAGAAAAAACAAATTACAACGGGAAATGTAAAACCTCCCAAATGACTACGAGGTATTATTTGATTTTAAATGCAAAATGTGACACAGGGTTTTTACGTTTTTTGTTTTTATTCTCGGATTCGTTAAACCAACCGCAAACATCAGGGCGGGCTTCTGACCTAAAAATCTCTTCTCTGGTAGAAGGAAAAATAAAATTATGATTGAAATTATTAGCAATCTTAGAGCAATATTGAAAAAAAATGAATGGATTAAAAACAGAAACTTTGAAAGAAAAGGTCAACGAGGTAAATTTTAGATTTTTTTTTTTGTTACAAACTGAGAAAGAAATGTCAAAGTAGTGACGAAGAATTTAAAATAAATCATAAAAATAGAGACCGAATGGGGAAAAAGGTGTGAATACGGATAAAAGACAGTGATGAAAGAGGAAATAGAAGAAAATATAAAAATAAATCAGATTATTTACCTTTTTTGAATTTTTTCTTTTTAAATCGTCTTTTAAGGCATCAGCTGCTGACTTTATGATTTTTTTTGCTGTGTCAGATTTACGTTTAATATCCAAATAAATAGATTCTTCTTTGTTTCTTTTTTTTTTTTTTTTAAATAAATGAGAACAAAATCAATTGATTGTGGAAGTATTTAGAGAATCTTTCACACTTGTTTCGATTATTTTAAAAAAATGAAGACCATGAAGAAATGAAATCAACTTCAATTCAAAATGTTTGTAAACAATTAAAGTCGTATATCGCCCGTCCGTGTCTCTGGCTTCAAAAAAAAAAAGATGAAAATTTAAAGTTAAAAATAATTTAAAGTTAAAACCTAAGATTAATAGTAAAAATTTAAATAAAATAATATGAATTTAATTCATTTCAAATATTGAATTATCGTAAAAATCGCTAAATGATTTACTAAAAACGTTTCATCATCAGCAACATGACTGCAAATAACAATATCCCATACCGGAAATAGAGTCATCCTTTTCCGGCTGCTGAAAAATAGAAACGAGGCTAACTTTACCGGAAGTAATAGAACGGACGTATGTTTCTGGCGCATGCGCCAAGTCTCTTGTCTTTCCCCCACGTGTGTATACGGTAGAGAAATGATGGCGGCGCCTCGAGACGTTGCTGCTTTCTCTCCGAAAGGCGATTATTTAATGCACTGTTCAGTCGATGGAATTTTAAGAGTTTGGGATACGCGCACTAGTTCCTTAAAGACAGAATTTTCACCTAGTTCACATTTAACAGCAACTTGTAAATGTCTTTGTTGGTGTCCTGCAAACAGGTTCTCGGTAAGGGATTTTTTCTTTTAAAGTACTTTCTCCTCTCTAAATTGTTTTTACTCATTGTTGATATTTTTCTGTTTAAATAATAAATAATAAATGTCTCTTACACGCGAGAATACTGGTAATTATGATGCAATGAAAATATTTTGTGTAGTTGTTACTTTTTAACCGCTAACGTTCAAACTTGGTTTCTCTCTCATACGGATTGCACCATGTGGCAGTTGATTCTCTTTAAAAAGCTCGTCTCGCTGGTTTTTTTTTTCACCCCACTTGCTAAATTATTTATTTTAAACGTATTGTTTTTAAAGAAATCATATATAACAATTTAGGTTGCTTTCTGAGTATATTCAAATTGATTATTAAATTCAATTTAAACAAAGAAAAATGCCTGCTCCCTTTTAAAAAGAAACATTTTTTTTTGTAACGTAAGCAAGATCAATTTACAAACTTTTTCAGTCTTCCTTTAAGGAATCGTAATTTTTAATTTCTAATTTTTTTAAGTAATATCTTATTTTAAATGTAAATTTTCTTTCATTGTTTATTCTAATTGTGATATTGATTTTATTTTTTAATTTATTTTAAAACTTTTTTTTATCTCATTCAACAGTTGTTTGTGTTGTATTTTTGACTTCTTTCAACGCTATTTTTGTTAAATTGAAGTTTAATTCTGTTACTTTTTAAAACGTGGTTATAATTTACCGCTCTGTTTACTTTGCATTACTTTCTAAAATTGGATACTTGATGTAAATAATTAAAAAAAAAAAAATAAGCAAACCCAAAAAAAGCATTCCTCCCACCAAAAAGTAATAAAAATATTCTTTAGCATTACTTTTTAAAAAACAATTTATAAATTTTGTTTAAATTAAAATATTACTTGGAATTTGATGTCATAAAATTTCAGCTGATTCACGCGCGCGCAATAAAATAATTTAACTATTTTAAGTCGATTTCCTAATTGTTTTTTGAAAAAGTTGTAAAATAATAACAGGTTCTCGTTATGTAGTAATATCTGATTTTGTTTGTAGAGTTGCAATTTTAGAGAATGACTTAACCAAAATAACATTTTAATATTTGGTAATTCGGAATTTTAAATAAAAACATTGATATGGTTATTTCCCTCCTGGTCGATGTGCCAAAGAACTTTGGTATTTGCTACTTTATTTATAATTTTAAAAAATCCACGGGAGATATTTTTAAAGTTCATTTAATGTACTCTTACTTATTATTTGTTTTGGCAATAGTATTATAAAAAATATTTATCTTCAGAATTATTAAAATTTAATTTACTAGAAAAATGCAAACAACTTTTTGATGTAAAGGAGCCTTTTTTTTACGTACGGTAAATTGAAAACCTCTGAACTTTGAATAAATAAATATCCGAGAAATATCGTTAAGACTTCAATTTTAAGGCAAAGCTTTCTGTGGTAGATTTGTCAATTTTAATAAAGTAAAAAAAAAGTTTTCTTGATTGATTTAAAAAAAAAAAAATTTGCAGTTTTTTTTTTTTATACGAATCTGAAGTTATCTCCCTTTGTATGAATAAGAATTTCTTTTTTTAGCTGAAAAAGAATTGGAAACTTCTGCAACGTTTGATAAACGTATCTAATGCTTTTACCTGCACCTAAACATCTCCCTCTGAAACAGTTTTTAGGGGAGGATACTTAATCGTAACCCGTACGGCGTTTAGGGTGGATTTAGGCATCATTTTAAACAAATGTGCTTTCAGGACATATTTCTGTGATGGCTGGTCTCTACAATAATTTCCTTCTTTTTTTTTAAGTTCTTAATAAAATTTGTCTTTTTTGCTAAGCCCTATTCTGCCATTCTTTTATACGCAAGGTCGCTAAATAGAGTTGGCTTTGTTTTGCTATGATAATCTTGTATTCAATCTGTCTTGTGAGTATCAAATTTTCCAAGTGTTCTTTCCTCATGTACCCTGGAAATTTCAACGGTCTCTTTTTGATGTTAAGTATAAGTTGTTTTTTTTTTTGTTTACATTTTCTCTAAAACTTCGTTGTTGCTCACATGTTTGGTCCCTAGTTCCCTCAGCATCTTTCTGTAGAACCACATTTCTGTTGCTTCATTTGAGGGGAGATTGTCTAGCATTCACTGCTGTATAAGAGTGCTGATATTACATAACCGTCCAGTACTTTTTTTTTTTTTTTTTTTTTTTAAACAAAATTTTCCTGTTTCTTCATACTTAGTTTTTTGAAGGCATCTTTCGCAGTGCACCTTTGGATTTCAGTATTGCACTTTCTGTTCTCTATCAAAACACTTCCCATACATTTTTTAAATTGTTGGTCTTGCCTGATTTTGGTATCTCCAATTTGTCATTTGCATGTTGGGCTGTTCCTTTTGCTGAGAGCTATGCATTCCATCTTGTAATTGATGTTTAGCTCTTTCTTCTCCCTTTTCTTCACTACCTACTGTAGGAGTTTAATCAACTCTGTCATCTGCATATCTCGTGTTAAGAATTGTGGACTGCCGATAATGTATCCTGATATAGGACTTCTTTGAGAATTGTCTGGCGAGAAGACACATCTTTGTCTTACACCCCTTTCTATTTCTGTATATTTAGGGAATTCTTTTTCTATCCGTATACAAGCGATTTGCTGTCAGTATAGGTTCTGGATTTTGTGACGTACCAATCGTTTTTATCAAACGCTTTTGCATCTTACTTATAAAACCCAGGTTGTGTGTGTGTGTCTATTTGTACATGGGATCAGATTTCCTGCATTTTTCAACCGATTTCAACAAAACTTCACAGGACTACATAAAATTACCTGGTGGTGGATCTGACGGCACCCAAAATTGGAAAAACACAATTGTTTTTGCACAAAATCAATTTGAAAGCACGGGTAAGGGCCATTTATGCAGATTTTTTGCAGTCTTTGGGACGATGTTTTGTTACCGAGCCACCAAAACAAAGCATATGGTCTAGTTTCTGATAGCGCTAATGATTGGCTATCTAATAAGTACCAAATTATTTACATTATTCGGATTATTATCCTCATCTTTGTTGCCATAGGCCTTCTTCAGGTGGTTGGAATGTCGAACTGAACCCTTTATTTCGCTCACTGGGGTAGACTGTTCTAGTAATATATAAAACCTAGTTATATATCCTTTTGCATTTTTATCAATTTTAGGCATACGATAACAAAACAGCAAAATCAAAGCAGATATATTTATTTAAATGTATGCCTTTTAATGTATTACCAATGTATTCTTGGAGGTGTTCTTTTAAAGATTGTGTCATGGGAGTAAATAGACTTTAGAAACTGTTAGAACCAGTAAATAGATCCTTAACAAGCAAAAGTTAGAATGACTGCTTCAGACATGTCAGTCATTGATTTTAGTGTATGCACATTTTTAAACGCCTTTCCCTAAACCAGTTTGTATAGAGGTGATGCTAAAAAGTTTATTACCCATGACAAATGATTTAAACTAGCCTTCTTGTTTTTATTTTGATTATTGCATTGCAACCAGTCCTCTTTAAAAATGTGCTCTCAAAATAAAACTGCAAGTCTTGGACAGGAAAATTTTAATCATGTGTGATTTAAAGGATGAATTATGGTAATTTGAATAAATGGTGGATGTTTTCACAATCTGATTTAATGGGCATAAAAGAAAGAAAAATCTTTGGCTATTTTGTATGCTTATTTTGGCTTTATCTGGAAAAAGGATTAGTTTGTCCTGTTATATTGATAATTAGTTGCTAAATTTTGCTAAGAAAGTTGGTTCACGGTATTGTGCTACACAATTTTTCTTGCACCTTCACAAGTCTATCACTTGTCCATGCATCGAATATTGCTGTCATATCTGGTCTCTTGCCTCTGCTATTTATCTAGAGATTCTTGGTAAAATCCAAAGAATCAGCAATGTTACTAGTCTTTATCTGGCATCTTGGCTTCAGTCACTTTTCTATTGTCAAAGCTTCTCTGTACCTTTTTCATAAATATTTTCACTAATTGTTTTGGTGTACTTTCATGAATTTAAGGGTATTGGCACTTAGATTTTGTAATTTTACTGTTGAAATTGCTACATGTAACCATAAGTTCTAGTTTTATAGTTTCTTCTCTCGCACATTTCAACTTCAGAAATATTTTGGGGTTGCTTTTCTCTTAACTATGATCTTCAAAAAATTAAATGTCAAGTCAATTCTCATCTTCTGTCTCCTTGAATTCTGTTTATTAACTGACATTACTTAACTTTTCTTCACCTCCTAAAATCAGTGCATGATGGAAAAAGATTAAATTTTACCTCGTTTTAATTTGACTACCATTGAATTTAAAAAAAAAATTTTTTTTTAAATTTGGATAATGGTTTGTGACACTCTTGACATATTTGGCTGATCAATTGGTGCAAAATATATGGGAAAGAATAAATTATGCCTTATTTTTTCTTAATATTCTGTTAATCTGAATGGATACCAATTTAAAATTAAATGTCTGCCATAAGTCAAATAAAAATTGCTTCGTAAATTTTTACTTACATCTCAACACTAAAACAAAATCTGGCATGATCATAATTTTTTTTTTTTTTAATGTGTTGTTAGAAATATCTACCTGACAAAGAAAACTTTCTGTCTGAATTTCTGGGATGGTATGTTATCACAATGTTTTCTGTCGTTGGATCCGCCAGCCTTCATCTGGTGTATGTTAATCTGGGTAACCTACAGGTAATTCTGAATTGAACAATTTTATTTAATTTATGGCTGTTTTCATTCCAGTAATAAAATAAGAACTAGATGAGATGATTAGATATGAGCAATGAAATGAGAATAATCTACCCACATGAATTAAAGGGTTCAATTCGGAATTGCCTCGATCAGAATACACCTGATAGATGCTGGAGGATTCAATGACTTAAAAGTTCAACACCAAAGGTGTGTAGAATAGGTACCCCCCATGGGGAGTGGTGATACCAGGGATATAAGCTCATTAGAACAGACTTGGTTCCATGCCTTCTCAGTCCTTGAAATAATCCCTTCCTGGCTGACCATGTTTTCGACATGGATGGTCAATTGCAGATTGGTTAGGCTATTTAACCTATAATTGGAAGTTTTGAATTCAGAGTTGTCCTTCTTCTAGATCGGTTGCCACCCAAGGCTATCGGACATATTCTCTCATGCTATTTTATCCATAGCTGGGTGCTGAGAGAAGAAATGGATTCATACCTTTCCCTGGGGTATTGGCATATATGTGAATGTAATGAAATCTACTGGAATTTAAACTTGACTCTCTGATCCCTCAATTTATGTAGCTAACCATTACTCCATCTATAGTCTGTATGAAAATATATTGAAGCTATTTTTAGAATCATATATATATGTGTGTGTGTGTGTGTGTGCCAGCCAATATAATGTGTACAATGGGTAAATTGTTGTCTTTCATATTTTTAATTTTGCACACATATACATTTGTCAACTGCACAGAATAGTAGGTTCAGTTGGGCACTGTCTTTGAGAAAACATGATCCAATTCACTCTGCCAGAAATTTGGGAAAGGCATGCTGTACTGCTTGGAATTTGAACAGGAAGCTCCAATATGGACATCTCAGAGTGTTTGGGTGTCAATCTGACGACAGTGCAGGGGATTTGGAAAGAGTTGGATGAGTCTAATGGTGGTTGTGAAGGTGCAGCAGCTTGAAAAAGTCACTCTGTTTTTTCTGATAAGAAAAGAACTCCTGAATATGTTGGTGAGGGCCTTGGACCCGGTGCAGAGGCCTGCATCAAGTGCCTTGGACCCGGTGCAGAGGCCTGCATCAAGTGCCTTGGACCCGGTGCAGAGGCCTGCATCAAGTGCCTTGGACCGGTGCAGAGGCCTGCATCAAGTGCCTTGGACCCGGTGCAGAGGCCTGCATCAAGTGCCTTGGACCCGGTGCAGAGGCCTGCATCAAGTGCCTTGGACCCGGTGCAGAGGCCTGCATCAAGTGCCTTGGACCCGGTGCAGAGGCCTGCATCAAGTGCCTTGGACCCGGTGCAGAGGGCATCAGTGCTTGGACCCGGTGCAGAGGCCTGCATCAAGTGCCTTGGACCGGTGCAGAGGCCTGCATCAAGTGCCTTGGACCGGTGCAGAGGCCTGCATCAAGTGCCTTGGACCCGGTGCAGAGGCCTGCATCAAGTGCCTTGGACCCGGTGCAGAGGCCTGCATCAAGTGCCTTGGACCCGGTGCAGAGGCCTGCATCAAGTGCCTTGGACCGGTGCAGAGGCCCATCAAGTTTGGACCCGGTGCAGAGGGCCTGCATCAAGTGCCTTGGACCCGGTGCAGAGGCCTGCATCAAGTGCCTTGGACCCGGTGCAGAGGCCTGCATCAAGTGCTTTGGACCCGTGGAGAGGCCTGCATGTGCAGAGGCCTGCATCAAGTGCCTTGACCCGTGCAGAGGCCTGCATCAAGTGCCTTGGACCCGGTGCAGAGGCCTGCATCAAGTGCCTTTTGACCATCAAGTGCAGAGGCCTGCATCAAGTGCCTTGGACCCGGTGCAGAGGCCTGCATCAAGTGCCTTGGACCGGTGCAGAGGCCTGCATCAAGTGCCTTGGACCGGTGCAGAGGCCTGCATCAATGCCTTGGACCCGTGCAGAGGCCTGCATCAAGTGCCTTGGACCGGTGCAGAGGCCTGCATCAAGTGCCTTGGACCCGGTGCAGAGGCCTGCATCAAGTGCCTTGGACCCGGTGTATCCATTGCACCCTGTATTACCCACAAACTACAGAACTTAAGCCATTTAACTTAATATAAAAATTATTTCAAAAATACTTCTAAAACAAAAAAATGTTAGCAAAGCAATTAACTTTGCATCAGAAGCAGGTGTCTTCAAAACAGGAGAAAAGCAATTAAAAACAAAATCTTTGTTTTCAGTTTGTCTGCTGTTTGTATATAACTGGAAGATGAAGATGTTAATAACTTGAATATAAATTGCTCAGATGTAAATCTGAAACTGAAAGATTACAAAAGCACTGAATAATTTATACTAATAACAATCTTAAAAAGGGGTGTCTGCCTTTTATTTGCCAAATGCAACAAAAAAACCTGTGCAGCCATATGTGATAAAAACAAAACCTTAAACTGCATAGAATGTATGAAATGTTACGACAGATTTGACAATAATTGCCAAAAAGTTTTCCAATAAGTGAATTATCTCTCTCTTTAATCACTAAAATAAAGCATTTCTCCCCTTTTAGACTGTTTTTAGAGATGATGATTAATTGTTCAATTATCCTGTAGACAGTAGCCAAATCAGTGTTCTTGTGATCTGTTGAAGAACGGTTGAAAGGAACTTAAGTTGATGGGGATTAAAACCTTGTTACCTTTCAGTTCAGTGCATTAGAGGTGATGTATTGGTTAAGGAATCTACAATTAGTGTCAACTTTAAACAAAAAAGGTACTGGACATCTAAGGAAGGCCGTCAGTGTACAGTGACCGAAATGTCAAAACAAGATAGCAACAAGTGGTAAGGCTTTTCCTGAACAAAGAAATGTAATGAGAGGAATATCTTGAAAGACTTTGAGAAAAGAAATAAGAATGTAACTTTACGGGGGGGGGGTTGTTTTATTTAAGACTATAATAAACTGTTTCTGCTTTTGTGCAGGATACTCCAAAGAGGAAGAAAAGAAAGAAAGCCGGTGATGATTGCCCTTCTGCTGCTGAAGACTCTGGTTTGGTTGCTCTTGGAACAACTGCAGGAAGTGTTTTATTGTACAGTGTGGTTAAGGGAGAACTTCACAGTCGTCTGGTAAGTTGGGAAAGAGTCTCCACCCATCTGTAGGTATTGTATTCTGGTTTTGTTTTTGTTTTTTGTGGGATGGACTTGTGTTTACAAATCAAGCAGTGAACCTGGATTTTGCATGTATCTCTTTGCTGCCCTCTCACTAACAAAACTCTCACAGTTTAATATTGTATTTATGTAATTTATATTGGGGAATATTGTTCTATATCAGAGTGTTTATAAATATAGACATTGTATATAGGAAATAGCACTGCATAGTGTCTGTCAGTTTCATGCCTCGGTGCGGTCTTCAGATTATCTTTCTCCATATATATATATATATATATTATATTATATTATATATATTATATTATATATATATTATATTATATTATATTATATTATATTATATTATATATATTATATTATATATATTATATTATATTATATATATTATATAAAAAACAGACCACTTTAAGGTTCCGTTATAATAACTTATTTCACCAGGGTCCTTTTAAAGGACGCCGGGTTATTAGATAGCACTTAAAAAATGATGGGTAGTGTATTTTTTTGTAATTTAACAGTGTGTAATAGGGGTAGTTAGAGAGACATGGTAGAGTTTAGGGAGGGTTTAATTTAAAATCCCTCTCGATCATACTTAGTATTGGAGGAGGAGGAGTGACTAGACCATGACCTGTTTAAACGGTTAACTTAACGGAAGCGGCATATTGAAATGTTTGATGGTAATTTAGATGTCAAAAAAAAAAACAAAGAAATTAATATATATACTTATGGAAATCCTACATATACATACGTTCATTTACATGCACAATAAAATATATATATGTGTGTATATATATATATATATATATATATAGTAATTGTTTAAACGTTGCTGAAAAGAATACATTTTATGTCTATTAATTTTAACTTTTTTTTTTTTTTTTTTTTTAATCATTATAATAATAATAATAATATTGGTTTTGGAAATTTTGTGCCTCTGGAGCATAGTCCTGGGTATGATGATAAACTACATCTGGCAGCAACGCTGCTTGGAGATTTTGAGGTGCATGGAACCTCCTTCTTAATTGAAATTTCAGCCTTAAATGACCCATAAGGAGTTGATATGCTGTTAAACAAATCAATCAATGAAACCTCTAAAGCAACCATATAGTTGAACTTAATGAACATAAAATATATATGCTTTTTAATTATACCCCCCCCCCCCCCACACACACAAGTTAGGATGAAATATACACTGGAATCCAACAAAATAAATAAAAAGAATAGATAGGGAACATTATCATTTTAACATGTTTGACTTTTATTAAAGCTTTATCAGAGAATGAGGTAAGGAGAAAAAGACTAAAGAAATTCTGGTATTTTTACTTTTGTTTGATTTTCATTGGTCAATCATGTTTCATGTGCACTCGACTTGTTAAACATTTGTATAATTTGTGGCAATCTGAATTCAAGTCGACCAGTCTTTTTAAAGTCTCAAGAAATCAATAGATTCTATATGTAATTGTTAGATCATATAAATTTTTATCTCTGAATTGTGGGGAAATGTATGACAAAGTGGAAAAGAAAGTTTTTGTCTGATACATTTCATCCTTTGTGACTTGTTATGTTAGTGTGACGACACATGTACTTCAATTAATCTGAAGTCCCAAATGGTGAAATGTGTCACAAGAACTTTACAAAATCCACACATCCAAGAAACTAGACATTACCAATAACATTTCTAACAACATAAACTTCATAATCTTACCCTCTACACAACTTGTAAGTAAATTGGATATCCCTAATACTAGGATCGCCACATTCAAGACAATTGTAGAGTTGTTAGAAAAATAAATAAAATAAATCCATCTACAATTCAGTTGCAGGTGCTTCTCAAGTTAATTTATTTACTATGTAAAAGCAATTATGTTGAAAAACCTCACAAAATCTAATAACATGTATCTACAACCATAAAAGATTTGTTTCGCCAATCATACAAACTCACTTGTAGTACACAGGAACAACTTTGATAACTTTGATTTTTTTTTTTTTTTTTTTTTTTTTTTACAAATGCCACCCAAATTTTAAAAGGACATGATTCTTTGTCAAAAACACTTTGAGAGCTGATTAATAAGTATGTTAAACCCACGTGAAAAATATATTACATCACCAAGTTCAAGAATCTAATGTATGTTTATGTAAAAAAAAAAAAAAAAATTCCCAAATCAACATGCAAAAAAAAACACAATTCATGTCTATTAGACACACTTATGGATATATATTATCATCTGAATTCCACATAGACAAACTAGAATTATTATACACTTACAAAAAGGAATTTTTTTTTTCCCCCCTTTGGAGTTAGGCTTGGAGTTGATTAATTTCTTTGGGCACATCATCTCTCCTTGTATTTGGTATGCCACAAATTATATAAATGTTTGTTTAACCAAATGTAAAAATACCAGAATTTTGTTGTTATTTTTTTTATCCATCTCTCATTCTCTGATGAAGCTTTAATAAAAGTGAAACATGTTAAATTAATAAACCTTTCCTATTGGCTCTTTTTATTTATATATGTGTGTGTGTATATATATATATATATATATATATATATATATATATATATATATATAAATAAAAAGAAAGAACAGTAAGATATATAATCTGGTGTTCTTATAGATATTTTTATTTTTACAAAATAGTGCTCAATGTGAATTTACAGAGCATTAATATTATAAATTAATTGATTTAAAATATGCTTTTTTTGCTACACAGTTCAACCATGTTTCAAAAATGGAAGCTAAAAGCCTCAAAATTTTTTTTTTTTTTTTTTTTTTTTTTAAAATTGTAGTTAAATAAAACATTCTAACCTAAGCACCTCTCGCAAAGTACTACCGGCACTTAAATGAATCCAATAAAACACCTACAGTAAAATGAAATTATGATGAAAAGCTAGAAAATGTAGGTCATTGAATGACCCGCGTCCTTTGTACATACATGAGAAACTATATATTACTAAGTTTATAAAAAATAAAGTTGACTAAATCAGAAATGAATTAGCTATTTTTGCGGTAATTGCCATAAATTTTACTTAAATAATATTCAAATATAAAATTTTTAAATATTGTGACCTGGTAATATACATACTGGAAAAATAATTTTACTTACTGTAAGTAATTCTAATACATTAATGCTGTTCTTCTGTGTGTGATAAATGATGTTAGTCTTGTCTCTTATTTTTATTTTTTTTCTTATGCTGTTTTTTGTTACTACAGGAAAATGGCCACAGTGATGTTATCAACGATATCTGTTGGCATTCTCAAAAGAATATCTTGTACACATGTTCCAGTGACAAACATTTAGCAGAGTGGGATTTATCACTTGGCAAAGTGAAATAGTAAGTATTAATGACAACTTTTCTGCTATTTTTAAGAATATTGAGTTCTCGCATACTTGCAGTAACACTTATTTTCAGAAAACTTTCATCAAGCAAATGTTTCCTATTTAAATTCACTTTGATTCCTATATTTAGAAACATGAGATTTTATGATTGTTAGAAAAAGCAAAGTGAAAAAAACACTGGATTATGTGGTGGTGGGGGGGTGAATGTTGTAAAAACAGCATCGAAAGAAAATAGCTGTTTTATGACCAGAAAAATGGAGGCACTTAGTCTATTCTCAGTTTTTACTTCCTAAATGAGGTGTGGGCTTAAATTTGCTCAGAATATTTCATTTTTGGGAAGTCCTGATTTAAGAAATGCTTGTTTCTCTTTTAAACATGATATTGAACTTTTCATATTTCTGTGTATTCTTTTTGTCTTGATCTTGTATTAACAGCAATCTGGTCTTATTACTATTAAATAATAAAATCTATGGTAACACTAAGATTACTTGGTGCCACTTAAAGGGAATAAACACCATTTTATTATGATATGGAATTTTGATAATTGTAAGCAAAAATTAAATAAGAATTCTGTTATAAGAATGGAAACATATTTAGCACCAATCATCGTCTCCCAGAAATTGATATATTTGAATTTTTTCAGCAGGCAATACTGATTGAATCAGTTATTGGCATAAAAATGTAATCAGCAGGCCAGAGTTTAAATTCTGCCTGAGGTAGTTAAATTTAATTATTATTATTAAAGAAAAGGCATGAATCCATCTTTCTTACCCATCTATCCTTGGTCAAGTAACCAAGAAGGATAAATGTATTTGAAACAATACAGATGTCAGCAGGGAATTCCCTTGCCCACATTTCCCAAATACAAACCAGAGCAATTCTCAATTTGTTTTGACAACTGGGATTACTTATAACTGATTTATCGATTAATTTAGGTTTTTATTAAAATGAACATTTAAAGTTTTTTTTCTTTCTCTTTTGGCTGTATGGAAGTTGTAAAAATTCTTTCCTGCCATTGGCCCATTACTTTTCATTATTTTATTGATGTTGAGTTTTAATTTTTTTTTTTTTTTTTTTTTTTTAATTTATTTTTATTTTTCTTAATTTTAATCAGTGGTGTGATTAAATGCTTTCTATGTTTTTCTTGTTGTCCAGTAAATGGAAGGCTAGCAACAGTGCCCTTTACAGCATCTGCTTGGTGTCGAAAAACAGATTAATCTCAGCTGGGAATCTTATTAAATTGTGGGACCTTGAAAAATACGAAGTCATTTCGGTTAGTGTTTTTATTCTTTATAATCTGAATGCTGTTAACATTTTCCTGCTTAGAACTCATCATACATTATTATCATTTTGACTATCATTATAGAGTAAGTGTCTATGGTTAAATGACAGAACTGCCCAAACAAACAGAATTGACAAAGTTTGTAATAAACAATTACAAGAAAAGAACAGAAAAATACTGAGCAAGCAAACAATATATGCAAGACATAGCAACAGTAATAAGATAAAAAGGTTCACAAACTATGAATTGATGTTGATATACAAGAGTGGATTTGTATTAATGAATGTAATATTCTGACTTCAAGACCGACCATATTTGAGTCGGATGAAACAGAAGTGGCCTCTTATTTCTCAGGAGGAAATCCCAGCATGCATCTGTGTGGTTTTTGCCTATAAATTTGGGAGTGAAAAGTATTTTGCAATCATTCCCCTCTTATGATTAAAACCAACACTGCACTTCTCGACTTCGATATAAAAATGTTAGAATACAATGGTAAATACCAAAATCCACCCTTTTGAATTTAACCCAACTCTGTAAAACCCTTGTAACTCAGGCCACAGTCAAAAGTCCACTGCAAAATTTTGTATGCATCTTGGCATAAGGCAGACAAATTTGTCATCAAATTATTAAAAAAAAAAAAATTTAAAGATATAGATTTTGAAAAATTAAAGGTTTAATATTATGGTCATGGTCAAATTATCTTCCCTAACCTCTAAACAAAATAATAAATACATCACCTTTTAGATTTATCCAAAGAATTTAAAATGAAGAAAGATCGAGGTCGATCTGAAATATCAAATATAAATAAATACTTTCATAAAAAAAAACATTATTTTTATAATTTGCAACTTTTTAGTTGATTTTTATATATATATATATATATATATATATATATATATATATATATATATATATATATATATATGCACGTGAGAAAAAAACAGATACTGACATTTTCAACATTGTGACTATTTTCCAAAATTTACTTTTTTTTGGCAAAGGTCAAAGGTTGATGTCTCTGGAACTCATTGGCCAAGAGATGTAAAATACGTATCATTCAGTTTCCATCATGAAGCTCTCTATAAGTGTACCAAAGTTGAATAAATATTTGTTTTAATACATTTTCTGTTTATGTGTTATTTTTATAGATACAGATATTCAAGTAAATGCTCTGTTTATAATAAACGGTATTAACTACATTTACCAGCCTGAATGTCAGAAATTCCATAGAAAATGTGACATATGACAGGTATAGAACCATCATATAACCTAACATGCTATACCATTTATCTAAAGAGGAAGCATCTGGTTAGTAAGGTCAAATTACTGTTTTTTAACTCCAAACTTCCCATGATTTCTCTTGAATAATCATACCTTAATGCAAACAAATGCCATCATATATTATGAAATGGACTAAGTTTGATAATTATTTTAATAAATTATTTTTATAGATACAAACATTTGAGTGAATACTGTTTATAATAAACGGTAATAACACCATTTACCAGCCTGAATGGCTGAGAAATTTCATAGAAAATGTGACCTCCAGCATATAGCTTGACGAAAATTGTTAGAAATTTTGTGTTTAGAGTAATTAAGAGGAATTAAACCCTCCATTATTTTTTGACAACAGTTAATTGAATTATAATACAGAAAATCAATTATTTTGCAAAAAGTCACATGGTCCTAATGTATGTATATGTATCCGAGTTTGGTTAGCATATGAAAGTTTTTATATATATATATATATATATATGAGAGACAGAGAGAGATCTGGTTAAATTTGAAGGAGTTCTTCTTTCTTGCATTGATGGAAAGTTGGGGAAAAAAACATTGATTTGGAAATTCGTAAAAAACCCAATAATTGTTGGAATTTAATGAAATTTTCATGACTTATTCACAAATTAAATTATTTGGCAAATTTGTTTCCTTTCTTTTTACATTTGTTAACCGCCTCCTACTTAAGCTAAGATTCATACCTGTACAGATTTATTTTAGTTAAAAGCAGGACTCCTTGAAGACTTAAAACATTTTTTGTGTTTTGTCAAACAGAAACACCATTTACTGAGATTCTTTTCTGTATCATAAAGTAAAAATGCAATAAAACCAAGACATTATTTAATTAGAAAACTTTTACTTGTTTTTATAGATAAGTTATATTAAGGACACTATTGTCTTAAGAAAAAAATATTTTTTGGTGACTAATGAAAAGTATGTTGTGACTCTTTGGTCTTTTACTGACATTTCTTTCTTTCTTGCCAGAAATACAGTGGTCACACAACAGAAGTTCTACAATTGTTACCTGTTATTAAGAATTTTCAAACTTTTGAATCATCCTATTTCTTATCCGCTGCTGTTAATGACCGACTTGTCAGTGCCTGGTAAGTTTTTTCCTCTTTTTGCTGCTTTCTGCTTTTGACGACAAAATTCCAAAGTTAGGTGCAATGGGATGATCTAAAAGATGCAAAAATCTAGTTTTACTTTAATCCATTTTTAAGTTTTGAAAAAGATAATAAACATCTGGTATTAGTTTTTTTTTACATATGGAATTATACACCCTTGTGCAAATTAATTGAAATGACGGCTTTAGTTTCCTTTCTTTCATCATACAGTCAGTTTTAGACCCACTGGAGTGACAGGGTGTAATTGATTTCTTTTTTCTTTTTTTTTTTCTTCCTCAGATTAGGTCATTTGCAGTGGTAATATGAATCTATTTTTGGGGTCTATGATAAAATCTGTTTGGTCTTGAAAAATGTTGCGTCATCCGTGATTGCATCAGATTTACATCATGTCCAGACACTATTGTCTCGGCTGTCAATTAGTTGTCCTACGGCCATTGTCTGCAATGGACGTTACTTCAAGGAAGCGTATAAAAATTGTAACGCTGCACGAACACACTGTCAAGTCTTACCAGTGAGAAAATCAAAGTACTATAAACTCTCCTGATTTAAATCCAATGAAGAATCTGTGGTCAGTCTGCAAGTAACGACTTTGTGGAATGGACATACGAAGTGCTAACATGTGCATTGGGTCATGTTTCATTAGTCTTTAATTTCTGAAACGGGTATGAAATCTAGGTTTCTACTTCTGATCAATTTATAATCAAAGCATATGTGTGGAAGTTTAAATATCTGGGAAGTGTTTTGATGGAGGACGGTAGGTACAACGCTGAGCTCTGAAGACGGATTGGGGTAGCCGAGGATGCATTCCGAAAGCTGGGCAGTGTACTGTGAGACATGAGGATTTCTTTGGTGACAAAGAAAAGAATAATGAGTTGCTACATGACATCTGTCCTCCTATATGGCAGTGAATGTTTGATGGTCTCCTCAAAGATAAAGAAGAGACTCAAGGTGGCAGAGATGTGGTTCTACAGAAGGATATCATGGAGTGTGTGTGTAAGCAACAGTGAGGTCTTGGAGAGGATGCAAACCAGGAGGAAGCTTATACTTAAAATGAGGAATAGGCATATGAAATTTCTGGGACATAATGAGAAAGGAGGGCTTGGAGAATCTGATACTCACAGGTTGAATAGAGAGAAAAAGTGATGAAGGAAAGTAAAGCATGACATATCTAAAGCAAGTGGATGACAATGTGGTCTGGGGAGTTGGCAACAGCACAAAACTTATTGAGACCTACAAGGGATAGAGGGAAGTGGAGAGCCATGATTGCTCATGTCCTGAAAGGACATGGCACATAAAAAGAAAAGTGGTTATTACTTGACTCATGCCAGATTTAGTTAAGTCTTCTCTCTTTTCCTTTCAGGTCTGTAAATACTAATAAAGGAGAAAAGAATGCTGTGGCATCTTTTTCTTTACCCGAAGAACCATTAAAATTGTCACTTTTAAATATCAAAGACCAGGTAAGCTGTCTCTTGTTTTTGTAATATTCTCTTTTTTATTTTTAATTATTTTTCATATCTCGCAGTTTTCTCAGCATAATTGTATAATGTTTAGAAAAAGACTTCTAAATTTGTTTCAAGAGAAAAGCCTTCGAGATGAAGGTTTCTCCTCCTGCATGATGGTATTTTTAGTTTCTGTTTTATTAAATTTGTAAAACATATATTAGATCATTTGGCAATATTTAATCTTTGTGACTGCAAAAAAAAAGCATTGTG
The DNA here is from genome assembly GCA_903632075.3 of Acanthosepion pharaonis. Taxonomy (NCBI): domain Eukaryota; kingdom Metazoa; phylum Mollusca; class Cephalopoda; order Sepiida; family Sepiidae; genus Acanthosepion; species Acanthosepion pharaonis. The sequence continues at coordinate 811,212 of CAHIKZ030002346.1, forward strand.
CCAAAAAGATGGTTATTCCTTTGCCACCACTATTATTGTATTCACTTTTAACTCCCGCAACAATGTTGTTTTAAAAGAATTCAAACACATGAAAGCGTTTTTTTTTTTTTTTATTATTATTATTGAAAATTGACAAAAATATTAATCAGTTGATTATTTTTCTTATTTACTAGAATAAATTTATAGGATTATAAAATTATGAACAAAATATAATAAAATATTTACCATTCTTTATATATATATATATATATATATATATATATATATATATAGTTGTTTTATTAATAAATTTATACAAATATTTGCAGAGGAAAATTAAAATACATAATTTACATGACTGTCTCTCTATATCTCTGTTAGGCCACAAAAATCTCCTGAGCCAACCAAGCATAGAAATGAATACAATATGGGAACCAGTAATAAGGAATGCCAGAGAAAAGTAATAATAACAATGAAAATTGCAATATGAGATCTGGTAAAAAAAAATCCAATGATAACAGCAAAAATTGCAATATTAGCACTGGTAAAAAAAAATGAACTTTGAACTAAGCAATCTTTTAATTTTAGATTTTAACTGAATAAAACATTGTTTTTATAGTTATTTATAAAAATGATAAATAATAAATATTGCATATTCTGTAATTTTTGATAGATTTTTTTTTAATTTATTTCTCTGATAAATAAGTTTTTATATAAAAGATACATAATAAACTCTGACTGCTCTGATTAGCAGTTGCATAATATTGGGGTGTTTGTAGTACCATGTCGTGCATGGGTAGGTGTCCCTGTGTGTATTTCCAGTGGGCAACCCTGAGACTACATTATACTTTAGTCTTGGCCATCTTCTAGCCAGTTTCTATTGCCATAAACAATAGATAGCGATAATTATTTTGTACTTTTCATATTCCAAGCTGTCTTATGCACGACTTTAGTGTTTATATTTGGGCAAAATCTCCCAATTGCAAGGGAATTCTCACTTGAGTCTCCAGATATTTCTTTCATGTGATTTGAACTTGAGTTATTGCACTCTTTTACTCATCACTTTTTTGTTTATCACTCTTCTCAATCTTAAGACTAATATATTAAACAAAGTTTCTGATAATCTAGAAATGGCTCTTTCTAAACATCTATCTATAAATATTTTGTTTGATTTTTTTTTTTTTTTTTTTTTTTGCACATCTTGTCAAGTGGCTTAAACATTCTAATGTTACTAATGTTGTCAATAGTCAGACTTTAAGTTTTTCCATTTCTCAGTCTCTCAATCAAATAGTGGATTTCCCTACACGGTTCCCTCATAAACCTGTTCAACTTTCTTCTCTCTTGTTCTTTACCTCCCCCACTCCTAGATCACAACTTTGTCCTCTTTGCAATTTGGATCACCCTGTGTATCTGTTGATATTTCTTTTGAGTCACCTATTAGAAAGGAACCTCCTATTTGCCAGACTTATTTCTGTTGCCAGTGTACTGATTGGGTTTCATTTCATGACTTTATTTGAGATACCCTTTGGATTGATATTCTTAACTTTCCTATTGAAAATTGTGCCACAGAGATTTCTTCTTGGGTTAAAGCAGGCATTGATGCTTTTGTATGTTCTTGCAAATATCAAGTGAAACCACAATGTTTTTCTTGGTTCACACAAGCCTGTTTAGCTGCTATAGCCCATAGGAATCACTTTTTTAAGTTGTACTAGTGTGATAATTCTGATCACAACAGACACCTATTTATGACTACTCAAAGTAATTGTAATGGTTCTTAAAGAGGTTATGTCTTTACTGATAGAGGCTGTAGGGTATCTCATTCTAACAAATTTGATTCTTGTGACTACTGGCATCTCTGTAATAGTGTCTTAAATAAGAATAAGTCTTCTATCCATCTGCACTTCACTCTGAGGTGTTAACATCTGCTGATAAATTTAAAATGTTTTGCTCATAAATTCTCTTTAAATTCTACTCTTGGAGTATCTTTGCCTGACTTTCTACTTAGAACCTCTACAGTACCTAGACTATAAATTTAAGTGCAGTACTTGATCGGGGGCAAGTTCATTGCACATTTGAAATGGCTGGATAAATTCTATGCAGTTTCTTCTGTCAAATTTTTGCTTATGGAACTCTCTTCTGGCTTTTTGCTTCTCAGTCTATTTTGCTCTTCAAAAATGTAAATGCTATGTCAGTCGCTATCTTCTGTCAGTCGCTATCTTCTGTCAGTCGCTATCTTCTGTCAGTCGCTATCTTCTGTCAGTCGCTATCTTCTGTCAGTCGCTATCTTCTGTCAGTCGCTATCTTCTGTCAGTCGCTATCTTCTGTCAGTCGCTATCTTCTGTCAGTCGCTATCTTCTGTCAGTCGCTATCTTCTGTCAGTCGCTATCTTCTGTCAGTCGCTATCTTCTGTCAGTCGCTATCTTCTGTCAGTCGCTATCTTCTGTCAGTCGCTATCTTCTGTCAATTCTTGTCCTATTTTCTTAATTTGTAGTTTTTCTCATATTCTCTAACACTCAGTAACCCCTTGCATCCTAGTGGCTTTGTTGCCTTTCTTAGAGTGAAATGATTAAAAAAAAAAAAATTCCATTGTACTTGGTCCATATATTTATATAATCTTATCAATAAACAATGCCAAATGAGTCAAAAGTGTACACAAATAATAGTGTGTCAAGGGAATAACCACCCTTTTAACACCCTTTTTATTTTTAAGGCAGGAAGGTTAGACATTTTTTATTATTTCTTATTAAAGGAAAGAATGGCATTATTTACAGAATTGCTTTTGTTTACATCAAAATGTTTACGAACCCCCCCCCCCCCCCCAGCAATTGAATCCCCCCAGAATTAAGAAAATATTTTAGTGTTTGAAATGGAGTGTTGCATGAAGAGGATTTGGTATAGTGAAGCATTTTAGGCTTTGTTTTATTGATTTTTTTTTTTTGTTTGCTATAAGACAAGACCATTTATATTCACCAAAGCCAGCATTTTTACTCCAATTCATTGTTGTATTAAAGAAGTTGGACACAAAGGTTATGTAGTGATTTCTCTTGAAACCCCACCAGTGGACCCAAGCTGTCATAATCAATTGAATGCACAGCAAAGCCTTTCACAGAGAAAGTCTTACTTCCCTGTTTGGATTTGTTTAATCAAGGGCGATAACCACTTCTTTTTACATTCCTTTCTAACACAAAAGGAATGATTTTATTGCTAGTCATTGGAGCAGCGTTTCTCAACTAGTGCATTCAGGCACACTAATATGTCCTGAAAGGTAGCCATGTTAACAAAAGAATAATTTATGAATTTTATATAAAAAAAAAAAAAAATTTTTTTTTTTTTTTAATCTAGACACCAAACATATGGCTTCCATGTCTAAGTTAATTAAGCCTTTCTCATTTCATATTTTAAACTGGATGATAAATTCCTTAATCTTAAAAGAGTGGATAATCCTTTCTCTTTTGCCTTTCTCAAGGGATTTAAATCCACCAAAAAAATATTCTTCATAAATCCCTTGAGAAGAATGCTGAACCAAGATTTTCTTTTTTCAAATTGTGTGACTAATTTTTCGTTATTAAATTTTAAAGTGTGCCCCAGAGTTTTTATTCTACAAGTGTGTCCTGAATTATAATAATAATGAGGGGCTGGGGGTTGAGAAACACTGCTTAAGTACTCAATTATTTGGTGAGAATTTATGATGAACCATTATTTCTTTCTTATTTATTTTTATTTTTGTTTGAGAAATTCTTGTATAGTTAAACATTATGCATCATATGGTGGTTTCAAGAGATTATTTCAACAGGTCATAAACCAAAGTTTTTTTTTTTTCTTTTTTTCCTGACTAAGCTTAAACCATTTATGTACAGTCATTACATCTGGGTGCATAGTAAAAATCTTAATTTTCCTTCTTGCATTTCTGTCTTATAAAATTCATACAGTGGGTAATGGTGAAAATGATAGTGAAGCAATGATCTTTGCAGAAAGATAGACATTCATAGAAATGACTCCTCGCCTGTTAATTTAAATTTAATTTCTGTTATTTACCATTTCACTTCAGTTTTGCATATTTTGAGTCTTGAATACATTTTCTGGCTGACAATATTTTTATGAATTGACTAAAATGAAATTTTGGCTAGAATAAAACACTAATTGTCTCTGCTCCAAAAATATTCACCCAATTCTCAAAAAAAAAAAAAACCAAAACAAAAAAGTAATTGCAATCCGGTGCTTTGTGATTTGAATTTATGTAATTTTTAATGGATGTCTCTAGTGCATGGTTAGAATGTTAATATTCTGACCTTGATGTGTAACGGTTGATTTGTCAAGGCATGGTGGGGGGGTACCTATTATATTTGCATGATAGAATGGGCAGTTATTTTTATTTAAACATTCTTCGATCATTCAGAGTATTTTCTTTTTTTTTTTTTTTTTTATTCATGGTAAATAATAAAGTTGGTTCTGATATATAAAAAAAAAAAAATATCTAATAAAGAAATACTTTTGTTGACAGTTCTTGAGAATGTAAATGTATGATTATAGTTTCATGTTTAAAATTCTAAAAGTAGATTTTTTGAAGCAATAAAAAAAATCCCAACATTTTATATCGTAAAAGTAATGTCAAGAGAAAGACAATCTTTTTCAGCCAGTTGGGTGGTGGGCATGTATGTTACTATTTTTCTATTTAACTTTTGCTAATACAATTTAGCTAAAAATTAACTTTTTTTTATACATTATAATTAAATTAATTGGGATAATCTTTCTTTGTTTCTTGCGTTTTTTCTTTTTTTTCTTTTTCTTTTTTTTCTTGTCATAATGTTAATCAGATTTTCTTAATTAGTCTTTCATTCTTGTACAAAAAAAGTAAATGAAGACTTTGAAAAGTAATTTTTTATTCTTTTTCCAGCCAATTCATTTATCTGTTGTAACAAAAGGTGGGCAGGTTTTATATTTTGAACATGTATTAAATGGGTAAGTTGATTTGGAACATTTCAAACTACATTTTTCTTCATTTACAAAACACTTTTTTTTTTTTTTTTTTTTTTTTTTTTACATTGGTAATTTAAAAATTAGGTAACAAAAACTAACTAAGCAAAATGGCCTTCTTTATTTTCTTTTTGTTATCTATAAAGATTTTAATTCTAGATTTCTGAATTGGCAGTTCAGTATTGCAGCTGGATTCAAGTTTATAGATTTAATTTTAAATAATTGACTTTTTCCTGGTGTAGAGGTTTTAACTATAAACATTTGTCAATGTTTATGTATTTGAAAAGGTGAATGTGGTAAATGTTTTAAAATCTATTTTCATAAGAAAAAGAGTATTATTATTCTTCGTGATGATGAAAGATTAAACTTTCTTCCAAAATGTCTTGATAATGTCGGTGATTATATCTATAATGATTAGCTAGGCTGATTTGTAGACCTTGAAGATTTGTTTTCAAGGCATCTTTGTGTCTCTTATACTTTTTTTTTTTTTTCCTTAATGTATGCCCATTAATGACATCCGTCATAACCTGTGTAGAAGGATTCAGAATGTGTGTATCAAATCTTGTGTATACACATGCTAAAAACATGGACTATAAGAAATGCATTTTTTCTTATTTCAGGAACATGAAGAAACCACTGCGTTCAAAGCTAACTATCAGGGTTAGCAGCCCTACAGGCAAAGCATTTCCTATTTTAGCCTCATATCTTGTTGATGATAATGATCATACGATTATCATTGCTTATGGCTCTTTTCTCAGGCCGGTATTTGAACGAGTGGTAAGCATTATTATTTTTACGTTGTTTTTTTGTTTTTTTTTTCCCCCCTCTCCTGTAAATGAATTGGCAAAATGTTCTGCTGAAACATTTTTACTTAATCTGTTGTAGGATGTGATTTTTGTCTAATCAGAAGCTACTGTTTTACTGGAAACTGTTTTTAAAAAAGTATAGGGGGGGGATAATCAAGAAAAAATTTTTTTTACATAAAACACTGATCATTTTAATTCTAAACAATTACAGAGCATTTATTAATATTAATGTATTCAGTTAAATTTAGTATTTGTTTTATAATCTGTAAATTTATATTGATATTCCTGAAGTTCTTGTGAAATACTTTGCTTCTTATATTGAATTATCTCCCTTAGAAGTTGATACTCTAACCCAGGAGTCAGCACCCCTACAAACAATTTCCAATGGTACGCAGCCGCAAATGACATCCTGAAACAATAATTTCTAAAACACAAAGAAGATATTTAGCTGTTTCAATTTTAATATATACTAAAGCATATATACTCTATACAATATATTTTAGAATAGGTATATTGACCTTGACTTATATAAAAAATGTGTGCTGTTGACAAAATGAATGATTTTAAAATCCTAAGTCAGCACATAGTTAGCAAAAGGTTGCTGACCCCTGCTCTAACCTGATGGAAAATACATGCTCTGATAATAGTATTTTCATTGCTTTAAATAGCATAGTCAGTGTATTATATTTTGTTAATATGAAGAAAATAGAAAATTTAAATGAAAAGACAGTTTTCCTCCTCGTAGATTCTGTAAAATGATTTCTTAGTTTTACATAGACAAATCAATGTCTACTTCGTTATTTAAGGACTTAATTTAGTGATGATTACTAAATAGTGAGCATTAAACTGAATATTTTAGATCAAAATTCAACTAATGATAATCTGTCATGATTACAGACTTCCCTCTTGTAAAGCCTCATTTTCTTTTTATGCTTTTGTTCATTGTTTGCTTTAGATTGGAATTTGTTTTATAACTTGCATCATTAAATTAATCCAGTCTTTCTTAAACCTTTTGAAGCAACAACACACCTAGGAGCAAATGAAAATATCACGGCACACTTAGCAAAATTTTTAAATTGTTTCATAACATTTAAATGTATACAAAGCCATATATTTATTTTAAAAAGATACACACAGGAACTTACTTTATTTCAATGTTTCTATTCAACTATTTGTGCCACATATTTACTGTGAATCCTGTGCCTGGTGGTGTTGTTGTTGTTTTTTTTTTTTTTTTTTTTTTTTCTTCATGATTTCATCAATGTTTGGCCGAATGTGTGATAAGCAGACCCTTATTTCTTCTTTAATTTATTATCGTCTTTCTTGCTTTTTATTTTTGGTATTATTTAGTAGCATGCTAGTGTACCACAGCATGGCTGTTGGGGGATCACTGAATTAACACAATGACTGTAGACTATGGGACTTTACATCATTACAGGTTTGAATCTCAGCAATGAATGGTTTACATTTCTACATTGAATGAATTAAACTATATTAAAAAAAATAATAAAACTAAAATGAAAATTTTGAAAAAAAAACAAAAAAACTCTACTTATGAGGGCTGTAGTATTTGCTCGGCTCCTCTTCTCCCCTGTAAGGTAGAATGTGACTTTTTTTTTTTTTTTTTTGTGAAGAGCTCATACGTGTGTATGTGGGCCAAGGGCAAAATTACCCAGTCCCCACAACCACTGTCATGCTGGTATTATATTACCCTAACCCTACCCCGCCCGGTCGGTGGGGCATCAGAATACGCCGACTGCCCCCCTGCAGAGGGTAAAAGTCCCTCAATGGGGCCACCTGTTGGCCGTGGGTGGCGACCCGTAATGTCTGGGGACGGGATCCTGGTGGTTGAGCAGGTTGTAACCCAGGTGTAAAGCGATCACAATCTTGTAACACACCACTTTGGCCCTTACCTGGGCTAGGCGGGCGGTCGGAGGGGCCCGATCCGATCAATCGGCTGGTCATGTCAAGCCCCATCATATATAATCCAACCCAAACCTATAACTGACACTCCTCTTCCCAACCAAAACTAACACTTAACCCTAAATATGTGATGGAAGGCGGTGGCTGAGGGTCAATCAATTTGGGGGAAAAAAGTATCTGACACACTTGCTAAACCTTCACAGCCGTAATACTTGGAAAAACGGAAACAAAGGAACATGCGTGCTCAAAGACTCCTCCCAAAAAGAGTATATCATTCACGTAGCCCCCGACATGGCAAGGCTAATGGGTTTCCCCTTGACCTGTCCCAATCTGGACTCCGTGGTGGGGGGAGCGAGAATGATGAACAAAAAATAAAAAACAATCAATGGAAAAAAGAAATCTTCCAAGAGACCACATGTGGATAACGACTCAGAAACAGAGAATGAAAGTGAGAACTTCCCACGGTTTATTGTACTCAAGCAATAAGCCAAAAATCATTATCAGAAATTTCTCCGTTTAAAATACAAAAAGCAATATCAAATATCATAATACCAAAAAGGTTAAAAAATTACAAAATGGAACAATACTAATAGAAGTAGAAAAAAAAAAATATATGCGGACACATTGATCAGACAAAAAACTACAAGAGATAGAAATAAAAACCTACCCACACCAAACCCTAAATTACTCAAAGGGAGTAGTAAAAAGTAAGGAGCTCTCCTTGTGCACTCTAGAGGAAATAAAATAGAACTCCAAACTCAAGGAGTTACAAATGTTAAAAAGAATAACAATTAAAAAAATGGAGCTGAGATACAAACTAATACCTACATTATAACGTTCAACTCCCCAAATTCCAACTTCAATAAAAATTGGATATGAAAGTATAAAAGTAGAACAATATGTACCAAACCCTCTACAATGCTATAAATGCCACAAATTTGGGCATCACAGAGATTCCTGTAGAAATAAAAAAATATGTGGGAAATGTAGTGAGAAGGAACCAGAACACAAAGAAGAGAACTGCCCAAATGAGAGCCTATGCTCAAACTGTTTGGGAAACCACTCTGCCCTCTCAAAACAATGCAATATATATAAACAGGAGAAAGAAATAATTAGAATAAAATACAAAAAAAATATATCTTACATAGAAGCACGAAAAGGAAGTTATAAATAATATAAAAGATAACACATATGCTTCCATGGCACAAAAAGCAAATAAAATAAACAATGAAGATAAAATAAAAGGTTCAATTGAAATAACAAATCTATGTAAGGAATTAAAAGCTTTCCTTGAAGAATTAAAAACCTTTTTAACCGAACTTAAATTGGATCAAAATAAAACTCAACAACCCAGATCAAATGGAATAAACCCAGAAGGAGGCAAAAAACTTTGGAAAGAAAACACAGAACAAAAACTCCAGCGAACCTCTTCTTTCCAAACCCAAACTAAGAAAATGAAAAATAAACAAAAAAAAAAAAAAAGTGACAACAGAGCAAGAAAGCACTCAATCAAGATCTAACTCAAAAATCGAGAATCAGTATATCAAATGAAAATAAATTTGAACCTATGGAATATATAGAGATAGAAGAGAAAGATAATAAACAAAATTCAAAACAAAATCAAAAATCTGATCGAAGGACACCACAAGCAGTTGAAGACAAAGCTTCCAAAAAACTCAAGAGATGGAAAAAAAAATTGAGAGGACAAATGATACCAACCTAGTAGGTAACTTTACTCCCAAAAAATGAAAATATAATCATGGCACATAAGATCCTGCAATGGAACTGTCGTGGAATAAAATCAAATTACAATGACCTACTCATACTTATGTCACTACTGTATCCAGCCGTCATCTGCTTACAGGAAACTTTTTTACAAGAAAATACCAACTTAAAAATTAAAATTATAAACAATACCACTATAACCACAATACAGGACATAGAGCTAATGGAGGAGTGTCAATATTGATCAGAAATGACATACCATAAAAAGTAAAGTACACATTAAAACTAAATTACAAGCAATAGCAACACAAGTGACACTAGATAAAACCATCACAATTCTTTCCATTTATATACCCCACAGGAACCAATAAACACAACAGAAATACACAACTTGATGGAGCAACTTCCCAAACCCAGAATCTTACTAGGAGACTTTAACAGTCATAATCCTATATGGAATAGCAAAAAGCTAGATACTAAAGGTAAAATATTAGAAGAAATAATTAACACCCATAACTTATGTCTATTAAATCATAAATCCTCAACCTACCTTAATCCCTCCAATGGAACAGAATCATCAATAGACTTAAGTATAAGCGATCCAGAAATTTGTATGGATTATACATGGAAAACACATAGTGACACATGTGGCAGTGATCATTACCCGATCATACTAGAAAATCAAAAGCCTGCCAAGGAAGAAAAGATAGGCCCCGTCAGATGGAAACTGAAAAGAGCCAACTGGGAGGGTTTCAAAAACAAATGTAAACAAGTACTGATACAGTCAAAGGACACAGACAACTTCGGTAGAATACTTTACCAGAACATTAATAACCATTGCCTCAGAAAATATACCAAAAAAAGCAAAATAATTATAAAAAACTAAACCCTGGTTTGACAAAACTGCCAAAAAGCAGTCAGAAACCGGGAAGCAACATTGCGAAAATTCAAGAAGGAACCCACAACCCAAAATTTGATTGAAATGAAGAAACTCAAAGCAGTAGCACGGAAAACTGTAAAAAAAGAAGCCAAAAGGGAATGTTGAAAAAATATGTAAACAGCCTAAATACACATTCTAAAACCAAGACAATATGGGAAATGATGAGGAAAATAGCTGGAAAAAATCAAATACACCCAATAATACATCTTAAAAGGACAACACTAAAGCAACTAGCAAAAGAGAGATAGCAAGCCTACTAGCAGAGACATTTGCAGAAAACTCTAAAATGAGCAAAAATCAAAACCTACAAAAAGTGTAAACAAAAAGATATAAATAACCAACTAAATTTTTCATCTAAAAATACAGAAGCCTACAACAACCTATTCACTGAAGCGGAACTAATAGAAGCCATAAAAAATCCCATAATACAGCAGTAGGCCCAGACCAAATCCACTATGAATTTATTAAACAACTACCACAAGAATCGCTGAAATACCTTTTGAATATTTTTAACAATATTTGGACTACTGGGAAATTTCCCAAAATATGGAGAGAATCTGTAATTATTCCCATACTCAAAGAAGGAAAAGAGGGAAACAACCCACAAAGTTACCGACCAATAGCATTAACAAGCTGTCTATGTAAGACAATGGGCGAATGGTCAACGCCAGATTGAGTTGGTTTCTAGAAGAAGGAAAACACATATCAGAATATCAATGTGGATATAATAAAGGAAGAAGTACAATAGATCACATAATAAGACTAGAAACAGCCATAAGAGAGGCCAATTTAAACAAACAACATCTAATAGCCATATTTTTTGATATAGAAAAAAGCATTTGATCAAACCTGGAAACATGGTATAATGAAAGATCTGCATAAACTAGGATTAAGAGGTAGACTACCAAACTTCAAAAAGGATTTTTAACAGATAGACTCTTCCAAGTACAAATAGATACTACACGTTCTGATTATCAAAAGCAAGAAGAGGAGTACCACAGGGAAGTGTACTCTCCCTACACTTTTCAAAATAAAAATAAATGACATAATAAAAACATCAAATCAGGAATACACTGTAGCCTTTATGTTGATGATTTTACAATATATTACAGATCAAGAAACCTCAACACAGCAGAAAGACAACTTCAACAATGTTTACATCAAATAAACAAATGGACACTCGAAAAACGGTTTTAAAATATCAAAAACGAAGACAAAATCTGTACACTTCTGCCAAATGAAAAAAAATTACACAATAACCCAACTCTAAAACTAGGAAATGAAGAAATACCAGTAGTTCAGCAATATAAATTTCTAGGAATGATCTTTGACAGCAAACTGACCTTCAGACCACATATCAATTACCCAAGAACAAAATGTTTTAAAGCTCTCCAACTACTGCGAACAGTAGCCCATACAGAATGGGGAGCTAGCAAAGAAACCCTTCTTAAGCTTTATAGAACGTTGATCCGCTCCAAACTGGACTATGGCAGCATGGTCTACCAATCAACAAGAAAATCTTATCTAAAAACAATAAACACAATACATCATGAAGGCCTTCGGAGCCTAGGAGCCTATCCCACCTCACCTATAGAGAGTCTACATGTAGAGGCAAACGAACCCCCATTACAACTAAGAATGGAGAAACTAGCTACTCCATACTATCTAAAACTCTCTTCCTGTCCTTCTAACCCCACACACGATTGTGTACTTACACCAAATCACAAAGAGAAATTTAATCTTAACACAAATAAAATCAAAACATTGGGACTCCGGATGGAAGGAATCATCCAAGAAAATAATTTACCGTCTAATAAAATACTTAAAACCAACCAATCAAACATACCACCATGGATAATCAAAAATCCAAACATAATATTAAGTTTAAACAAATTATCAAAATCAAAAACACACCCCACAACATACATTGAAAAATTCTCAAAAATAAAAGAAAAATATCAAAACTATGAAAGTATTTACACAGATGGATCAAAAGACGAAAAAAAAAACAGGCAGCGCAGCAATAACAAAAGAAACAATTATCAAAAAAAACGCTTGCCAAATGAAGCATCAATTTTCAGTGCAGAAGCCTCACGCAATAAAACTAGCACTAAATTTCATATCAAAAAACAAAGGAGAAAACTATATTATTTTCTCAGATTCATTATCGGTATTAACCTCCTAAAAAAGGAAAAAGACTGGAAAATCCATTAATACAAAGTCTTCTATATAAACTACATTCAATGGAAAAAGCAAAATATCATCTTCTGCTGGATTCCTAGCCATGTTGGCATCCAAGGAGGAGATAAGGCAGATAATGCTGCTAAATCATCTTTAAAAATGACAATTGACGAAAATCTTCAAATTCCATATACAGACTTAAAATCTAAAATATATAAATACATAAGAAACAAATGGCAAAATCTATGGAAAAACCAAACCGAAATAAATTATTTCAAATTAAACCTAAAATAGGAAAATGGGAAATGATCTTGAAATACTCGGAAAAACAAGTTGTCATAACCAGAACACATATAGGACACACATATTTAACTCATTCTCACATATTAAAAAGACAAATCCACCAAAATGTAAATGTGGAAGACTAATCACAATAAGACATATTCTATCGGAATGCAAAATCATAACTAGAATAAGACAGAAATATCTCAATGGAAAAGATTTAAAAGAAATATTCAAAAATACAGACACAGAAAAAATATACAGTTTTCTCAAGGAAATAAAAATCCTCAATAAAATATAAATAGTGTATATATATATATATATATATATATATGCTTATAGACATATATATGCATCTATGAATGTAAACAGTAAAATACACAATCAGAAACGGTCACAAAAAGCAATCCCAAAAAATACAGAAAATTATGAAACCCAACAACCTTTCATCTTTTTATACAAAATAACCAACTTAAATTCATAAATTAATAAGGCTTCGGCATAAATTGACCCAAATAGGAGTTGACATGCCGTTAAATCCAACATCCATCCTAACCCTACCCCTCTAATGAGGAAGTTGCTGTCACTGGGTTGGAATCCCTGGGACCAGGCTCCTCCTCCTCATCTGTAATAAGAGAAATAAATACTATGTTTTGATCCTGCTAAAAAGGCTGAAAAGTGCAAGACTATATTTGAGAGATCTCCGCTGTAGTATATTTACTAAAACAGTTGTGTAGAAAGACTGTCTAACCTTCTCTTCATTATTATTGAAGCATAGACGATTCCATCTGCTATGAGCAAAATGCCTGGTCATGGAACAGTGACAAAAAATGGGTTGCTGAAGTGTAGTACTTTTGTCATATTGACGTACTGTGTTCTCAATTCTCTTGTGTGATTAAATCCTTCTTCATACAACCTTTTGTTGCCAGTGTTTTCTTTATAGTCTTACTAGCCAGCAACTACTGAGTGTTAGATGCATTTTATAACAAAAACTATGATTGTTTATATTTCACTCTCATGATTTCCCGTGGCACTAAACATATAATATTAGGTATAAGAGGGAATAAATGTACAAGTATTTTGCCTCATAATGTGCATGTTGTGTTCTACAAGCTCATTTTAATTTAAGGTTCTATTTTTATTTATTTATATAGCTCGCAATATAACAGGATTGAGAGTTTTTATTTTTACGAGGAAGTTGACTTTTTCTTCATGTTAGACTCCAAGCAACTGCTTCATTTTGGAAGTTTTGTGCAAAATTTTAAACTCCTCCACACATGCTAGTTGATGTCGCAAGAGGCATTTCTTAAATATTCACGCTAATGAACAGAACAAATTCTGATGTTGCAGAAAAATAATTAATTTACTGTTGATTGCATTTTAACTACCAACAAAAGCTGTCAGCATTTTTCGTCATTGCTATGACCTTTACTGCACATCTCTTTAATTTTATGCCGTAGATATTTGTCGTACTTTGGAAAATATTTCATAATCATAGATTGAAATTTTGCTCTTGGTCTGTACATTTTGTGTAGGAAATCAAAAAGGGATTGTCATGGGTCAGGAATTAGGGCTGATGTAGATATTTCATGTTTTGCTATGCTTTCTATTATTTACATTATTTATTATCAAATTTTTTTTTTTTTTTTTTTTCTTCTTCTTGAAATCCAGGTATCCAAAGGGGCACCAGCGGAAATTTGTTTAGAACACTCAGAAACTGCATTATCGATTGTTGAAGAAGGAAATGTACAAAAGGTATAGTCAGCTTTTCATGGTTTTACTTTTTTTTGTTGGGATGCAATTGGATTCATTCGGTCTCTCAGTCCTATTGTAAATTTGACAGATTTTAAACCCAGAATAACCAGGAGTTGACAGGTTTTAGTATCATAACATTAGGGAGTCTCTTTTTAATGATTCTATCAGGTTGTGCAAGTGATGCATATGCACATGCGCACATGTAAGTAAAAGTTTTGTCTCTTAGCTGATTGATGTTACTTCAACATCCAGACTCTGGCGTTTCATAGGCAGACCTGTTCGTCCACTCGTCAGGGGGTACCCAGCAATTGATTGCTTATACTTCTTGATTTTTCTTTTTTATGTGCCTTTTCATTGTAAGTTTTTTTGCATTGTGTGTGTGTGTGTGTGTGTTTGCCTGCCTCTGTGCACACACACACACACACACAAATTAAGATTTAGATTACATGCTGAAACACTACTATAGTTTTGCTACTTTGGCTCATTAAGCAGTAAGTATTCAAGAAAAATTTAGTTATACATAATTACCTTGAGATTAGAAAAGTAGACAATAACATGTTGCTTTCGAAACATTCTTAAAATTTCAGAGTGAGCAGGCAAAGCTCTTCCCAAATAGGCTTATGAAAGATTATGGGGGTGGTGAAAAAATGAATGTTAATTATCCTTGCAGTCCTGTAACATGGCACATGAAAGATTGATGTGGTTTTAAGTAAAATAAAACTAAGATTATTGACCCCCAAAAGAATTCTCATAGTAGTTTATCTTAAGACAAAGAAGGTCTCCTATTACCACAATGCAAAAGTGCACTCTCAATATATAAAATATACAAAAATCAATTCAAGCATGTCAAATCTCAGATCTATGGATTAGTTCTGTCTCTCTCTCTGTCTCTCTCTCTCCCTGTGCTTTGTTCCTTCAAGACAGAGGCAGTCATGTTACACCTTTTTGAAAATAATAATAATCATTATTATGCCTCTTAATATTTTGAGGAACATAGGGCCGCAACAACACCTCTCCAACGGATATGGTTCCAGGCCATCCTCTTCAGCTTGGCCCACTTTGGAGGACTCTTCTTCGGCCATGTCGTTTGAGGATATCGTTGAGCTTTCTGTAACAAGCTAGTTTTTACGTGGAGTAGGTTGTTAGTCTACTGCACAATCCCCAACCTGGAGGATCAGGGTGTGTCTTTCATCTGGCTCTTACCCCTACAGACCTGTTGAACTTGGTTGGACCTGCTAAGGGCCAAAGCCCCCACCCACATAGTTCTGGAGATGCATTGAAGCATGCAAATCATCCTACCATGTCATGGCGACACACCATCAGGATGGAAAAATATAAAAAAATAATAATAGAAATCGATGTTTATTATTGTCTTGGGTACCTAATTGTTTGTGTCACTCATTTCCTTTATTACATACTCTGCATCTCCCTCAGAATTCAGTGGAGGGCAATTTCCCCATTGTTACCAGTTAAAAGACAGCGGTTTGCTGATTTTTCAAAGGACTTTCTCATTTGAAAGATTTGTCTAACAGTTTCCTTGCCATCGCTCTGACCCAATTTAGCCTTGTGTCGTAATGTTAAGCTGAGTAAATATCAGAAACAATTTCAACCTGTCTACTGAATGTGATAGTTGCATTGTGTTCAAATCTTGGCTAAGATCACAATTTAAAATGCTGAACTTTTTAGTGGCTGTTTGCGGTTGTGAAGGAAGCAACCCTGCAGTCTTCAAGTGAAAGACAAAGGAAATGTCTCTTCTTTGACATCATGTTTTCCACTGCAGGTCTTGACAGATTGGTATATCATTATCCTCCTATCTCTAAGCTTAACATAATTTTTTTTCCCTGTAACTAGTGCAAACAAGACTGTTCTTAAGCTGATGTCCAGACCAACATTCTGACACGATATGGATGGTGAGAAAATAGTGTCAAGAAGAACACTTATATGTGTGAGACAAAATCATCCTTGATAGTCATCTGTTTCTTTTATGTTTATAATGTAATAATCATGTTAGTAAATATGTGTAACTATTTATTGACCCATTACTTTGTGGATAAGTGTGTGTGTGTACACATACGTAGTAGAGGACAGATATGGATGTTTTAAAAAATATTAATGTAACTCATACATTGTTATTATGAATGGGTGATTGATCATTGGGCGATCAAAATTAATTTTAGTGAACAATTGTCTCTGAAATGTTAAAGCAGCAGACTAGGGAATGGGTTCAGAATCTTATTTGTCACCCACGGGCATTGACGGAGAGCTGCTGTAAGAAAAAAGCACCCCCCCCCCAAAAAAAAACCTGTTAATTCTATTGCCAATAATGATAAAGGAGCCATAATAAGGAACATATATGATTGCTTATTACATGTGATAAACTTGTTTTCAGGTGATATCTGGTGAGCTATCTAAAGATTTAACAGTCCTGACACCCAGTTTGACAATTTCCAGTGGCCCAGCACCAAATACGTCGTCATCTTCTGGTAAAAAAAAGAAGAAAACTGAGGTATTTATCTCTTTTACTGTTTTATTTTTACTTATTAAAAAAGATTTAACAATAAAGATTTCTTTGACAAGAAAAAGCTTCTTTACTTTCTTCTGTGGAGAAGTACCACCACAGTGATTTTATAAGACTTTTTCCTTTTCTTTCTTTCTTTTTTTTTTTTTTGTTCAGTCAAAATTCTTGATGACCTTTAGACAATCCTTTCGTTGAGAACTTTATTTTTCTCCCTATCATTTAATTGGTATGGTCAGAGAGTTGTGATTTTAAAAAAAAAAGCAACTGAAATTAAATTGAAAGATATACCATTCATCATTAGTAGCAATGCAGATATTTTCATGTTTCTGAACATGCTTCTGATCGGTGGTTACTTTTACTCTGGCCTTTTCCCTGTTTATTTTTTACTTAACAATGATAATTTCCTTTGTGTTAAGACTTCAACAAAGAATGCCCATTGTAGGTCTAATAAAAAAGATATTAGCAAGCCATAACCTCCAAGGTTGGAAAATACATCACCCTTAATTTCCATGGCAATCTAGGGACTGTAATTTCCCTTAGACTGTCTTCCTGGCTCAAAACTGTCATCAGTTGTTTATTCATGGGAAGACATTGATGGTAAAATACCAGATGTGGAGGCAATATGTAGAATTCTGGTGTGGCTATCTTGTGATCTTCCTGCTTTAGTTGAATGTTTTTGGTATTTTTTTTGACAGCATCTTTGTCAATAGTTCCAAGCTTGAAAGTGCTTTTTTGCTCTCTCTCTCTCACTCACTCACTCTCACACACACACACACACACACACACACACACACACACATATGGAAACCTGAAATTTCAAAGTTTTAAAACAGATCTAGCAGCCATGATAAAATGAAGGGAAATAACACAATATTATTTACCAGAGAATGGAAGATTATCAAAAGTAAATTTATAATTAATTTAAATTTTGAAAATCAGGACATGAACTCATTAAAATCCAAGAAAAACAAGAACAGAATTAATATTAACTTCTTGTGAGGAGGACAAGTGCAAATATTACCCTGTTTAAATAAAAAATCTAAGGTAAATTTGAAATAAGAAAAACAATGAAACAGTATTATATACTTAAATGGAAATATAATTTCTTCTACAAAAACAAATACATTATTTTAAATAAATACCTGTTAATTCAAAAATATGAAATTATGTCGATTAAATGTTTACTTTCTTTTTCAAATAATTAAGTCTGTTGTATAAAAATACAAAAGAACTAATTTTACACACAGTGACAAATGAAATGTTTATAACAATGAGAACTTAAATAATACCCATCAAAAAAGTTTTGGTACAAGATTCATTAACAAAATATATTTTACTACTAATGATTTTTTGAGAATTAGTCTAATTTTTTCCCCACTGAAAAATAACAAAACCCAAATTCTTTTATTTTCATTGACTGCCATATTGCATTTAATCTCCATTTTGCTTTTGTAAAGTGAATATTTTTATATCATTTATAATTCCTATTTATTGAGAACAGGTAAATGTTGCAATTGGAAAACATTTTATTAAATGACTTAAACATTTGTACTCAATAAGTGGTTTTTGACAGTAAAATCTTTCACTGAAATGAAATTTCAACACTCCTGTTCTGAACCTAAATGTAATCTTTAAAATCATTTCCTCCTAAAGATTTTGAAAAAAATGTTTTTGCCATTATCATCTCAAAACCCAGCTTTCAAATTGAGTGTAATACCACGGTTCCAAAATTGACCTCTGCCCTAATTAGGCACACATTGTAGCGAATCACCCTCATTCCATCCTTATTCCAATGGCTAAAAGTAAGTTCCACTTGAAATGTTCTGTGAAATCAGTTTTGAAGAGGGTGTTTCCACCGATCACTATAATTTTGTTCAAGTTTAGTGTTAATCGTTATCTTTGCAAACTATTTGCATAAACTGTCTCTCTTGCTCTGTAGTCCTTTGCCTCAAGTGGTTTCCAGGCATTGTACAGGCTGAACCTTACTGTAAAAAAAAAAAAAAAAAAGAAAGAAAGTTCTTGAGAGTGCAATTATCAATTCTTGCCAAAATGTTAACTTACACCCTGGATTTTTTGCAAATATTTCCTTTCTTAAAGGCAACTCATTTTATAAATAAAAATATTTTCTTAAAATTAAAAGAAAATGGTTACCTCCAAGACTTAAATATTTAAAATAAATAAATACATAAAAATAATTACATTTTAAAAAAAAAAAAAAAAATACAAATTCTACCACATTTACTTTTAGGTTATATGTTACATCACTTAGTAGTTTCTTTTCTTACACAGTTTGTTTAAAGAATATATTAGAGAATTCTCAAATTTTAATATTTCTCCTTCAATTCTGTGCATGAATATAAGTTATGAAATAAAATGCATTGTTATTACATTGTTGCCTGGCTGTGGTGGCCCATTTGTGGGGAAAATAGGAAATTGTAATTTACTGGAAATAAATGAACAAAAATGCTGACAGCAATTTCTCGTGGGTGTTCCCATTTTGATGATCTACAGTACAGACTCAAATACCCCCCCCACACACACACAGTAAAAATAAGTCACATCTACATCACTGTAAGTGTTAATTAGTCTGGTATAATTTGCATAATAAAATTCTTTTCAGGTACAAAGATTTGTATCAACAAGACAGCCAATAAGCTTTGCTTTCAGACAATCACCTGTTCTGCAAACTTTTTTTTTTTTTAATTCGGTTATTTTATTTGTCTTACAGTTCACAATGCAAGAACGTTTAAATGCCATCAGCTTTGACAGCACAATTGAAGGACCTCCAACACAGAACCCACCAGTTGCAGATTCTATGGCTGTTTTACTTATGCAAGGACTTATGAGTTCAGACAAGGACATCTTGAATGTAAGTAAAAATTTATTAGCACTCTTTGTAGAAATTTATGCTTAATCAGCTAAGCCCTTCTCAATATCAGGCACCTCTATAATAGCTTCACTTAATTTTGGAATTTCCACATTTTTCAGATCCTTTCACCTCAAGCAAGGCAATAAAGCCACTAAGGTGCAAGAAGTTACTGAGTATTAGAGAATGTGAAAAAACTACTATTAAGGAGAGAGGACAATAAAAGAATAAAAATTAAGAAAACAGAAGATAGAAATTGACAATGCATTTAAATTTTTGAAGATCAATGTTGACTGGAAAGCAAGAAGCTTGATGAGTTCCACAAGCAAGAAGTGCGATAGAAGAAATTATTAGCATAAAACTTAAGGTTACATCTAGGAATTTAAGTGTAAAATGATGAGACCTAGCTGCCAATCTAGTACTGCACTTAAATTCACAAAGTCTAGGTATCATAAAGGAAAGTTCATCAGAGCAATTACCATGAAAGGATTTATTTAATATTATCTTTAAACTATAAACAGATTAAACCAGATTAACTGTTTTAATTGATACATATTATAACATGAATTATTTAAGTGCTGCTGTATAATGCTAATAGATCAAAAATACATCGATCAAATAATTTACAGACACTTCCCAGTATAGCTGAACCCCGCCGCCTTTTGGCAAAGCAGGGGTCATAGAAATTTGGGTAATACAACATCATATCTACAAGACATGGATTGAACAACATCAACATTTTTTGACTTTTCTCTGCAATTCTGCCAATTATGGTTGCTGACTTCATTTTCTGGAATTTTTTTTTTTTTTTTCTTTTTTTTTTTACTTTTCTATAATCTTGATAGAGCTCAGATTCCATGAATTTTTGGTTGGCCATTGCTGTACCTCAGATATTGTTTTTAATGAAAACTCTGGACTAGTTTGACAGTTACTGGATCATTATGGAGACATAGATTTTACAAGCCAGTCATAGTAACAGCATTTAGGTTAATGAAGAAACTACTATTGGTTGGTCAAAATGAATGGGTGTGTGTGGCCTGTTCCGAATATTGAAACTATCACATAACCCCCCCCCCCCCGGCACGCCTTCCGTAGTCATGAGGTGGAAATCTATTAAGTCTGACTGAAGAGTAAAGGGACAGTGTGTTCTGTGTAAGCTATGGGCATCATCCGCAGTGCGTTCTTGCCACAGGGCCAGATGATCAATCAACAAGTTTACAGACAGATCCTGCAGCATATGCTTTGTTCGGTGTAAGAGAAGAGACGAGAATTGTGGCAGGATAAATCCTGGTTAATTCACCACAACAATGCTCCTGTTCAAAATTCCCTGAGCATCTAGGCTGGGAAGAACATTGCCATAGTGGAACAAGCTCCTTATTCACCCGATCTTTCTCCATGTGAATTTTTCCCCAATTTTAAGGGGACCCATTTTGAAGGTGTGGAGATCATCAAGAGGGCTGCAACAACTGAACTGAGGGGGCATCTAAGAAAAATCCTTAGAGCCGTGCATAGAAGTGTGGTAGAGAAGGACGAAAAAAGTGCAAGAGAGAGTTGATAACACCAGTCTACTTACGTTTCAGACTGACCTTGTATTTACACACTTGAGGTGTGTTCAAAAAGTATCAGACTTTATTTTTTCCTGCTGAAACTAATGCCACGTGGTCAAAATCCTTTGGGTGGGATGCAACACTAACATTCCTACACATGTGAGAATTTTTGCACTGGTATGCTGCGTCAATTCCTGGCTGTTGTGCCTAGAGTACAGATGTGTAGTTTGTGTTCATCAGATTTTTTTTTTTTTTCATTCAAGATGACTGAACACATTGAGCAGAGAGTTTTTTTAGAAAGTTTGGTGATATTCAAGCCCAAACAATTCAGAAGTTTCTGCAGGCTTTTGGTGATGGTGCTGTTGGCAAATCTTGGATCAAAGATGGGTTCAACCCTTTCAAACATGGCTGCACCTCAGTGGAGAGCAACTTGTGCTTTAGCAGTGCATCCACAAGTCAAAATGAGGAGCTGATAGAGAAGGTTTGGTGAATGGTCAGGGAAGATCATCCTGTAACATTCCAAGAAATTGCTCACAAAATGGGAATGACCCTGGGATCATTGCATTCCATTTTAACAGAGGATTTGTTCATGCGGGAGTGTGTCAGCAAAATCCACCACCAAGGTGCTTGGTGAAGCAGCAGAAGCAACTTTGCATAGAAATCAATTAGGATATGCTGGACTGTGCAAACTATGACCCAGACTTCATGAAGATCATCACTGGTGATGAGACATGGCTTAATGGTTATGACACTTCAAACTAAGTTCCAGTTCACTCAATGGAAGCATCCGTCATTGTCGAAGCCCAAAAAGTAATGTTGACTCCTATGATATTGTGCATCATGAATATACACCACAAGGAGAAACTATAAGGAATACCACTTGGAGGTTATACTTTGTTTTTGTGATGCTGTGCACTGAAACTGACATGTGGTAGGTAAAGAATTGGTAACTTCACCGCAACAATGCACCCACTCATTCCACCCACATAATCCAAGCTTTCCTGGTAAAAAACAACACACCCACTTGTTCGACAGCTTCTTTACTCTTCTGACTTGGCCCATGTGACTCCTAGCCCTTCCCCAATGTAAAAACCATGTTGAAAGGGCAGCGATTTTTGAATCTGGAGAAAAAATTGTGAGAAAGTAATAGCTGAGCTCCATAACGGTCCAGAGGTGTTACCAGTAGTGGCAAAATCACTGGGGAGAGGTGTGTGAATCGTCTAACAAAAATGGAATGCACATGGCTTGATTGTATTTGACTGTTGCTGCTGGGTTTTGACATCAATTTCCATTTTATATTTACATAAATATAGCATACCTTAGTTTTGACTCCTTCAACATAAATTTTGAAACTTTTGAAAAGCTGGTTAGCTATTGATAAAGTTGCATTATGGAAAAATAGTCAAGATTTTAACAATATAATCAGTCTCTGTCATTTGGCAAGGTTATTGGGTTAACTTAATTGTATGTTAGAAAGAAAAGTTATGGAATTCTGAGCAACAAACTTTGATATTATTGCTCACCTTATCCAATTTTTCTTCTTTCTTTAATATGAGGGTTAGATATTTAGGAAAACTTCTTTTTCAGGCTTATCTAGTGCAGGTATGTCAAACATGTAACCTTTATATGCACACCTGTGGCCCACTCTAAGATTACTAGTTTGGTCATTTAACAGCTAAAATTCCAGTTTTTTTTAATTTGGAAATTACAATATTTAAGAAAATAAATCACCCGCTTTTTTAAATTTTGATTTATTTTAATAAAATACAAGATAAGGATACTATTTACTGCATAAATTCATTTAAAATAGTTTTAATATTATTGACAAACTTTAAGTTAGAAAGCTATTATTTTAAAAATTGTAGCAAATATTCAATATTCTTGGTAGCTGAGAAAATGGTGCGGGAGCAAATTTTCTTTAGTAGGTATGCCACCAACCATCACACCACAAAAACAATATGGCAGGTCGTTAACAGTTGTAAACAAAACTTTCTTTCAAAATTTCAAAAGTTTTTTCTTTTGAAGGTGAAATGTTAGCCAAAAATGTTTTTGAGGCATTATCAAAATTGTTTTATCTCTTTTTATTGTAAGCTGTAGTTTAAATGTACCAGTAACTTTTCAGATTCAACATCATCAATTTTGAAAATTAGTTTTTCCTTTTATTTCGACCCTAAAAATGCTAGTGCCCTCCAGTTAAGAAGAAAAGAAAATTGAATGAAGAAGGGCGAATGTTTCAAGAAAAGTGGGAATTATGGTATTTTTACACAACGGTAAATGAAAAGATACATTGTTTAATTTGCAACAACTCCATCACCACGCCAAAAGAGTATGACGTGAAAATACATTATGAAACAAACCATTTATCTTAGGATAAATATGAAGGTCCAATGTGTGTTTCAAAACTGAAGGCTAACTTGGCACAGCAATGGACTTACAAAAATTCAGAAACAGAATGTCGCTTCCATTACTGCAGGCTATGAACTCAGCTGAATGATAGCCATGAGTGGGAAATCACAGTGAAGGAGATTTCGTAAAGCAATGCCTTGTAAAAACAGCTTAAATTGTAATGTTCTAAGAAAGTACGCTTATTCAAAGACATTTCATTAACCAGGAAAACTGTTGTTGAACAGATTGATGAAATGTCAGGTGATTTGAATCAATAGTTGAAGGCTGTATCATCAAGGTTTGGACATTGTTCTATTGTTATTGATGAGACCGTTGAATAGCACAGCTTTCAATCTTCATCAGGGTCTAAGACAGGGAATTTAATATTTATAATGAACTGATTGAACTGGTCCCCTTGTGTGACATTACAAAAAGCCAGAATGTCTTTTGAGAGAGTTGTGCAGGTTCTGCATGAATATAGTTTTGATTTGAGTAAACTTCCATGCTTATCTACTGATGGTGATGTGAATATGATTGGCAAACATAATGGTGTTGCTGCCAAGTTACAAAGAAAACTAGTGACTTCACATCCATATTCATCATTTGTACATTTTCACTGTATTATTCATCAGCCAAATTTGTGTTCAATGATTTTAAAATTGAATCATGTGGTCTAAATTGAAATAGCAAAAATATTCTGCAATAAATTTTATGAAATGACTCCAGTAGAAGGAATAAACAAGTTGAGATTTAGAGTTCTAGCTTATCTGCTTACTACCTACTTCAGCAAGACTGTCGATTCAAAGCCACATATTACTTCTTGATTGCATTATCTTCATTCAAGTCAATGAAGACAGAAAAGACAGTGAATATTTATGAAGAACAGATTGATTATGAAATCAAGAAAAACGTCTCCAAACAAGGCAGCATTTGTCATCTCTGATCAAAGTCGAAACTGCAGACACTTCAGCCAGTTTTGAACTGTTATTTATGTACAATGTATTTGTTGCTGTTGCAAACTGCAATTATATATTGTCTAAAAAATTTTTTTTTTTTTTTTTTTTATATATCAAATTACTTCATTACTTTGTATACATGAATCCTGCTAAAACATTTCTATGAACATTGTGTTTCTAAATTATTTGAGTAACAAAGATATTCTGCAATAAATTTTTTAAAATTACTTGTGCACAATTACTTGTGGCCCCCACGACAACACACATGTGGCCCTCGGGACCATCAGTTTGACATGCTTGATCTAGAGCCATGTTTTATTTCACTTCAGTTTGATGTGGTTGTTGACACGTCTCCAAGTTTTCTTCAGCTGTCCTTTGTCATGGCTTCCTTCTGTGAACTACCTCAACTAACAAATATGACAGGCATCAGAAAATGTGCCGGGGGGGGGGATTATAGCAGAAATATTGCGATTATAACAACTACGATACAACTACTTGTTTTGAATAGTGAATAATCATAATGTTGTCTGAAATAATACTGCTGATTGTGTGTAGAGGATATATGCAATTGTTGAGGATTTTTTCTGCTTTGATCCATTTTATTAGGTAGTTATTGTTGTCCACATGACAAAAAATAAAAACTGGAAAATAAGATTTTGCCATTTTTTCCAAAGTTGTAACTTTTATCTTTCAGGAGGTCCTTTTGAAGAATCAAAATGAGTCTGTTATTCAGAATACGGTAAGGAAATTGGATATTCAAGCAATTGTTCCTTTAATCAAAGAATTAACTCAGAGAATGAGTGGCCCAAGTTCTGTGTAAGTATACTGTTCTTTTTATCTTCTGCTATTTCTGTTTCCAGGCAGAAATGGCTATTTTAGACTCCTTCTGACCAATAAGGAATTATCCTTCCCAAAATTCTTGTTTGGTCAAATTTTTGGATGTGAGTTAAGAGAAAAATCTTTTCATGCCTTTCTGTCTGTCAATATGTGCAATTTTTTTAATGTGGCATATCCTATTACTGCAAATGTTATTTTTAGTGGCTACCTGTGTTTGAGTTATTTTTTTTTTTTTTCTTTTTGTTTTTTTTTCTTAATCACTGAAATTAATGCCCATCAGTCTAGATCAAGAAATCTTAGTAAAGAAGAAAAAAATGTGGATTGTGCATCAAATGTGTATTCACTAAAAATAACATTTATATTAATAAGAAATAATGTCTAATTAGAGTTATTGGCATTTTTGTATCTTTATGTATAGGTACCCTTACCCTACCTTGACCATCACTCTTTCCGAAAGGAACTAATAAAGTAAAGTTAGTGTGAGGTCATAAAAGGACATGAAATTGATGACAGAATAACAATAAGACATTTTGTCAAAATATAAATAAAAATGAAATTCTGGGAACTTACCTCAGCCTAAGAAGTCTTGTCTTGCAGGCTGCAAAATAGTGTGTATGTGTGTGTGTGTGTGTGTGTGAGAGAGAGAGTTGCATGGTATTAATCTTTTTTTTTTTTTCTTTATTTGTAGCCTTCATAAATATGCCCAGTGGATCAAAGTGATTCTTTCTATCCATACTTCTTACCTGATATCAGTAAGTATATATAGGTAAATGATTCCCATTTACAAGATCCAAAATCTTGACTTTTTGAAAACAAAACCTGACCAGATTGGTGCAATAAATCCAGATTGATTTAAGGAGTGTCAAAAATATAATTTAGACAATTAGAACTTAAAATTTGTTAGAATTTTTAAAAATGTTTTTTATATATATATATATATATATATATACACACACACACAGAGTGCGGCAGAAATACTCTACACATAATGTAACGCATCAGCTAAATGAAAACACCATTGGCAGTAATGTCTTACCATTATGTGGGAGGTATAAGATCTGTTTGCATTTCAAGTGCAATGAGTTTTATTAATTTGTTTTTCTTATTTAAATCTTAAATTGAAAAATTACAAACTTGTAAAGTTTGATTTTGCAGATAGAAATTGTAATATTGATGCTTTTAATAATTGTATATTTTTTTTATATGGAATGTTTATCTTTTTAGATGTTTCAGTGGATTATCCACATGAAAAGTGTATTTGCCGGTTTGTCGTTACAATCTTCTTTATCATTATTGTCAATGTTACAAGAGACAAATATTGGCAATGTTTAACCCTTGTGTCCAAAAAATGATGTCAAAAGGACAGTCCTTTGACACTGCTATTGCTGTATATTCTCTCGGTGATGATTAGGATGTTTCTAAAACCCACACATTAAAGTGTTTTGTTTATTCTTGCGAATTGACAATAAACATTAAACACTTTATTTATTAGATTGATTATTTGCAAGAATATAAAAATATGTGAACCAACCATAACAAAATAGTTATTATTTGCCATTTTCTAAAGAAATATGGGAGAGAAAAAAAACAAAAAAAAAACCTTTATTCATAAATTTATAAAAGTGTCTGAACAAGAAAATTTAAATAAACACATAATGCATAACTAATTATGAATTTTAAAAAATCCAGGCGTTTCTTTCATTTGCTCTTCCCACGTGTTTTTATTTGCTTGTAAATAAATTAATAAACAAAAGTAGTATTTAGTATTCAATATTTAGTTATTGCCAGTTCTCAAGAATAAAGAAAATGTATAATTCCATCTTGATATGTTTGGCTTTTTATTAAAATTTTAATCACTGCTTTTTAAAACAATATACATTGTCGGAGTCACAAGTGGATACAGTAAAAGTGGGGTTAAGAATGTTTTTTTTTTTTTTTTAAAACACAAAGATTAAACGTTGCCCAAAAATAATGAATTAATCTCATACTTTTCTGTTTGATGTGACTATTGCATTTCTATGTATTAATAAACTATGAAAATAAAAATGTTGTCATTAAAAATGAAGAGCAAAACATATTGTCAACATATCAAATACCTTTTGTAAATAATTATGAGCATCTACCTGCTTTGTGTTATGTATTCTGCTGAGTGCGTTTACAATTTTGTGCTTTAAAATCAGATTTTCTAAGCTAAGTAAAAACAATTTCAAAAGTTTGTACTTGTTTATATGTCCAGCTTTTTTTCTTTTTCTTTTTCTTTTTTTAAGTTTTGTTCAAAATTTCTTGCATATAATTCAAATTTTTAGATGTTACAAGAAATATAGAACTTAATTTAAAATAAAACTTAATTTAAAATAAAAATTCTAAACCAGTATCTATTTTTTTTTTTTTTTTTTAAGTATTAGTTGGGAAATGTTTTAACTGAATTGGCTCATAATATGAGAGGTCAAATTACTGCTTTTAAACTACAAGTTTCCCATGATTTCTCTCAAATGTTCATATCTGCTTGAAGCGTATCTTGACGTAAACAAAAGCAGTAATTCGACCTTGCTAACCAGTTGCTACCTTCATAGCTAAACTGGTATAGCACGTCAGGCTATATGATGGTCCTATGTAGGATACAGGTTCAGTTCCTGTTGGAGGACACATTTTCTATGAAATTTCTCGGGCATTCAAGCCAGTAATTGTTGTTAATACTGTTTATTATAAACAAAGCATTTACTTAAATATGTGTCGATATGAATAACGTATAACAATAAAATATATTAAAATTTTATATATATAAACACATTTGATCAAAACCAACATGATCTCTGTTTAAATTTTTTTTTTTTTTTTCAATTTTTCGAATAAAGTGTATTGTGCTGAAAATTGTTTGTTTACACATGTTGCCACTATAGACCATTTCCATCATTATAAACTTGCATCACTTTTGTAAATATGGCAGAATGAAATGCTTTTTCTTTTGTTTAATATTATCTTTAAATATATTTCAGTTTCCAGATTTAATGGATACTTTAAGTTCCCTTTATCAACTTCTTGATGCTCGGATGGCAATGTTTACAAAGTTGACTCGATTACAAGGGAAATTAAGCTTGTTATTGTCTCAGGTAAGTTTTGTTCTTTACAAGCATCCACCTTTTCAATATTGTCTGATTGGTCCTGTTTGCTGACTGAAAAGACATAATTTTAGTCAGATGTTGGGGGAACATGGATCTTTTTTTTTTTTTTTTTTTTTCTTACTATTAATAATACTTTAAACCTGCAGTGAATAGAATCTGATGGAGAAGCTGACCAGTCAGTGAAAAACTGGCCAAAGGCACATATTTACAACTTCGTTGATTAGGGAAACAAATCAAGTCAAGACTGACATACCCATTAGAGTTAAGACTTTTTGTAAAATAATTTGATATCCTGTATCATAATTAAATGAACTCTTGTTAAAAAAAATAATGAAGGGTTTAATTTAGTTTGTTTTTTAAAACCGCCCCCCCCCCACACACACACATGAAATTTCTGAAATCTTATACAAGTAGTTATGACTTTCTGAAACCTTTTCAAATTCATTTTTGTTCATTTGTAAGGTTTTATGTTATGCTATAGCTATAAACTGTTAAATACATTAAAAATACCTAAGTGCTCTCCAATTATATCGAATACATTAAAAATACCTAAGTGCTCTCCAATTATATCGAATACATTAAAAATACCTAAGTGCTCTCCAATTATATCGAATACATTAAAAATACCTAAGTGCTCTCCAATTATATCAAATACATTAAAAATACCTAAAGTGCTTTCCAATTGAATACATTAAAAATACCTAAGTGCTCTCAATTATATCGAGAATACATTAAAAATACCTAAATTACTCTCCAATTATATCGAATACATTAAAAAACCTTGCTTTCTCAATTATATGAATACATTAAAAATAATTCAATTATATCGAATACATTAAAAAATACCTAATTCCAATTATAGAATACATTACCTATCAAATACATTAAAAAAAAACTTTCCAATTATATCGAATACATTAAAAATACCTAATTGCTCTCCAATTATATCGAATACATTAAAATACCTAAGTGCTCTCAATTATATCGAATACATTAAAATACCTAAGTGCTCTCCAATTATATCGAATACATTAAAAATACCTAAAAAGTGCTCTCCAATTATATAGAATACATTAAAAATACCTAAGTGCTCTCAATTATATGAATACATTAAAAATACCTAAGTAACTTTCCAATTATATCGAATACATTAAAAATACCTAAATTATACTCCAATTATATCGAATACATTAAAAATACCTAAATTAACTCAATTATATGAATACGTTAAAAATACATGCTCTCAATTATATTAAAAATACCTAAGTGCTCTCAATTTATAGAATACATTAAAAATACATGCTCTCCAAAAATACATTAAAAATACCTAAGTGCTCTCCAATTATATGAATACATTAAAAATACCTCTCCAATTATATAGAATACATTAAAAAACCTAAATGCTTTCAATTATATCGAATACATTAAAAATACCTAATTCGAATACATTAAAAATACCTAAATTGTTCTCAATTATATTTAATACATTAAAATACCTAAATTGTTCTCCAATTATATGAATACATTAAAAATACCTAAGTGCTTTCAATTAATCGAATACATTAAAAATACCTAAGTGCTCTCAATTATATCGAATACATTAAAAATACCTAAGTTTTCCAATTATATCGAATACATTAAAAATACCTAAATGCTTTCCAATTATATCGAATACATTAAAAATACCTAAGTGCTCTCCAATTATATCGAATACATTAAAAATACCTAAGTGCTCTCCAATTACCTAAGTGCTTTCCAATTATATCGAATACATTAAAAAAAAATGCTCTCCAATTATAGAATACATTAAAAATACCTAAGTGCTCTCCAATTATATTTAGAATACATTAAAAATACCTAAAGTGCTCTCCAATTATATCGAATACATTAAAAAAAATACCATTAAAAAACCTAAGTGCTCTCCAATTATATTAAAAAAAATACATTAAAAATACCTAAGTTGCTCTCCAATTATATCGAATACATTAAAATACCTAAATGCTTTTCCAATTATATCGAATACATTAAAATACCTAAATTCTTTCAATTATATCGAATACATTAAAAATACCTAAGTGCTCTCAATTATATTTAATACATTAAAAATACCATTCAATTAAAATACATTAAAAATACCTAAGTGCTTTCCAATTATATCGAATACATTAAAATACCTAAATCAATTATATCGAATACATTAAAAATACCTAAGTGCTTTCCAATTATATCGAATACATTAAAAATACCTAAAATTTTCAATTATATCGAATACATTAAAAATACCTAAGTGCTTTCAATTATGTCGAATACAATTATATCCAATTATATCGAATACATTAAAAATACCTAAGTGCTTTCAATTATATGAATACATTAAAATACCTAAGTGCTCTTCAATTATATAGAATACATTAAAAATACCTAAAGTGCTCTCCAATTTATCGAATACATTAAAAAATACCTAAGTGCTCTCCAATTATATCGAATACATTAAAAATACCTAAGTGCTTTCCAATTATATCGAATACATTAAAAATACCTAAGTGCTCTCCAATTATATCGAATACATTAAAAATACCTACAATTATATCGAATACATTAAAAATACCTAAGTGCTCTCCAATTATCGAATACATTAAAAATACCTAAGTGCTTTCCAATTATATCGAATACATTAAAAATACCTAAATACCTCAATTATATGAATACATTAAAAATACCTAAGTGCTTTCAATTATATCGAATAATTAAAAATACCTAAGTGCTCTCAATTATATCGAATACATTAAAAATACCTAAGTGCTCTCCAATTATATCGAATACATTAAAAATACCTAAGTGCTCTCCAATTATATCGAATACATTAAAAATACCTAAATTGCTTCTCCAATTATATGAATACATTAAAAATACCTAAGTGCTCTCAATTAAAAATATAATCGAATACATTAAAAATACCTAATTATACTCCAATTATATGAATTAAAAATACAAAAAAAATACCTACATCTTTCCATTATTATTATTAAAAATACCTAAATACATTACATTAAAAATACCTAAGTGCTCTCCAATTATATCGAATACATTAAAATACCTAAGTGCTCTCAATTATAAATACATTAAAATACCTCCAATTAGTCGAATACTTAAAATCCAATTATATGAATACATTAAAAATACCTAAGTGCTCCAATTATATGAATATAAAAATACCTAAAGTGCTCTCCAATTATATCGAATACATTAAAAATACCTAAGTGCTCTCCAATTATATCGAATACATTAAAATACCTAAGTGCTCTCCAATTATATAGAATACATTAAAAATACCTAAACATTAAAAATACATTAAAAATACCTAAGTGCTCTCCAATTATATCGAATACATTAAAAATACCTAAGTGCTCTCCAATTATATCAAATACATTAAAATACCTAAGTGCTTTTCCAATTATATCGAATACATTAAAAAATACCTTTCTCCAATTATATCGAATACATTAAAATACCTAAGTGCTCTCAATTATGGAACTCCAATTATATCGAATACATTAAAAAAATGCCTAAATTAACTCCAATTATATCGAATACATTAAAATACCTAAGTGCTCTCAATTATATCGAATACATTAAAAATACCTAAGTGCTCTCAATTATATCGAATACATTAAAATACTAAAATTCTCAATTATATCGAATACATTAAAAATACCTTGTGCTCTCCAATTATATCAAATACATTAAAAAATACCATTCAAAAAATACCTAAGTGCTCTCCAATTATATGAATACATTAAAAATACCTAAGTGCTTCAATTATATCGAATACATTAAAAATATAGTGCTCTCAATTATAAATACATTAAAAATACCTAAGTGCTCTCCAATTATATCGAATACATTAAAAATACCTAAGTGCTTTCCAATTATATCGAATACATTAAAAATACCTAAGTGCTCTCCAATTATAAATACATTAAAAATACCTAAGTGCTCTCCAATTATATCGAATACATTAAAAATACCTAAGTGCTCTCCAATTATATCGAATACATTAAAAATACCTAAGTGCTCTCCAATTATATCGAATACATTAAAAATACCTAAGTGCTCTCCAATTATATCGAATACATTAAAAATACCTAAGTGCTTTCCAATTATATCGAATACATTAAAAATACCTTCAATTATATCGAATACATTAAAATACCTAAGTGCTCTCAATTATATCGAATACATTAAAAATACCTAAGTGCTCTCAAATTATAGAATACCAATTATATCGAATACATTAAAAAACCTAAATTGCTCTCCAATTATATCGAATACATTAAAATACCTAATTGCTCTCAATTATAGAATACATTAAAAATACCTTGAATACATTAAAAATACCTAAGTGCTTTCAATTATATGAATACATTAAAAATACCTAAGTGCTCTAAATTATGAAGAATACATTAAAAAATACCTAATTGAACTTTCCAATTATATGAATACATTAAAAATACCTAAAATACATTAAAAATACCTAAGTGCTCTCAATTATATCAAATACATTATTTGGGCGTTGGTCACATTCTGTCTGGTGCTTCCTCTTCGACTTCACTACCATGAGTGACCCTACAGGAGTTGGAACACCAAACGGCTTCACTCTTGAGAACATTGTTACAAATAACCATGATAAGGAACGTCCTTGTACATATTTTACTCTGTGTGTCAGAGTGAATAGTTTTCAAATGTACCACTTTGACTTATTATTACTTAAAAGACTGTAATCTACTATCAATAGAAATAAATATCAGATATCTTATCAATAAATAAAAGAATAAAAATATAAAATTATCATTAAATATGAGAACATTTTTTTAATTATTGTTATTGCTAAATATAAATATTTGAGAGATAAATAATAGAAGAGAAAATTCACTATTGAACCAAAAAGTTAACAGTATACAACAAAGAACAAGATGCTAAGGGATTTCCAATAACTTGGACTGATTTTTAAATATCAATTAAGTTTAAGCGTCTAATGAATTTTTTCTTTCAGATTTAACAACTTAAGTTTTTGGCAATTTCAACTATGGAAAGATTAAGAATTGAACAATGTGTTAAAGTTAGCGAAGCCTATTATGAAAATGGACATTCAAACAGAAATGCATTTTGTGCATTTTTTGGCCAACATAATCAACCAACTGAGAGTGCAATTGGAAACTATGTAATGTTGTGGAGAGGTCCAATTCCTATGCACGATGACAAATAGAGGTGTCTGGATTTTCAACCACATTCACATGCACTGCAGCAATGTTTTCAGCTGAATGGTATAAACGAGCACGCAATGGTGTTTTCACATCTACCTCTGACCCAGTTTGTTTGAATTTATGAACAATTTTTCCAATTGCACTCTTGAAACTTAACATGTTTTTTTGATTGTTAAATCTGAAAGAAAAAGAAAAAAAATCATTAGACTCTTAAACTTAATTCAAACTTAAAATTAGTCAAAGTTATTGGAACACTCTTTATTCAATAAAAAGAAATCAGCAAATTTTTAGATTACATATGAAAGCATTTAACTCATATCACTTTCACAATATATTGAACAACAGTAATTGTTAAAATTTGTTGAGATTTGAAAAATGTTTTTTATCTTCTATAATTTCAGTTATTGCATTGTTTTTTTGTTTTTTTTTCCTCCTAATGTCATGTCAGTGTGCCATGTGATGTACATAATTTCTCTTTCAATTTCAGGTTAAATCTCGTGACCAAGAGGAAGCGGGAGTCCAATACCATGACCAACCTGCTTTGCTCACGTATCAAGATGGTAAATATTACACTCTCAAATTAGATGTGCCATGTCCCTTCAGGACATTGGTGATCATGGCTCTCCACAATCTGCAATCCCTTCTTGTAGCTCTTGAAACATTTGCCATCCCGCCCCATTCACACAGGCTTATTGAGTAGGTAGCCTGTGGCCTTCCATTGTTCCTGATTCTCCAAAACCTCCCCCTCCTCAATGCTCCCTCATTCTCCAAGCCCCCTCTTCCACTGTTACTAATTCTCCTTTTTGTTTCTAGTTTCTTTAAAACTTCCTCATTACTCATATGTTCAGTACATTGTATTCTCAACATCCTCCTGTAGAACAAATCCTGTATAGACCAAACAGAATTATAATACACGAACACACGTGAATATGCACAAATATTGCTTGACAGGTCAATTACACATGAAGTCTGCTTAATCAATGCAACACAAAAATAAGTGCCAGAATTTTCTTTTCTCTCCTGTTTAATTCATTTTCTGATGAAACTTAAATAAAAGTGGAACCTGTTAAATTTATAAACATTTCAGTTTTTTTTTCTTCATCATATTTACATGCACTGAAAGACACACACACTTATATATATATATATATATATATATATATATATATATATTAGTGTAAATAAGTTTTTTATGGTACAAAATTTAACGATAGCTAGCTAGGAATAGGCAGTATTTATATGGCATTTTAAAAAAGCTAATAATGAACAACCAGTTTTGTCCCGGCCTTATCAAGTTTATTTCTGTGATATAAAAAAATAAGTGTGTAAATTTTTAATTAATGATAACGAACACAGGGGAAACTGGTTGTTCATTTTAGCTTTTTTTAAAATGCCATATAAATTTTCCTTGTTCCTAGCTAATATATATATATATATATATATATATATATATATATATATATATATATATATATATAGTGTGTTTGTGGACATTGAAGTCAACACCTATCAGTGACAGACTGTTTTATGCTTGCATATGCTCTCTCTGATATTGAGCACTTTAACCCATGAATATAGCAGACCTTAAAACTATATTTCTTCATGTATATCACCTTAAGGACACATTCAGAATAGAGCCTTATAAAAAAATTGTGGAATCAAAGAATATCACACCCCTTTGAGTAAGGCATCAGTCCTTTTTAAAGATCAAGATTTGTCTAGTTAATAGGAGGGAGTGATTTTTATTGCTTTTCGTTATGGTACACTGTTAATGTAGCAGAATTGTATTACTGGAATTTTTGCTTTCATGCCTTTTTTATTGAAAACCTGTACTAGTGATGAAAATGGGGTTCATTTGAATTTTGATATATAGAGGTGATGTTGCTGCAAATGAACTTTATTAAATAAAATTGTTCTTTCAATTTTTCAGAATCTTCAGATGAAGATTTTTATTTGAAGAAAAATTTGGATGATATGGTGGCTTCAGAATCGGAAGTGAGTTGTTTTTTTTTTTTATATCTTTCTTACTTATAAAACCCAGGTTGTGTGTGTGTCTGTTTGTTTATATATGTGATCGGATTTCCTACATTTTTCAACCGATTTCAACAAAACTTCACAGGACTATGTAAAATTACCCCGCGGTGGTTCTGACAGTGCCAAAAATTGGAAAAACACAATTGTTTTTGCATGAAATCAATTTGAAAGCACAGGTAAGGGCTATTTATGCAGATTTTTTTGCAGTCTTTAGACGACGTTTTGTTACCGAGCCACCAAAACAAAGCAAATGGTCCAGTTTCTGATAGCACTAACGCTTGGCTATCTAACAAGTACCAAAATGTTTGCAAGACTGTCAAAGCCGCTTGACCAGGGAACCATAAATGGGGGTACCATGGGACAGGATTTAGCCTTCTGAACACACATTCACTGGCACAGTATGTACAGTTTTGGTTTGATTCAAATGAAATTTACGACACTTGCAGCTTACTATTGCCTTTATATGTGTCAAATTTCAGAATTTTTCGGCAAAAATAATTGTAGCTGCATGCGGATCAATCTTTTTTGTAACTTCCTTACACACACACACAGCTGTGTGCAACTGAGTCAGCGTGTCGATACTGAGACTGCTGCAAGCCCATTGGTCATTTCACAGAGCTTGACCTTGGGGCCTGTCCAATCATCGCGCAGGATTTCTCACACGTTATAGCGCCCGCAGGATCACGCGTCAGCTTATGTGTAAGTGCGCTCAAGGTCAACCACCTATTGCATGACTCGAGTGTGCTTTCACAATTTTGCGTTTATTGTTGCCCGTGTGTATGCACTTGGCTTACTTTATTCGCCTACTTCAGACACCGCAAGTTGTTGATTCCGTGTTCTAGCTGCTTTTTTGTTTTATAGTTCCAACCCAACCCCACACATGTTAGCCAATTGTACTAAAAACCCATTTCCTTTTGGATTTACCATTTGTTTACCTTTTTAAATTTCCACTTTTTAGTTTTGAGTTTCCCTTTAGTAACATCTGAACTCATTTTACTGGGTGTTCCCCTTTTTGTGTCTACGTTAGCAGTGCACGTTTTTTTCGTTTTGGATTTGTCGAAATCTCTTTTTAAGCTTTATCCTCTTTGACGTTTTTACTGTTTGGATGGCACCTAAAAGAAAAACTTTTGGGGCGTCATCGACGGCAGCTGCCTCCGCTGCTAGAGCAGCGGTAGTGAAACCCTGAACAGACTTCTTTGCATCTTTCATGGATGGCCTCGAGCTCAGCTGCTCGCTTATCTACAGAAAGCGCCTTCGCGCTGGACTAAAAGATTGGCTTCAGTGGCTTCAACCATGTTCGCATGCCATGCCAGGCTTTCAGTTGAAGAACGTTCGCTTCAGAATTCACAGAACGCAGTCCGCGTGGCTAGGTTGAGGGCTTCACAGTCCCCAGCACTGAAAACCTTTAGGCCGATTTTTTTGGGATGTCACTGCCAAAGCTTGCTCCAGGGGTTTAGAAAGCCCTGAACAAACAACTTCACGTTGTCTTAGGAATACTAGGGCTACAGCCGCCTCTAGAGCTTCGGAACAACCCCGAGAAATTGCTCATCGTAGAAATGCCCTATCCACGACGTCTGCCAGAGCCTTAGAAAGCCCTGCACAGACTACTGTTCGTCGCATTAGAAATGCCCTCTCCGCTGCATCTGCTAGAGCCCTAGAAAGCCCTGCACAGACTACTGTTCGTCGCATTAGAAATGCCCGCTCCACTGCATCTGCTAGAGCCCTAGAAAGCCCTGTATAGACCACTGTTTGTCGTGTTAGAAATGTCTGCCCTACTGTGTCTGCCAGGGCTGCAGAAAACTCTGAAGTACGCTGTCAACGGCTCAAAAATATTAGCCAACTTCGAGCTTTTTGAATGGCGTAACTTCACCGTCTGCATCATTTTGGTCAAATGCGCATACCCTGCACTGTCAACTATTCCGCTAGGAGAGACGTACAAATAGGGGCCATGGATAAATTTTGCACTTTTTGCAACACAAAAAAAATGGGTCGGTGAGCAACCTGAGCTTTGTTGCTCTGGGGGCAAAATCAAACTCCCTTCTTTAGACGAACCTCCCCAGCCGCTTAGGGACCTCCTGGGTACAACTTCGAAGTCAACACATTTTCTTGAAGCAATACGGAAATACAACTGTTGCTTCCAGATGACATCTTTTGGTGCGAAGGCTATTAGTGAGGGGAGATGGATGCCTACTTTAAAAGTGCATGGCCAGGTCTATCACTTAATGGGATCACTTTTGGCTGATCAGGGAGAGCCACCTCAGTTCCTACAAATTGACTTTCTCGCTGACTACAACAAGCAGGTTGATGCACGTCTCGGCATTCTGCCTAGCAATATTTCTATCGGTCCCTATAGAGACATTCTGTTCCGTCTACAAGACATGCTTCACGAAACTAACAGTTACATCTGTAGCTTAAAGTTTGTGTTGCAAAACAACTCTTCGCTCTCTTTCAGCGTTGTCATCGATGCAGAGAGACGGCCTCACGGTGAGCATGAGCATCGCTTCAATGCTCCTGCATGTAATGAAGTCGCTGCAGTCATCCACAGTGAGGAGCATAACAGCCGTGACATTGTCATAAGGTACCGGTGCAGTGGTCTCCGCCACATCAGTGAAACCCACCGTTCATACGACTGTCTCC
This sequence comes from Acanthosepion pharaonis, assembly GCA_903632075.3. NCBI lineage: Eukaryota > Metazoa > Mollusca > Cephalopoda > Sepiida > Sepiidae > Acanthosepion > Acanthosepion pharaonis. The sequence continues at coordinate 849,943 of CAHIKZ030002346.1, forward strand.
AGTACCCCCTTCTTTTTCCATACGGAAGCGATGGGTAACACTTCAAAATCCCAATATACCAGGCAAGCGGCGATTCCATGTCGACCTCAAAGACGGTCTCCTGTAGGGCTTACTACGCCTACGTGTTTATGGTTAGGGACGGTGAATTTAACCACTTGCACAGGTGCTGTCAACTATTGCTTCAATTCGCTGTTGACATGGCTGCAAAAATGGAGTCGGAGAGGTTCGGATTCATCAAGTTAAACCAATACAAACTTAGAACCGACTCCTACATTCACCTCCATGATTGTCTGCATTCTTATGGTGACCCACGCAATCTCGGCAAACCATGCATTTTACACTGGTGGCCCTCACAAGACACAATGACCTATGTCCGTCATTACGGGAGGCCTGATTTGTTCGTCACGTTCACGTGCAATCCGAAATGGGTTGAAATCACACGCAAAGCTTTTTCCAGGTCAGCCCTGACCTAATAGCCCGCGTTTTCCGGTTACAGCTGTGTAAGCTTATGGATTTAATCCTTAAAGGGCAAGTCTTCGGACACGTTAAGTGTCATATGTATACAGTGGAATGGCAGAAATGCGGTTTGCCTCATGTCCACATTCTGCTGTGGCTCAACGATAAGGTTGACGCAAACAAAATAGATGATTTTATTTCTGCTGAAATTCCAGATCCTTTGCTCCACGAAATCATTAAAAACAATATGATAACACAGCCCCTGTGGCGGGAATTACAAAAAAAGCTCATGCTGGTCAAGCGGCCCCACTTGCGCAAAGGGTTATCCCCGTAAGTTTATCTCAGAAACGCAGACTGTGATGGATGGTTATCCACTGTACAGACGTAGAAGCCCCGCTGAGGGCGGCAGAACTGTTACAGTTAAGGGGCACACTCTGGACAATCGTTGGGTGGTGCCTTATTGCCTGCTGCTGTCCAAGACTTTTGGAGCCCACGTAAACGCTGAATACTGCCACTCGGTTAAGTCAATAAAGTACATCTGCAAGTACGTTAATAAAAGCAGCGATGCTGTCATTTTCGGTGTCCAGCGTGACAATTGCATTGATGAGGTGGCTGATTATGTGGCTGGACGCTACCTCAGCAGTAGCGAGGCCTTTTGGCAAATTTTTGGATTCCCTATACACCAAAGGGCTCCAGCCATTGTGCAGCTTGCTGTTCACTTAGAAAATGGACAGAGGATGTACTTCACTGAACAAAATTCCCAGCAGGTTGCAGAAAATGACACAACCCTAACGACTTTCTTTAAATTATGCTCAACAGATGCTTTTGCCAAAACATTGATATACCCCCCAAGTCCCGTCCTACTACGTGTGGTCAAACAACCGGTGGGTTCGGCGAAAGGCTGGCGACCCTGTCGAGGGTTATCCCAATGTAAGGTCTAACTCTTGCCTTGGGCGTGTTTATACTGGTCCCCCCCCTCCCTCCCTCCCTCCCAGCCAGCAGGAGTGCTTTTACCTCCACCTTCTACTTCGTGAAATTGCTGGGCCAACGAGTTTCACAAATATTTGCACCCTCACCGGCATAGATTGCCAGTCTTATAGAGAGGCATGCTTCTGTTTGGGATTGCTTGAAGACAACTCCCAATGGGATCCAGCCATGGTGGAGGGTGAACTTTTCAGAATGTCATCACGCCTTCGAACGCTGTTTGCCATTTTGCTTTTGCGATGTGAACTAAGTGATCCTCTGTCACTCTGGCTAAAGTACAGAGAATCCATGTCAGAGGATGTGCTGTTCAGGGTAACAGCCCAGAAGTTGAATGCGGATTCACTGACTTCATATTCAACAGAGCGCTGGTGGCCCTAGAAGATGTTGTTTTCGAACTGGAAGGTGCCTCTTTACCAACTTACGGTTTACCACCACCGCTCAGAGATGGTTTTGACACTATACCAACTGAGTTATTGCGGGAAACATCCTACTCCATTGAGGTGCTGAACGCATACATTAATGAAAATGAGCCCAAACTTCTACCTGATCAGAGGATTGCTTTCACTACCATAACAGACAGGGCAAACGGCTCCAGTGGAGGTATATACTTTTTAGATGTGCCCGGAGGAACTGGCAAAACATTTGTTACTAAATTAGTCCTGGCAGAAGTACGGTGTCGTTGAGAGATCACTATTGTGGTTACATCTTCCGGAATTGCTGCAACGTTGCTACCGGGAGGTAGAACTGTTCTTTCGGCTTTTAGGTTGCCGCTTGATCTATGCCGGTCACAAACTCCTCTCTGCAATATAACAAAGAATTCGCCACAGGCTGAATTGTAGAATCGAATAAAACCATTCCCGGTGGTCTAGCGGCAAGAGAAATGCCTTAAATCAACATTTGAAGGTTCAACTTTGTGTTTCCGGTTAGCGTTAAGAGGGTATGGAAAAAAAAAGGCGATGTCATGTTTATAAGTCCATCGATAGAACTTCCGATCCATCTGAATTAGCTGAGTATCCCATAGAAGTTTTGAACTCCCTTCAGCCGTCCGGACTCCTACCTCATATTCTTCGGCTCAAAGTTGGTGCTCCGATTATGCTATCCAGGAATTTGCTCCCACCTAAACAGTGCAACGGGACTCGCCTCATTATTAAATCCCTTTCTCCAAACCTGATTGAGGCGAACATTGCAACTGGCTGCAGCAAGGGGGAAGTCGTCCTGATTTCCAGGATGCATCTTCTGCCGTCAGACGCAAGCATACCAATCAACTTTCGTTGCTCACAATTTCCCGTGAAGCTTTGCTTTGCTATGTTCATTAACAAATCACAAGGACAGACGCTTAGCCTCGCAGGTCCGCATGTACGTAAGCAGTGCTTCTCTCACTGCCAACTTTACGTTGGGTGCTCACGAGTTGGGTCTAAGGACAGGGTTTTCATTTACTCTCCCAACAACTGTGCTAGAAACATAACCTACACGGAGGTCCTGTAGACAACTCTCTCAGTAGCATTTAAGCACCATGCACACATATGCAGTCCAATTGCATGGCAATTTTTTTGTTTGTCATATTGGTTTTAATGTTAGGTCGTAGTCTCCACTTGCCATTACTAAGACATCTTTGTAAAGGTTATCCAGCTCTTTTGCTGGCTTTCATACTTTCACCCGCCATCATTGCGTTTTTTTTGTATGCTATGATAACCTCACCGTATTCAGTTGCAACACAAGCTGCTAGACACATGAACACCGTCATTAGACATGATTGCTCCACTAAAGTTCCGGTTTCATTACCAGTTAATCAGAGCACCTGCAGTTCGTATCAGTGCATACAAGCACATTCACACTTGAGAAGCTTCGGAGTTCATTTAATTGTCAAAAAAGTTGAGTGTGTCTACGAAATTCAGGCTTCTGCTTTCATATACACTTTATGGCTGCCATGGGTGAAACATGTCAGCCATACGGCTCTATTGTTTTGTTTGTAGTTGTGTAAAAAAACCTAAACACACGCCAAGTATGGCGATCCCAGTCAGTTTTCATGAGTTCTCAGCCGTGATGTTGACTGCGACTGAAGAGAAGGCACTTTTTCATTGCAACTGAGGCGCTCAGCCGTATGGCGACCCTGGTCCGGTTCCATGAGCTCTCAGCATGATGTTGACTGCGACTGAAGAGATGGCACTTCTCCATTGCAATTACGATGCTTAGCCTTATCCTCGTTGCGATTTTAAGGGCTCTCAGCCGCGATGTAGATACTGACAGATCAGAATAAAGGAAGTTATATCACAGAAATTTTCTTACCATGACACCCCGTCACTGTTCGCTCTTCTCTTGGTTTTACGGTTCTGCTTTGTGGTCATGGCAGCGCCGACTTTTGGGCATAAGACGCCTCTTTTAGTTAGACAAGCGGTTTGATTGTCATTGCGTACAGCACATACTTTATGTCTATGACTTCCTCATGGCACGTTTTCCCTTCAATCCCTATGTATGTTGCAACTGAATCGTGGTTTCTTGACTACTTACCACAAGTGCTTCCAGTAATGCTTAATGGTCCAATTGGTTAAAGCAGTAACTGCTGCCAGCTTTTACTCACAGATGTCTTAGTAATGGCAAATGACTGATGCTACAACGGCTTTCTGTTACTTCCTTCGATACCTTCCAATACATGGGTCTGCATGATGTCTGCTTAAACTTTGTGTGCCTTACGTTTCAACGTTTTGTAGAAACTTAGTTCCTGTCGACTTACAAAGCACATCTTTCAAAGCAACGGCCGTCCCCAACTCTTACTGTTACATCCCCAGGCAACGCCAGGCTCTACTGCTAGTATATACTTAAATGCCACCCCACTCCAAGCACAATGAAAATCCGCTTGACAACAGGTGTGAAAAGAGTTCATAGCCAATCTGGAAAACGGGGAATTAAAACAAAAAAAAAAAAAAAAAATCACTTTTTACATGCATTTAATGGCTTGTTTATTATACATGTTCTTAGATTGAAAAGTGTGTATGTCTGTGTATATACTTTATAAATTCAATTTATGGCAAAAGTATGGAAACTGGTCTACCACAAAAAGAAATGGCAACCTACTGCAGGGAAAAAAATCTGCCTCGTCAGTCATGTATTGAAAGATATTAGATCGCCTAAGCATGTATCACTCATGGCTGTATCATGTTTAACATTCTACTCCTTATTTTTATTATTGATTACATTATTTATTTATTATTATATGTGTGCATTCATTATTTAATTTATTATTTACATAGTTTAAATTATCTATTTTATTTTACTTTTTTATTTATTTTCCTGGGTTTGGTTATTTTATTAGTTTAAAGTATTAACTTTGACTAAAGTATTTTGTATTTGCATTGTGTATCGTTCATATATTTGCATTTCTTACGGTTGGACTTTAAAAGGTATTCATTTTTAGTTTTTGATTTTTAAATAACATAGTAAAAACTTGTTTAACTTAGCCATTTAGAAAAAGATATTTACCTCCATTCATCAATGTTTTTTTTTTTTTTTTTTTTCTTTAATAGTACGATTGGAACAGCGATGATGATGCTAAAGAAGATAGTGAGAATACAAAATCAAATAACACAGATGAAAAAGACGAAAGTGATGACTAATTCCAACCCAGGATATCAAATACACTCGTGTACTCTTTCAAGGGAGAAGAAAGATTTTTCTATATTTTTGATATATCAGCCAAGGAGGGGGAGGAGGAAAAAAAATCACTTTAAATAAGACTGGTTGGGTGTCTTAACAAGAAGTGGAATTGTGGGGGTGAATATTCAGAAAAGAAAAGAGGAGAGAGAGAGAGAAAAGAAAGAAAAAAAAATTTACATGTCCTTCCCTCCCCCTTCCAACTCAAAATTCATAAACTTTTTTAGTTCATCCCCCCCTCCATTGTCGCCCCCACCCCACACCGTCCTGCTTCTCCCTCTCTCTCTCTCTCTCTATTTTATTCTGTTGTTTTTGTTATGCAAAAACCAAATTGACATTTCTCGTTTTCACTTTCTCATTTGTGCGTAGTTGTGTTGGGGGAGGGGAACTCAACGCCTGGTTTTGCTCTCCACTCAAGGATCAAAAATAAATGTAAAATAAATCTTTACTAAATATACTTACTTTCTTTTTTTTTTTCTTTTTTTTTTCTAGAAATTCTGGACATTTGATTACATTGGCCTGATTACAAATATGGCCTTAATTGTGTTTTTTTTTTTTTTTTTTAACACTTGTGATTCGGTGATATTTTTCTTTTCTTTCTTCTCTTCTCTTTCTTCTCTTCTCTTTTTTTCTCTTTCTTCTCTTCTCTTTTTTTCTCTTCTCTTCTCTTCTCTTTTTTTCTCTTCTCTTTTTTCTCTTCTCTTTTTTTCTCTTCTCTTTTTTTCTCTTCTCTTTCTCTTCTCTTTTTTTCTCTTCTCTTTTTTTCTCTTCTCTTTTTTTCTCTTCTCTTTTTTTCTCTTCTCTTTTTTTCTCTTCTCTTTTTTTCTCTTCTCTTTTTTTCTCTTCTCTTTTTTTCTCTTCTCTTTTTTTCTTTTCTCTTTTTTTTTTTTTCTTCTTTTTTTCTCTTCTCTTTTCTTTCTCTTTTTTTTTTTTTTTTTTCTCTTCTCTTTTTTTTTCTCTTCTCTTTTTTTTTCTCTTCTCTTTTTTTTTTTTTCTCTTTTTTTTTCTCTTCTCTTTTTTTTTTCTCTTCTCTTTTTTTTTTTTTTCTCTTTTTTTTTTTTTCTTCTTTTTTTTTTTTTCTCTTCTCTTTTTTTTTTTCTCTTCTCTTTTTTTTTTTTTTTCTCTTTTTTTTTTTTTTTCTTTTTTTTTTTTTTTTCTCTCTTTTTTTTTTTCTCTTCTCTTTTTTTCTCTTTTTTCTTTTTTTTTTTTTTTTTTTTTTTTTTATAGGATAACATTTTTATTCACACCTGGGGATAATAGAATGTGTGGAAATATAAATAACTGAAAATATGTATTTTTGCTATGAACACTGATAATTATTATTAAACAACAGAAAGGGGGAATTATGATTTCTGGTAAAAATATATATTGAATCAGAAACCTATATTATTTACAGGTGTCACTGAATCCTTTATTCAATCTATTCCCTGTGAGTGAATAAAGACTTTGGTTTAAATATACATTAGTTACTGGATTTGACAAACAGAACCCAAGAAGGCTGGAAGACATCAGCCGAAGTGTGTATATAACAATCAATCATCACAGAAATATAGACAAATAAGACAAAATCATTCTAGGAAAGTTTCAAAAATTTAGAGCTGGTTCTTTTTCTGATCTAGGTGTGCCATGTTTGCCAAAATTTTTCAAAACTATATTTGCAAAAATAGAAGCATGCTTTTTCTCCATGTTGAAAAAATGAAACTCGGAAATAAGCATAAAAATGTTACTTAATGATTTATAGCAAACCTTTTCCTTTATTGTATGGAAAAGGATGAAACAAAAAATAACCATTGACAAGTGTGGTCAGAAGGAACTTTTAGTTTTCCACGGTCAATTAAATTGGTATATTTTCCATACTTTTCATAATAAAAATGGGTTTAACATTCACTGGGTTGATTATCATTTCTTGTAATATATCCATCTATGTACACAAGAGCCATTTTTATTTCATTGGAAAGAGATGGTTCTAAATTTTCCAGATTGTCAAATATTTCTGAACCTTCCTTACAAAGTTTATAATCACAAGATGTACATTGGTGACCTGGATTAACATCAAATTCATCAATATTTACATTTTGATTTAAAAGTAAAGATGTCTGCTTAATATGCAACTTTTCGATACATTGTTGAACATTTATAAAATAGGTTCCACCTGATCCTTGGCAAAGTTTACCAAATTCTTTTTCTAATGGATCAGTTGAAAATTGCCCAAGTAGTACATATTTATGACTTGTAGCTAAAAGGCGTCGACATAGACTAACAATTCCATTGCAAATATGATGTATGGCAGTAGCAATGTTTTGGGATAATTGTTTTTTACGATTACTTTGACTGCCAGCCATATTAAGAGCCATTTTACCAAATTCAATGATGAAATCAAGTCGTGTCATTTGGAGATTTGATTTCAGCTTGTAGAGGATCATTATGTAATTTATCAATTTGAAGGCATTTAACATTTAAATTTTTCCACCATGTCAAAACCTTGTTTATGAAGAGGGCAGTATCATTCTTACCTGCACTTATTTCAGACTGAGTGAGAAGTGCATTATATGTTTTTTCAGAAAACACTCTGAGGCAAGTAGAAACCCGTTGTCTTTCTATTGGCTTTGGAGCAATGGAAATTTCATTTAAATCTGAAAGTTTGACTAGTCTTTCAGATTTAAAATGATATAACTGTTTAAGATGTGTCCATTTTGCAACTCGACTTACTCTATCATCATCAAAGATTAGTTCTCCTGTTTTTTCTGTCAGCCACAAATTGCGAATATTTTTCAACAGATGAACATGATCAAAAAGCAAATGTTTATTATCTTCAGTTAACCAAGGTTTTCAGGAAGTGTAGGATATAATTTAAAAAAGCTTGATTGATGTGGTTGCCATCACATATAATAGCCTTTTACATCAGCTGGTACAGATGTGATGGCTTGGACTGTTAACTCAATTTGTTCAAATAAAAGGCGGATGTTGATTTTGAAATTGGAATCAATTTTGTAAGAAAATTTGGACCCCATTGAGACATATCAACATTATACCAAGTACTGTTTGAGCAAGTACAGATGGATTGTCAACTGATTTACCAAATAGTTGTTTGCCATGATATAGCAACATCTTTTTTGATATATACTTCATCATGGAGAATTATGCACCCTTTTGACTGGTATTAAGAGTATTAAATATAGATAACAAAAAGATTTTTCATTAAGTTTTGAAACTTTTGACGTCATCCTTCATAATGTTGCTAATGAGGGTAATTGAAAATCATATCTTAATTCATTATACAATGTCCGTGATCTTGCATAGTACCCGAAAGCATGCACAGCTATATCTGAGCTGTATTTTATTCCAACCATTTTGGGAGCCATTGCTAAAAATTTTTGACTCAGGATATTTTTCTTGTGATCAAAAGCCATAGAATTTAAATATCAGATGATTTCTTCCAGTTTTGACCAAGTATCAACTGTATTTATATGATTTTTGGACAGGCTGCTAGTATAACACTTAACTCCATAATGAAATGTTTCAAAGCGCAAATTGTTATAAATTTTCAACATAAAGAGAGGAATACCATCAATAGATTTTGATAATTGAACAGTTAAAATATTTTCATCCAAAAATGATACAAATGGACATATAAAGTCTTTTGTTGTTAAGCAGACTTTCTTTCAAATTTCTATAATTTTATCTAATTCTAAAAAAGCATTAAGTTCATCAGCAATTTGATTTCTAACAGTACTGGAGTTTTTTTTTATATTCCTTTGAACAGCTGAGGGTGTTGGTATTTGACTACTTAGCACACCTGGCCATACAGATGGTGGATTTTTGGACGTATTTTTCCATTAACTTTTATGGTATCAAAATTTGGAGGCCAATGTTGTTTACTTTAAAACTTTATATTAAATTTAAAAACATTCATAAGTAGCCTTTCCTTTAGTTTGGTTATTTTAATACGCTTTAAACTATATAAATAGGAATATATCTAACTTTTTTTTTTTTTTTTTTTTTTTACCTTAAAGCAAAACGATTAAAAGTAAAGTAAAAATAATGCATTTTGTCCTTTAACAACAATATCAGAAAAATATTAAAATAAATATGATAAATAAAATGGTACTTGTAAAATAAATTTTGTAGTCAAAAGGCGTTAAAAAGGAGACATTTCTAAAAAAAAAAATTAACTGCATGTAATAAATTTGTTATTTTTTTCTTTAATTCTAATAACTAAAAGAATACTTACAGTTCACCAATTGGTAACTAATGTAGTAAAAATAATCATTTATTTAACTTCGGAAACAAAAGGACGAAGAAATTCGTTTGTTTTGTTTCTTTTTTACTTTTAATGGAAATGTTGGATAAAGTTTTAATAGAGAAATGTTAATGAACCTTTCTCTATTAAAATTTTATTCAAATTTATTATTCAAACTTAAACTTTTAAGAAAAATGTTGACTTATGCTAATTTTTTATCATGGTTAAAAACTTGAGAAAATTAAACTTTAATTTCGTTGACGTTATGTTTTCACTCATACTAACGTTTTTTTTTTTTTTTTTTTTTTTTTTTTTTTTAAGCGATATCAAAAATAAATATCAAATTAAGTAATGACATTGAATTTATGAAAAAAAAAAAAAATTTTAATTCATTTTATAATAAAAATAGTTTTCTTTACATCTTTGAAGAAACTAAATTAAATTCTGTTCAAATTTGTTAAACGTTTTGTTTTGCTTCTTAAAATAACACAAATTACTCAAAAAGAATTGCATTTTATCAATAAATAATTCTTTAAACTTTAATCAAAAAATGTTGAACAAACTTTAAGAGGGAAAATGCCAAAATGAATTTAATTTAAAAATGTTAAGGGTTTTTTAAACTTAAGTAAATCTTTTTTGTCTTGAGTAAATTTAAGCACCAAAGTTTACTTTTTACAATTTAAATATAAATAATGTATGGACTCAAACTAAAATAATCAAATATACTTACTTCAAATAAATAAGTTAAATGATATTCCAACCAAAGGTAAAATTAAAAGATTCCTTTGAATTTCTCGAGCCAACAACATAAAGAGTACACAGTCCGCAGCAGTTCACTGAAACTAAAACGATCTAATTGTCAGCCGGCCTCCAGTCTATCGAGGTAGTGGCGTTACGCAGAGGCCTGTTAATACAGAACGCCATGTTGTGTATACAAAGAAAGATTAAGGTGTTGAATAAAGAAAAAACAATTTTATTATTCTTATGTTAGTCTATGTGGCAGTTATCAAATTTGCTCCTGTTGGCATCTCCTTCAAGAGACTCCATGAATGCCATCCTTTGTTATTTCAGTAAACCACTTCCTGGGCAGAGCATTGCTTTCTGGCAACAATCCACTTTATGGATTTGTGCGATAGTTCAACAATGCTATTTCCAGATGGAAATGCAGGCAGACATCCGACGTCCCAGCAAACCTAAATCTCCTGTTAAATGCTGTATCATCATCTGTCAAGATCTCGAGGTGGGCTGCTCTCAAAAAAGATGAGTCGAGACACTGGATCACATGGCTGAATTTTGTAGAATTCACCAAATTGCAAACCAGGTAGGTCCACAGTCTATCAGAGTTAGGTAGTGAGCACCCCTGTAAGGGGTGATATTCATCCCTAGTTTCTGCTATATACCTGCTGTCTCCAGATTCCTTTTTTGCCATTGGATTGGTGCTAGATCGATCGACAGATATTCCAGGCAGGATTTAACAGCGGATCTCACAGCCTTTTTTGTCATAGACTGAACAATTTTCCTGACAAAGTACACTGTTCATTTTTCATTGGGCTGTGTGAGTGTATTTGCCTTATCTGACTGTTCCATACTGCTGCCAGTCACACAACATACTCATAGTACAGATTCTGCCTCATTCTTCATTGCTTCCAGCCACCTCTGTGGAACTCTGGTTCTTCTGTCCACTTTGTTCTGATTCAATTTGACGAGTGCAGTGTCCACTATTATCTTCAACCTCCTGATCAGCATCTCACTTGTATCCTTGGTACTCACTCTGGCTTTGCCTGTCAGCATGTTTGTTAGCCATTGATACACACAGCAAATCAGTTTTTAAGTGTACAGTCTTAACGTCTCAGTGTATAGCCAGGTTTACCCCCTTTATAATAGCATCTAGCCTCAAAAGGTTGATGCGTTGCGTGTCGGATTCTGGCTGCAACCAACATGCATCTACGGTCACAGACCCACGTGATTCAAACAATACTACACTAGCCAAAGAACTTGCGTCAACCAACACATCAAGTTCTTTGTTATCAATGCACCACTCACCTCTACATGGGTTGTTTTGCCTCACTTTAGTAATAGTCTTTGCCAGCATCCTTTTTAGTAAGGCATTGTCAATTTAATCATACCAAACTGCTATTTCCAGATTCCTTTTTTGCCATTGGATTGGTGCCAGATCGATTTACAGATATTCCAGGCAGGATTTAACAGCAGATCTCACAGCCTTTTTTTGTCATAGACTGAACAATTTTCCTGACAAAGTACACTGTTCATTTTTCATTGGGCTGTGTGAGTGTATTTGCCTTATCTGACTGTTCCATACTGCTGCCAGTCACGCAACATACTCATAATACAGAATCTGCCTCATTCTTCATTGCTTCCAGGTCCACTTTGTTCTGATTTACCGAGTGTAGTGTCCATTATCTCCCACTGCTTAACCAAGTCAAAGAAGGTTTGCAGCCATCTCCTGATCAGCATCTCACTTGCAGCCTTAGTACTCACTATAGCTTTGCCTGTCAGCGTATTTGCGAGCCATTGATGCACACACAGTGAATTCGTTTTTAAGTCTACAGTCTTAATGTCTCAGTGTATAGCCAAGTTTACCCACTTTATAATCGCATCTAGCTTCGGAATGTTGATGTGTTGCATGTCGGATTCTGGCTGCAACCAACATGTCTTCAATAACAGATTCAAGCAAGACTCCAATTACCAAAGAACTTACGTTAACTCACATATCAACATGGAGGTTTAGTTTCTTGTTGTCTATTACAAGACGCACTTTTGACATGTTTTGCTACATGACAGTCTCTTTGGGAGGTTCAAGCTTCTGCTCGTCATATGGAATAAGCCATCTCTTCTCAATCTACTGTTACAACTCCCTCTTGTACGATCCGCTGACCTTCGTCGGCAGAGAAGATTCTGCTATGTGGTTTTGTTACTTGCCTGGCATTTTGTTTTCTTTTCATTTTCCTGGACACAGTCCATTCATTCCACTTATGATTAAATTCCGCTCCGAAATCAAGTCCTTCAATCGAGAGGACTGGCCCTGTAACGCACACAGAAATTGACTTGTGTGAATTGAACCTCCCCTGACGTCAAACGAGTTCTGCCTTTTCCATTCATTCGACCACGTTTGTCCCGGATGCTGATCTACCTTGATATAAGATGGATATCAAAAATTTCCCTCCGACATAGTTTGCAATATCGCCGAAACAGCTTGTATGTGGCCGAGTTATCGAAATTAGCACCAGCGGCGTCCTTTTAAGTCACTCCCCGGTGTTAACTAAGGCTGTCTTTTTATGGCGTCTAGCGAGATCGCTACACATTTTTCCGGTCACGTGAGACATCACCCATTCCGAACAGATTGAGTCTCCCGTGCACAACACAGGCGATCTCATGTCGCTTAAGCCGGGAGCCGGTAAGCTGTGGCCACTACTGATGCTCTGAAGGTAAAAGGACCCCGAAAACCCTCCGCAGGTGTTCACCTCCGCCCAAAGGACCGGCTTCTAGGTTAGTTTTAAATATATCGACTTCATGTAGGAAAGGTAAAAGTTATGGTGATAAAATATAGTATTACAAGTTTAAGACCATATCTAAAATTCCTAAACATTATCTGTCTATATTTCTGAGATGAGGTATTATGTACACTATTTACATTGTTCGGACTATCATCCTCATCTTTGTTGGCATATTTATCACAACGTTTCGGTCGTTGTACACTCCGGGCTACTTCAGGTGGTTGGAATGTCAAACTGAACCCTTTATTTCGCTCGCTGGGGTAGACTGTTCTAGTTCCACGTGCCATGTCTAATTGATATCGGTTATCTCCTTTTAATTGAATACATGGTTAAGGCGGTGGAGAACTTGATGAGGCGAATTAACAGGAGATAACTGATAACTGACATCCATTAGACATGGCACGTGGAACTAGAACAGTCTACCCCAGCGAGCGAAATAAAGGCTTCAGTTCGACATAGCAACCACCTGAAGTAGCCCGGAGCGTACAACGGTCGAAACGTTTTGATAAATATGGCAACAAAGATGTGGATGATAGTCCGAACAATGTAAAAAGTCCTAAACAGTAAGAAATGCCCAACAAGACGTTTCCGTAGTGAATTACACAATCGTCATTTTGAATAACTTAATGAATTCGCTTTGGCATTGTTGATACGTTTCTGTGACAATGTAATCATCTTGGGAAACACTTTTATTAAGACGTGAGGCGGTAGGGTTAAAAGCATATCTAAGGTGAGAGTGGAAAAGGTAAGAAAGAAGGTGATGTTAAATTGAATATAATATAATTTTGGAAAGAAGCGATGATCATCCTCGAAAATAGTAAATGTTAAAATTCCTGCTTGGAACTGTAAGGATTTGAAACAGAATCCTAAATAAAGGGGTCGTAAAGGGTGATACCAGAATTCACATGCGATTGAGTTATATCACGTGGTGCTAGATTGAAATTCGAACAGAAGCATTTTAGTTTATTTTCACTGACCTAAATTATACCATTCTTCAATCTGCTCATATTCATACGTAATTCTGGAGACAAAACAAGGGATTTATCTGTCCTTGGATATCTGTCATCACCTCTAATTGCACAGTTCACACAAGAGTATACTCTTATAAATACAAGTCGTAGGGAGTCAGTTAAGTTCTATTCCTACTCCTGTTGCTAGCTGTGTCAATTAACTCGTCACATCAAGCACACCTTTAAAAGCAATTTCGCATCCACGAATTTCCTACCAGCAGACGACTGATTAGAAGAAAGGCAAGTGCCAACACCATTTTCTTTACCATCTAATACCTACCGCCCGCGTAGAAATAACTTCATTTCACCAAACAATTTTTGTTTGTTCTAAATAAATCTTTATTATTGAAGATAATTCTGCTTGTCGAATCGTCTATTCCCACGAAGGCATTATTCACCCAGTATCTGGACAAAAAGGACACCACGGCTCGGCAAGAACGGGAGAAAGTAAATAATCTTTCTTTCATTCTATCAAAACACTAGATGATACAAGCAAGTTGAATAGTAACATAGCCCATGGGAACAAACCCAGTATGGGTGGATGTTCATATTTGATGCTGACCAAGATAATATACCGAGTGCATGTTCATACGTCTGAAGAAGGCTGTCTGGAATGTTATTCCAAAATGATGAAGATCAGGCACTGTTTGGAATTGACGTCCATTTCTATAGACTTCCCTTGTCAGCCACCCCAAACATTTTCAATGGATTTCAGATCAGGCAAACACGCTGGATGCTTCAGAAAATCATGTTATTCGCCGTAAAAAAAATCCTTTGTCCTGTGGACATTAAAGACCCAGTCATTTTCACATAAGAGAGAGCCATCAGGATGCTCTCTCCAACACACTAACGTAACCAACTGCAATTTGACGTCCCTGTATGATCTGAAGCTCCATTGTTCCTTGGAAAGAGTTAGCAGCCAGATGATGATGTCTTCTTCTCCATTGTAGAAAATGTCTTCAATAAGAAAATGTCTTCTCCATTGTAGAAAATGTCTTCTCCATTGTAGAAAATGTCTTCAATAAGATATCCATATCATGTCAGTAAAGTTGGAAACCATCTAGACTATCCAGATTAATTTTTTTCTCGTCAGAGAACAAAACCTTCCACTTTTCTATGTCCATTGTTTAGCGCTTGTCAGTAAAGTTTAACCGAGCTGTTTTGTGGTGTGAAAGGAGGCGTAAACTTTGAAGACGTTTTCGGTTTTTAATGTCTTTCTTTCGGAGGTGCCGGCTTATTGTTCTTGAACTGCATTCTGCGTCCGTAAGGGCCTTAATCTGGTTTGATGATCAGCTGGTGTTTCGCCGGACAACATGTTGGATCTTCCTCAACGCCAACATAATTGTCTTGGGCTGACCACTTGAAATTCTCGTTCCGTATCTCTTCTCAGTTTTACTGCCTCCAATCTCACCAGCGATGGAACTTTGAGAGAAAACTTGCTTTCGCAACTTGAAGATTCTGCCACGTTCAAACTCTTTTAGCTTTTTCTATTTTAGCTTTTAGCCTAATGTAACGCAGCAGATGCCAATGCAAGATGTTGATTGCGAAAATTCTTAAACACAAATGACTAAATTTCGCTGCGTGATTACCAATTAAAGTTTCATTTAAATATGGTCTTAAACTTTTGATCTACTAATACTTATCTGTCTATATTTCTGAGATGAGGTATTATGTACACTATTTACATTATTCGGGCTATTGTCTTCATCTTTGTCGCCATATTTATTACAACGTTTTGGCCGTTGTACGGTCCGGCCTTCTTCAGGTGGTTGGAATGTCGAACTGAACCCTTTATTTCCCTCGCCGGGGTAGACTGTTCTAGTTCCACGTGCCATGTTTTTAATGGATGTCAGTTGTTAATTATCTCCTGTTAATTCCCCTCCCCAAGTTCTGCACTGCCTTAACCGGGTATTGAACTCACACACTTTGGGTCCTGTCACTGGATCTAACTAACGCCATTATTCACTGTACCATGTGTCCTTGAGGCACATGGAACTAGAACTAGAACCCCAATGAGCGAAATAAAGGGTTCAGTTCGACATTCCAAACACCCGAAGAAGGCTGGAGCGTACAACAGCCGAAACGTTGCAATAAATATGGCGACAAAGATGAGGACAATAGTCCAAATAATGTAAAAAATGTACTAATATTTAGTCCAATTTCCCAGTACTCAAATTTTCCATATGAAATGCTAAAAAGTTTTTAATTTTTATTTTTTCTCTCATTTTTATTTATTTATTTTCATTTTCCGAAGTTCTACTCAAATAAGTTGTTGAGTCCAACAACGCAACAGGTATATTTTTCTCTATTTTCTTGAGCTTAAAATTTTGACCGCTCGCTGGGCAGCGCCGCGTTTTCGTTGTCGTATGCATAGCCGCCGCGGTAATTATCGATTGCGTAAAAACGTTCACGAAATCAAGGTCGAAAATCGAATTGAACCTGTCGATTATTGTTTGCTGATCGTTTGCTCACAGTGTCGGTTGCCGATTCTATGAAAGTATTGAAAAAAGCAAAGGTTGTTACACGAAATAGATTCGACTGCAGGACAACTCTCTCCACGGGATTCATCGCTCTTTATGCGCGCATGCCTTCCTCAGAGAGCATGTGGTGGTAGCGACCGTTGGACGCGTGGCCGCGGTAAGCGTTCAAAGTGAACGCTCTAAGTCTTCGACTGCAGGACGACTCTCTCCACGGGATTCATCGCTCTTTATGCGCGCATGCCTTCCTCAGAGAGCATGTGGTGGTAGCGACCGTTGGACGCGTGGCCACGGTAAGCGTTCAAAGTGAACGCTCTAAGTCTTCGACTGCAGGACGACTCTCTCCACGGGATTCAACGCTCTGTATGCGCGACTGCCTTCCTCAGCGAGCGTGTGGTGGTAGCGGCCGTCAGACGGGTAGCTGCGGTGAGCGGTCAAAGTGAACGTTCTAAGTCTTCGACTGCAGGACAACTCTCTCCACGGGATTCATCGCTCTTTATGCGCGCATGCCTTCCTCAGAGAGCATGTGGTGGTAGCGACCGTTGGACGCGTGGCCACGGTAAGCGTTCAAAGTGAACGCTCTAAGTCTTCGACTGCAGGACGACTCTCTCCACGGGATTCAACGCTCTGTATGCGCGACTGCCTTCCACAGCGAGCATGTGGTGGTAGCGACCGTTGGACGCGTGGCCGCGGTAAGCGTTCAAAGTGAACGCTCTAAGTCTTCGACTGCAGGACGACTCTCTCCACGGGATTCATCGCTCTTTATGCGCGCATGCCTTCCTCAGAGAGCATGTGGTGGTAGCGACCGTTGGACGCGTGGCCACGGTAAGCGTTCAAAGTGAACGCTCTAAGTCTTCGACTGCAGGACGACTCTCTCCACGGGATTTAACGCTCTGTATGCGCGACTGCCTTCCTCAGAGAGCATGTGGTGGTAGCGACCGTTGGACGCGTGGCCGCGGTAAGCGTTCAAAGTGAACGCTCTAAGTCTTCGACTGCAGGACGACTCTCTCCACGGGATTCAACGCTCTGTATGCGCGACTGCCTTCCTCAGCGAGCGTGTGATGGTAGCGACCGTCAGACGGGTAGCTGCGGTGAGCGGTCAAGGTGAACGTTCTAGGTCTTCGACTGCAGGACAACTCTCTCCACGGGATTCATCGGTCTTTATGAGCGCATGCCTTCCTCAGAGAGCATGTGGTGGTAGCGACCGTTGGACGCGTGGCCACGGTAAGCGTTCAAAGTGAACGCTCTAAGTCTTCGACTGCAGGACGACTCTCTCCACGGGATTCAACGCTCTGTATGCACGCATGCCTTCCTCAGCGAGCGTGTGGTGGTAGCGGCCGTCAGACGGGTAGCTGCGGTGAGCGGTCAAAGTGAACGTTCTAAGTCTTCGACTGCAGGACGACTCTCTCCACGGGATTCAGCGCTTTTTATCCGTGCCTGCCTTCCTCAGCGAGCGTGTGGTGGTAGCGGCCGTTGGACGCGTAGCCGCGGTGAGCGGTCAAAGTGAACGCTCTAAGTCTTCGACTCCGATTATTGTCTGGGAATAGTTTACAACGTTTTGCGCACAGTTTTGCTTGTCGATTGTATGAAAATATTGAAAAAAAAAAAAAGCAAAGGTTGTTACACGAATCGGATTCACCGCTAATAGGGAGGGCGTTGTTTCGAACTGCAGGATATCGTTCGCCCGCTATTAACGCTCCTCGTACGCGCAACCGTGGGTAGGTAGGCAAACCGTGTTCGACTCTTTCCGCGCGATTCAACGCTCCTCGTCGCTGCGGCCGTCGCACTTGTAGCCACAGTAAGCGGTCAACATGAACTCTATCTATCTATCTATCTATCTATCTATCTATCTATCTATATCTATCTATCAACTTTTCAGCTGTATGCCGATACATGAAACCTACAAGGAATTTCGAACTGAACCCTTCATTTAATCTACGGGGGTAGACTGTTTTCGTTCCACTTGTGACACTGGGGGTTAACCAAATAAAGGAAAGAAAGAAAAAAAGAGGAAAGAGACTTCTAACTGGGTGGTAATTGTTGAAATTCGCCAGGAAGTAGATTAAAAAGTTCTGAAGAAAATTAAAAACGAAATGCGTTGAAAAATTATGTTTCAAAATATCCGCCCTTCCTCATTTCCTGACGATAAGAAAGAGACAACGTATCCTCGGCGCTGGAAAAACACGTTGTCGATTAAAAAAAAAAAAAAAAAAAAACACGGGTGGTCACCGAAATACCATCTAAAATTGTTCCTGGACAAAAAAGCAAGGAAAAACATCTGGTTTGAATCAGCCACCCAGAGGGAAAATATCCCTACAAAAATAGAGATTAGCGCCTAAGATTTGGGACGGATTCGTTCATTTTAATTTCTGTAATATTCGTCAAAATTTTTATGGACGACATTATTTCGGATTCCTTTGGATACAAATGATTAAAGAAAAATTAATTACTATCCGTGGAGTGACCATAGGCGACCCGATGTGTAGCCTGGTCGATCTTGAAATCACCTAAAAACAATCAGCGTGAGACAAGATGATAAAGAAAGATTAATGACTGGAAATTCCCTTTTCGCCTACGCATACTAAAAGTTTACATTCGGTACAAAGACAGTGTACCAGCTCTTGGAGTGGATTGCGGTTGAATGCTGAGAAAGTGGGAGAATGAAAAGAGAGATTAGCACCGCCTGTATGGAGTGAGATGGAACGTGAAGTAAAAAGGGGCGTCTTGATTCTTATCACCACTCTCAAAAGGAAACTGGACTATCCCTAAATATGGAAAATAACTCCAGTAAACATATTTTGAAAATATTTTAGAAAAAAGTTGATGCTTATGGTGGAAGACAAATGCACCCAGAGCCTCGTCAGCCATACACCTGCCGGACGCAGGACTCCATATAAGCTGGAGGTTTGAGCAAAGTGAAGAGTTACTGCTAATGTAATCCACAGATCAGGACCACTAACATTGCAGATATTTTTTTTTGATTTTACGAAGAATCTCTAAATATATAGCAGGAGTATCAGACCAGACGTAGATTTTGTAGCGTTGTAAGTTCGACAAGCATTTGGTTGGTTAGCTTGTTTCTTGGGTGATCGCTATGGCGTTGTGTAGAGGAATAAGCGGGATCAGAATGTTACCTTGTTGTCGATGAATCACAGACGACGAAAACAGTATGAATGATTCTGGTTTATTTATGATTTTCTACAGAGAGACGGAACTGTTGCTACGAGATTCTGATAATTGGGGGGGGGGGAGCGAAAAGCGTCAAATCGTGTCCTTCCTTGTAGTATTCACCGGAGTGGGCTGACTAGTTAGCAAAACGATTCTTCTTTCATAGAATTTGAATGCCTTTTTCTTGTCAGCTTGATTATGTAAAATTATTCTCAGATCTCTGTCCACATTCATCTTAGACTAAAATATAAGCAAGCCGACTTACACACACCATTAAACGCTACAGAAACACATACGAATAACTGCCCCCCACCCATGGTATACTGAGAGTGGGGTAGCATGAGATTCTCACTAGGATGGACGAAACGGAAACGAACCAAGACATGGATTTACGGATAACGAGATTTACCGATTTACAGATGAGATTTACGGATAACGAGATTTACGGATAACGAGATTGACATGTCCATATGGAAAGATGTGCGAGAACATGCGCGGTCTAAAAATCCATCAGGTGAAGTGTCAGGTGCAATCGAACGAACAGAAACGCGCAGCGGTTTCTTCTGGTGAGACGCAGGAGGTGCAGGGCTGGGAAGCACTCCACAGTGTCCAGTCTCTCTAAGCAGAGGTTCAAGAGGAGCCTGATACTCCATTTAGAAGGAAGATTAAATAGTCCCCAGCCAGTGACAAACACGCTTGGCACGTATTCGACGTGAACATCGGCGAGATCCTTGAAACAACATCGAGAGGTTCGGTGTATAAACGTCTAATGACAATGTCCAAAATTATCACTAGTTACGCAGCAGGAAAATTCGGGTATGAGGAGCGGAAGGAAAAAAAATTGTATTAGCAAAGAAAATAGGAGGGAATTAAAAATTAAACAATTTAGGTTGGAGTTAGAATCTCTTCGAAAACAGTGTGAAAATAGGTAAACCTGAAGAAAGACAAATTTTACGGGTGCTCAGAGACGTAATTCGTTCAAAAAATGAAGTCTTTACGCAGAGCAGAATGGCATAGACGACGGAGGAAGAAAAGGGCGAAAAAACGGATGGCCTTCATCTCAAATCCGTTCAACTTTACAAACAAGCTGTTAGGGGAAAATCGAAGTTGTCACCTGGAGAGTACCCCTAGTGAAATTAATGCTTTCCTACTAGAAACTCTGAGTGATCCAAACAGATAACTGCAACTTGTATAAAATACTTCTTTGATAAAACCTAATGTACCATCACCGCCTTTTGACTTGAGAGAACCAACTTGGATTGAAATCAATACAGTCATGAAAGCAGCCGGAGTGCCTTATATCGTTTATAAACGCTGCCCGAAACTTCGTCGCATATTATGGAAGTTATTGAAAGTAATTTAGAGGAGAGGGAAAATAACAATAATGGGGGCACTCCGAAGGTATTTGGATCCCTAAAGTAGAAGGAGCCAGAAGCAGAAACTAATTCAGATGCATCTCTCTGTTGAACACTGAGGGCAAGATATATTTTAGCATCTTAAACCGACGCTTGTCATTCTTAAAAATGAGTACATCAATAACACTGTACAAAAAAAGAGGGATACCAGAATGTATGGAAGATGGCTTGCAGTTGTTAAAAGAAGCAAAGGCAAATAATGGCGACATAGCAAGCTTGTGGCTGGATCTTAAAAACGCCTATAGATCAATCCCACATGAACTAGTGGAAGAAGCTCTTCAACGCTATCATGTCCCTAATAAAATCACCGAAGTAATTTCTGATTATTAAAACAAATTCCAATTGAGAAAATACTGCATCGCCATGACATAAATTGAAGATGAGCATCATAACGGGATGAACAATTTCAGCGACCCTTTTTTGCTTAGTCATGAATATATTAATGGATGGCATGAGGATAATCACTACTTTTGCTATTGGTGCGAGATGGCTGCTAAAAGGAGATCGAAAAACATATCACCTGGGCTCGAATAAGTTTTAACCCCTCGAAATCAGGGTCACTCGTTTTAAGAAAAAAGACAAAGAGTCGTTTAGACTTTCCATGGAAAACATACCAACAATTAAGTAAAAGCTGTCTATATTTCTGAGATGAGGTATTATGTACATTATTTACATTATTCGAACTGTATCGAAGGTCTTATTGAGTTCACATTGTCTAGCAGAACCTGAACATCTTCCTGGTATAGCCAGAGTATGAAGGTGTCATCTATGTACCTTAACCATAGAGTTGGCTCTAGAGATATAGATTCTAATGCCATTTCCTCAACGTATTCCATGTATATACTCAGAAAACAGTCTGCCTGCCTTATGTAAAGGGGTTATCAGAGAAAATACAAAGGATCTGCGGTCCATATAACATCAGGACAACCTTCAAAAGCTGGATGACACTTCGTAGATATCTCTTCCGAGTAAGACCCCTCCCCATAGAGGAGAACATGGTTAAAGACTGTGTGTACGCTATCACGTGCAGCTGCGGAAAGAAATATAAAAGGGAGACAGGCCGCCCTCTTAAGGTTAGGCTTGAAGAACACCAGAAAGCTGTAACGAGAGGGGAAGTAGAAAAATCAGGCGTGGCTGACCACATATGGAGAGAGAAGGGAGATCACCGCCCTCTGTGGGATCAGGTTGAGATCATAGACAAAGGACACCATTGGAAAATTCGTAAACTTAAGGAATCAACACATATGCTAGGCCACAAAAATCTTCTGAGCCGACCAAGCATAGAAATGAATACAATATGGGAACCGGTAATAAGGAGTGCCAGAGAAAAGTGATAATAACAACAAAAATTGCAATATGAGCTCTGGTAAAAACATGAAATGATAACAGCAAAAATTGGTAAAAATTGGTTGCTGAAGACATTAGGTTTATAATACGCAGAAATTCATGTACAGTTGTCCTCAAGGACACATTGCACAGTGCATAAAGGCGTAAGTTAGATTCTGTGACAGGACCCAAAGAGTGTGAGTTCAATACCCGGTTAAGGCAGTGGAGAACTTTCAGAGGGGAATTAACAGGAGATAACTGATAACTGGCATCCATTAAACATGGCACGTGAAATTAGAACAGTCTACCCCAGTGAGCGAAATAAAGGGTTCAGTTCGACATTCCAACCACCTGAAGAAGGCCGGAGCGTAAAACGACCGAAACGTTGAAATAAATATGGCAACAAAGATGAGGATGATAGTCCGAGTAATGTAAATAATGTAAGTAAAAGCTCATAAAGAGCCTTGGAAAACTTATAGATCATTCTCTAAAAGACGCAACAGCAATCCAGGAAACAAAAAACAAACAAGAGATGTTGTTTAAAGAGAGTTGATAAGTCCGGCTTGCCTAGCAGCTTTAAAGCATGGATTTACCAGAATGTCATTTTCCCCCAAAATCCTATGGCCATTGTCCATCTATAAATTCACAACCTTTCACATGGAACAATTAGAAAAGAGAATTAATGTACGATTGCGGAGATGGTTAGGGTCTACCGAAAAGTAGTCTGATATATGGCGTAATGACACCGGCATAAAGTTCCTAATTCGGACTGTATATGACACCCCTACGCAGTCCCGTCAACCTCCATTTATGGTATAAAATAGAATTGGCCATATGCCCATTGTGCACGCGTCAAGGAACTTTAAAACATTTCTTAAGTAGCTGTCAAACAGCACTAACAGAAGGTCAGTAGAGACATGATCAAATTTTAAAGGATCTAGTAGAGATAGTTAGCATGGCCATCAGAATTAAATACTTTAAATCCCGATAAAAGATCTATAGAGTTTCTTAAAGCTGGCGAGAAACCTAACAAAAAGAAAAAGTACATCGCAAATAATGTTATTGGCAACGGACTGGGAATTAAGGGTCGACCCAGGACCAAGACTAACGTTCCCTGACCATATTGTTCAGACATCATTACGCCCAGATATAATATTCTTCTCAGATAACATAAAGTAATAATGTCGAAATTGACAGTGCTTTGGGAAGAGTTGTAAAAATAATGGATGGAAAGCAAGATGTCTGCCAATCGAAGTGGGTGCAAAAGGTTTTGCTGCAAGATGCAAAGTCCTAACTGATATTGGCTTAGTAGGTGCTAACAAAAGAAAGGCAATTCGAACCATAACTAATACAGCAGAAAGAACAGCAAAATGGTTATGGATTAAACGTGACAGTTCTTGGGCTCCAATGCAACAAAATAGTTTAAAATAATGGGGCAGATGTTTAAATAATATAATTTTAATATAATATAAATTTTAATGTGGAAAGAAGAAAAATATCATTTTAAATGTTTAAATACACGACTTGAATTGTACAGGTACAGTCTATGAACATTTCATGTCAGTTTGTAAAGTGTGTTATTTTTTTTATTTTTTTATATTATGCACAATTTTATATGCAGTATTTTTTTAAAAAAAATATTGTTTTAAGCGCGATATACATCGTAAGGCGTTTTTGTCTTTTATTTGTATTTTTTTTCTTTTTAAACAGTTATATAAGCATAAAATAAATTGTAATTTTTTTTCTTTTCCTTTTGTGATTTAGTCTATTTACACGATTATTTCGCATTTTTGTGTATTTTAATCGCCATCATAATTTGTATACAGTGTATTTAATTAGTCTATTTTTTCCATCAACGTTTTACATCGTTAGCATGTCAAAATTTTTCATCTTATTTTATTTTTTTTTCATCGGTTTTGAGCACGATATATATCATAGGACGTTTTGTCTTTCATTCGTATTTAATTATTGCTATTATTTTTCTTTTAATGCTTATAAGCATGAAATATATTGTAAGGCAGACCGTTCCCCATTCCT
The DNA here is from genome assembly GCA_903632075.3 of Acanthosepion pharaonis. Classification (NCBI taxonomy): domain Eukaryota; kingdom Metazoa; phylum Mollusca; class Cephalopoda; order Sepiida; family Sepiidae; genus Acanthosepion; species Acanthosepion pharaonis. The sequence continues at coordinate 874,219 of CAHIKZ030002346.1, forward strand.
TTCGTAATTTAACCTATTTACACGAGTATTTCGTAGTTTATTGTATTTTAACCGCCTTCATAATTTGTAAACAGAGTATTTAATTAGTTCTTTTTCTGGTTATCCTGTCAGATTCCGATCCGTATTTGATTTCTCTCTCTCTCTCTCACCCACTCACTCATTCTCTCTCTCTCATACGCACATAGCATATCTTTGTAGGGGACCGCATCGGCGAGGTTACCATTATGTAGAGTTTCGTGTCATGGCGATGTTGTTGAGTATAAGTAGATGAATACATGTGGGTAGAAATGTCCTGCTAGCCGGTCCAGCTACATGAGAAAGTTGGACTTTAATTAAGTCCAAAGAAGGCAAAGAAAAACAAACAAACACAAGACCGATAAATATATGTAAACAAATATATGTATTAATAACAACAAGAAAGGTACAAGTTACATGGACAGTTACATTGACAGAGTGTGTGTGTTGTGGTGAGTGTTCGTACGTACGTGTATTGTTCTTAGCGTGTTCCCAACATTTGGGAAACGCTGTCTCTGTGAGCGTTCACATCTGCGAGGTGGTAAGGCTGAAGGCCTGAGGAAAAAGAAGAGGAGCCGAAGAGTCAGCGAGTATTTATAGCCAGGTAAGAGAGACCCCTGGTGAAAGGGTTAACGAACTAAAGGAGGAGCTAACTCCGACATCTTCATTCAAGTATGTTTGGTTGAGTAATCTGGACATATTATGTCTATTTTTATTTTAATCCTATCGAATTCTCGGATCAACCTCCTAATGTTGATATTAAATTCATTAAGGAAGGCGCCGTAGTTTTTTTCATTTCTTTTATTTTCTCCAGTACTTTCAATCTTATTCTAGATCATCTATAACGAAACGCGTCCATGCGCATTTACTAAAAATATTACAACTATCAATTACATTATTTTTTTTAATTCGTGTAAAGGACCGTGTGTTGTTATGTGTTGAATTAGAAACACGTGCTGTTTATTTCCTGCTAGAAGAAGGTCCAACTACAAGAACATAGCGGACTCAAGTTGAGTCCAATCGAAGATGTAAAGAAAACAAACAAGACCGATATATATATGTCAACAAATATATGTATTAAACAACAAATTTACAAGTGATAAAGACATCAACATTTGTGTTTGTGTGTGAACGTAAAGACCTTGTATTTTGGTGAATGTTCGTACGTACGTGTATATGTGTTTCATAGCGTTTTCACACAAGTGGGCCAAAACGCGGATCTCTACGAGAGATCACATTTTTAAATGCAAAGTGAAAAAAAAGAACGAGGCAAAAAGTCGCCCAGTATTTATAGTTTAGGGAGAGCGACCCCTAGTGAAATATTTGGACAATTATGGAGGAGTTAACTCCGACATTAGCATTTCGCCTCCATTTCTGTTTTAGTTTCCAAATTTCTCAACTGACTTCGAACGTACTTTCACAATTTCTTCTCAGCACTCGTAGGTTGAAATCTTCCGTATGGCCCTTGATAATCTTTTCTCAAAACCAATACAATCATCCTTTTTCGGTCTGTCTTCCTTCTTTCAGTTTAAATGTTATTCCTTACTTTTACCCTTTCCGTCTATTCCAGTTCATATTTTAAATTAACCCTTTCCTTTAATCAGTGTCACATAATGTCACATGTCATGGATTAAATTTAAATTTTTGTTCATCGAGAAAAAATAGCGACTCGAACACAGTATAGACTAAGTTGTTGATCATTTCATTGAGGTAAGAACTTAGTAATTTGGCTGAACATCTATGATAACAAAAGATCAAGTTTTTAATGTGATCTGTAGGTGTTCTTAATCATGATCTTTCTAACTTACTACTGTGACGTCCCTAGACACAGCCTTCGCTCGCTCCTCGCTGCTTCGTTCGGGTGTCGCCGCTCCAAACGTGACGTCCGCCTGTTTGCGTCAGTCATGTTGTTCCGTCCTGTGACGACCAACTGGCTTGGTATCGGTCGCGGCACCCAAATGTGACGTTCTAACCTTTTGGTGATTCGGATGGGAATCTGGTTAGATTCGATATCAGCCTCGTCGTTCCCAACTCGCTTCCAACGTCTGGTTACCAAAGTAACTGCGTTGATCTCCAGTCTGCCTACCCACGTTGTGAATTGATCTTAGACAGACGAAATCAATCAGTAGTTGGGGCCGTAATGCAAATTGAGTTCAAACGAGGGTGACACCGCACAAATATGCACAAAAGAAACAAAATGATAGCTCAAAAGTTCAAGGTATCAAAAAAAGGATAAAAATACTTCATGTCTAGTTGCTGGATACATAGGACTGCGTCTATCTCCCGACCCGTTATATGGATTGTGACACGTTGTTTTTTTTGTTAGGCGAGTTTTAACACTTTAAGTTGTCTGTTCTTTAAGAAATTTGTTCTTGGTGTGTCTTCAGGCGAAAGTCGAAAAACTTATTTTAGTGGTATGGATCTAAGTCGCTCTTCAAAATAAATTGTTCTTGGATTGAAGATGAGTTCGGAAGTTGCGCGAATCTTAGTCAGCTGCGTGGCCTGCTTCAACTGAACACTCTCCTCTGCTGAACTCTCCGGGAAACTCTCCGGGAAACTCTGATTTTCGCTCGCTGCGACTTTGCTTATTATTTGCCGACCAAAACCGGGGTGGGTTTGTCGGGTCCGGAGGTTCCTCGATAATTCTAAATACATACCCGCTTCTTTTATTTTTTGGTTAGGAATTTTCCACTTCTTTCCATTTTTGGGAGTCTTCTCTTACTCCCACCTTCTCACCATACTTCAGAGGGGCGTCAACGGATCTCCCCACTTCTTCGTAGCAACCTCTCATACCCGTCCTCTAAGTGGGCGGCGGCGGCTTCCCTCCTTGCGCCACTCGGCCAATGATGTCCAGCCGGGCGTGTGCGATCCAGCTGGCTTTGTTTCAGGAAAAAAATATATCTTGCTCAAAAAAATTTATCTTTTTCTTTTCCTTTTCTTTCCTTAATCGCAGCTCTCATTTTCTCTGGCCGCCAACAGAACAATGCGACCAGTAGTGTCATAACCTCTATTCTCATCTGGACTTCGTCAGTCAGATTTTTGCTAATCATCAGAATGGGTGGTCGTCCAGCAAAACACAATCGACCGTCGTCTCGAAAAAACAGTTCCAGTGTTCTAGTCATTCCTGGTGCCAATTTCTGATAACATAGTTTTGTTATCACAACCGAACTCTAACACCGATAGATGTCATGTCAAAAAACGACCAGCCGTTACTCAAGGTTGGCCTCGTGTGCGGCTTAGCAGACGACACAGTTAATTTTTCTTATCTATCCAAAGCCCTGTATTTCACCTGTTCTTTGTCAATTATCAAAATAACATTATCAATTGGAGTTTTCTTAGCTAGTCGGTCTGTGGTTTGCTAATTAGATGTTTGCCCGCATTAAGCGGCTGTTATCTATCCCCGATAACACAAGTTCGTCGCCAGAACATAGTCGATTCCCTTATCCATTTGTTACTTATCAAAATAACATTGTCAAGGCCCCTGGTCGCGGGTGGTTTCTTTTATCATCTACGCTTAAGTCTCGCCTCTCTTTTCCTTTCTTTCCTTTCTCTTTTTCCTTTCTTTTCTTTTTGCCCTGGTAAATGGTGCCACACTACTTTCTCGTTGCTAGTTTTCAAAACTACACATATCGAAGATTATATATATATATATCTATATATATATATGTATAAATATATAAGAAATATACTCTTAAGGTGTGCTATATTTATGGGAAAATGTGTTCAATATCAGAGTGCGTGTGAAAATATAATAGTGAATATTGAAGTCAACACTTACAGGCGACAGGCTGTTTCATGCAGGACGCAATCGCCAGGCCACCATATATATATATATATATATATATATATATATATATATATATATATATATATATAATTTTATAGCATTGATTTCTTAATTGGGCTCATGGGGAGTACTTATTTGTAAGGCGTGTCCAAAACTTGCAAAGGGTATTTGTTAGTGTCCAATAAAAACAAGGATGAAAATGTAATGTATCCATAAACGTCGCTTCAAAATCGATAACGAGTCTCGTAACCCATTAGAGTTCTAGAGGCACGGTGTGTACTCCAGCCCGGATGAGAAGTGGTGTGTCTTGGACAAAGATAGCCTGACGGAGCCCAACCCTCACTAGGCTGGTTTGAATTCTGACTTTTCCTTCTAGACTGATTGCTACACAAGGTTATAGAACGAAGTCTGTTCTGCTATTTACCCATAGCTGGGGATGAAAAGATGGATTCAGACTTTTTCCATATATATTAGAACGTAATGATAGTTGAAGAATTATTTCTACCCTCTCCCCCCTCTCTTTTACAGGCTGGGTGTGGCGAGTCTCTCACTGGTCTATCGCTAATTCTATGGAAAGTGCTCGGAAGAATTACATTCTTGGGTTCCACCAAGGTCTAACCTTCACGGTCAGAACCTTCCGTATTCCATTAGTGAGAAGGTTTTAATTCAGAGTTTCCTTCTTCTATGCTGGTTGCCACTCAAGACTATAGAAACCAGTCTGTCCTATTTTACCCATAGCTAGGGGAGAAGAGATGGAGTCATATCTTTCCCAAGGGTATTAACATGTAAGTAAATATCTGTCTATATTTCTGAGATGAGGTATTATGTACATTATTTACATTATTCGGACTATTGTCCTCATCTTTGTCGCCATATTTATCACAACGTTTCGGCTGTTGTACGCTCCGGCCTTCTTCAGGTGGTTGGAATGTCGAGGTGTCCTTGAGGACACATGGCATAGTGGATAAAAGCGTTAGTTAGATCCAGTGACATAACCCAAAGAGTGTGAGTTCAATACCCGGCTAAGGCAGTGGAGAAATTTCAGAGGGAAAAATTAACAGGAGATAACTGATAACTAACATCCATTGAACACGGCATGTGGAACTAGAACAGTCTACCCCAGCGGGCGAAATAAAGGGTTCAGTTCGACATTCCAACCACCTGAAGAAGGGCAGAGCGTACAACGGCCAAAACGTTGTGATAAATATGGCGACAAAGATGAGGACAATAGTCCGAATAATGTAAATAATGTAAGTAAATGTAATGAATTTAAGTGGAATTCGAACTCGGCTCCCCGATTCCTCAATTCGAACAGCAATCCAATAGGACTATCGTTAAGCATCCCGATACCACTTTCTTATCAATGTTGAATTTTGTACAAATCTGTGCAAAAAGTGGATCACAAAGCTTACCCAGCTTCATACAGATTTTCAGGAAATATCAGCTTCTAATTGGTCAGTAAACAGACAAGTTGGCGTTGCAATCCGCCCACTTACAAATGTTTTTCCAGCGCGTGACCAAGTCAAGTTTCTTCACCATTTTTCTGGGAGCCTGTCACGTGATTACATTGATTATAAATAGCAGACACAAGCTTGATCATTCTGATTCTTCTCTTCTCTTTTCCTACGAAGATGTAACCTTAAAGGATCCCGTCTCGACCATGTGCGGTCAGACGTTAAAAGCATATTCACGCATGCACGTACGTACGAAACTTTCCAAACTCCATTACAAACATACAAAACATTTCCAAACAAGCAACAAGAACTTTCCTCTTTGAAATACTCTTCTAAAGCTCAAAGTTTATTCATCATTTCTCAGCTTTATAATTCATTCAACTTTTGTGAGCTTAGATAAAATATTTCAATTTCATCAGTAAAAACTTTAATTCCGTCAAAGGGACATAACATCAACAAAATAGCGATTTTCCAAGCGTAGATTAGATGCGGCACAAGGCCGAATGTATGGGGCACCCAGTGAGGATCGAACTCACCCAGTCGTAATCGTTCTTGCGAGACAAACTTGCTAACCATTACACCGCCTCGAGGAAACATCAACAAAATAGTAACCTCTACGGATGTACATCATTACGCAAAAATAAATATAAATGTTGTTGTTATAAAAACCGTTCTTCTTGTGTTTCATATTTTGTTCCTTCTTGTGTTTCATATTTTGTGGTATTTTGCGTTAAATATAAATCGTGTGGTCATGTTAATAAACAAGCATCTATGTCTATGTCAAATGGTCATACACATTAACTTACCACAACAACTTCAAATTGCAACGATGATTATTACTCTCTGTTCTGTTTTACTTAGAGCGACGCATTTAAAGTTGATTATGAAGAATCATTGTCGGTTCCTATCGGAGAACCAAAACTAAAAGAGTCCTTTCAGTTATTTATCCTTTGTAATGATGAAATCTTATTCTTCAGTATTTTCGCAATTATCTGCATGTTCTAATTTTGTTCGAGTTTCAAAAGATTAAAATTGTTTTAAGACTGACCAATCGGCATTGACTATAAGATTTGACAGATCGGAACGTTCGACCTCATGTTTGAACGGGAGACGACATTTTTACTTGATTTATCTTTTCCATTTCTATGTATATATATCATTACTTGTGAAACTAGTGTTTGTGCAGTTTCTCTTTTCATAAGGAATTAGTCGTGTTAGGACATTGGTCATTTGTCTGCAGTGGCAATGAAATGAAAAAGATGACAGTTTAAATTCAATCACACGCCATCACTAAAAATAATAATAATAAAATCCCCTTTTCATCCAATTATTTTTTGTATTATTTTATTAGTTCATATGTATATATTTTTTCCTTAAGTTTTATTCATTTTATTTATTTTCCTTTTTTCTTTCATTCTGTTAATTTCGTCATTTCTTTTCTTTTTAATTTATTTCTTCGTTTCCTTCCTTCCTGTATTTTCCATAAATCCTTTAACTTTATTATTTCTTGATTTCTTCCTTTCAGTTCCTTTCTTTTTTTTCTCTTATCTTTTTTCTTCCTTCTCTTTTCTTTTCTTTCCTTCTTTCTTGTTATTATTCCTTTAACTGTCTTCCTTTTTTCATTTTCCTTTTTTCTTTCTCTCATTTTTTTTCTATCTTTCTTTTCTAACCAACCAATCGACTTGTGTCTTGTGTTTTAATATTTACACAAGATTGTTTCAATATTTCCGTTTTCCATCCCTTTTCATTTGTATTCTTTTTTCAGACTGTTTAATGTTTGAGCAAGGAAGAAGTTTGATAGGAGAAACAAGTAGGCGGGAAGATTGAATAATTTTTATTTGGCTTTAAGTATATTCGTATCATTCAGCACACTTGAAAACAATATGGCTGCGTCCCACGATTGCTTTTCAAGATGAAGACAACACAGGCGTCTCTACTCAGCGAAAAGCAACAAAATACGAAATGAGATATTACATTCCGTTTTAGGGAAAAAAAATGCGAAAAAACGAAGAAGTAAAATTAATTGGCCGACATTTATCAAATGTAGTTGATTCATTCTTAATGTTATAACAGTGTAACGTCCATTGAGGTTTGAATTCTTTTGCAATCACCTTGTAAATGCTGCTTGGTTTATGCGTTGAGGTTGTCAAATGTAATTGTGTGTTCTAAGAGCATTTATCTATTATACATTTAACGATTCGAGAAAAAACAACGAGACCCCAATTGTGCATCAACAATAAAATATATATTGAAACAATAACATACAAAACAATCATGTGTTGTGTAGTAATTAAGGGAGAAAAAGTTGCTTCCCTTTAATTGTATTCTGAATAAGATTGAATGTTCGAAAGAATTTCTCTTGAATAAGAATGTGCAGGATTCTATGTTGAATAAAGTCTGGTGTAGAAAGGAATATAGTCAATTAAGAAGTGTGTTGTTTTGAGAAATATATAGACTGCTGGTTCATGAACTTGGCTTAGTCACAGAGAGGAAGAATATGTGTAATGTGATACAAAAATCTGTGTGTGCATTGCGAGTAAAGTCGTGGATTTGTGTAGACCGGCGTAAACAGTTGGACTCTACTGAAAGTTGTGGAAACAAACCACTTGTTTATAAAGCTGCTGGTAGGCTCCAGGCAACAACGCGGGAAAATAGATTCAGCACAAAAATGTTTGATTGGTTAAAATTCGACCAAATACTGATTTTGTAACAAAGACATATGTGAACAAGTTCACGGCAGGAAAATTCAAAGTGGTGACTGGGATTGCTAAATTGTCTTATGGAAAAGCAGTATCTATTTACTAGCCAACCGTGGACGAATAAATTGTGGGCGTGGAAAGCGTAGCAGTCGCTACAACCTAACATCTGCTCTATAGAACGCGCCTGTGCCGATCTATTAGACACGAACATACAAACATACAAATTACATTTACAATTCCAAGCATCCATTGGTTAATTAATCACCACTACGTTATTATAGACAATTTACAAATCGCAATAATGCGACAATTTTGTAATCGCTCTATTTTTAAGTAGTCAATTTTGAGCACTTTTGGGAGAAGGGCATCACCGAAGCTTTCTTAAGTTTCCCCAAAGCTCGCTCGCTGATTGGTCGATGGCAACCAATCAGATCGTTTGCACGTGAAGAATAATTCTTCCCGAGCGATTTGGAGCCTATAGTCGCTTATTTAAGCCAAGATATTTTTCATCTCAATTAGTGAGAACTCAACTGCCAAACGAACCCACGACAGTTGAAACCATGCGCCAACCTTCTCACTCACACACACACTCACATGCTGAACATAACTTGCATACACTCACATAAACTCTTCTTACACAGCAATATCTTTCAAGAACAATCATTACAAGAGACTCTCATGAACATTTTCCCAGTGAAACTTAAACCAAATAACTATATCTCACTGAACACTAAAATAACAGTTAAAGAGAGACAACTCTTGGTTAATTCAACGTTTCTTACCTAAATGCATGTTTTCTTTCACATCGTTGTTTGATATTGTACATCTTTTTAAAATACATATTTTATCTGTAACAATGTTTTTGATTATCCTTCTTGCGTGAGCCTTGTTTCCTAATCAAAAGTTAAATTAATGTGGTGAAGTCCGCCACACGCCTTTTTGTAATATAACATTATTGTTCCAACCATGTCAAATTATTGTTTATTCACATCTGAATTTCGTTAATTAATATCAACATGTAGGTGTGTAGCTTTGGAGGCTTTCTCCGAACGTGAATCTTCTCACGAGGATGTGAGAAATTCTTTGTCTATTCCTTCTCGAGTAACGGGCTTCTTCGTGTCATTCAGTTATCCATATCCTAAGCGCAACTAGGTCGATCAACTATTTACATATCGGTAGTTTTGAGAGGGCAGTGACATCATGTAAGGCTCGAATATACACCTGGTGACTATGAGGCCATCATCCAGGTCAACCTTCTGATACACCTAGCTCTTTTGATGCTCTGGTGGGCAAAGTCTACTTTGATATCTCTTAGGTTGAGGCCAGTATATATTGTGGTCACCACAGATCAACTCCTATTAGAACAAAGGCGTTCTTTATTAATATTTTATTCAGACTTCAAGTATTTCCTGGGGTGAATCATAGTCTGCAATAAGAGAGAAAATATAAAGTGCTACGCCTTAGCAGTTAGGGAAATTAGAACGGTTTGATAAACCTATTCATTTCAAAAGTTATTCAATGTTCTCCGTGACTTGCCGGACATTTCAGATATTTCTCGAAATCACCCGCCAAGAAATAAAGAAGCTTATTTTCTATTATTTCTTCTTTTCTTGGAAAAAAGCCATTTCGCTAAGATTTTCCAGAACTCTTCATAACACAGTAGTTTCTATTCTGACCCTGGAAGCTTCTGAGAGTGATCTGAATTCTTTTGAAAGAACCAAATAGATTTCAAGGAATATTTGTATTAGAATAGGTGACAGCTGGCTTGTCTCGCAATCAGTTAACAGTGAAACAAAATCTTTAAATTGGTAACGTATGTATTCATTTAGTTTATCTAGTAATTCAATGTATCGACACATCCTCAAGAAAACGTGTCTGGGACACAAATGCGCACATATACCTGGTGTAATAGAAAAATGGTCCAAATCGTGTAACAGCAAAATTATCCATCCTACAAAATGTTTAATTTCTAAAACACCACTAAACTAATTGAGTTTCTTTTTTCCAGGTTTTCGGATAAGACGTTTAGCTATTTTGACACCATTTGCCGTAACAATCACTGAAAAACCCTTTGAGTTATATAGCTAAAAAGAGAACAGGTTAAAAACATTGCAAATGAACAATGGCGAGAGGAAAAAGATCATTCAGGCATTCAGTAATGATACCGACATTCATACTCTGGTTTCCATTCAAGAACCATCAAGAGAACGGTGAATAAGTTTAAAGAAGGGGGAATAGTAGAGAAGAAAACTGGATCAGGGGCTCACAACAGCAAGAGGGATCATCATTTCAAATTAAAGCCAAAGAGATCAATTAGAAAAGATCCAACTCAACTCATAAGACATTTGGCACGTGAGAGAGGAGTTTCAGCTACGACAGCTCAAAGAGCATTGAAAAAGACTTGAAAATGAAATCATACGTGAAGCCTGTGAGGCAACTTGTTAGGACAGAAAGTTAGAAAATCATCTAGAATAAGTTGGAAAATGATCCTGTAATAGCATATATATATATATATATATATATATATATATATATATATTTGATCTTTATTTCAATATTCATGAGCTATCGATCCTTAGCTATGATTAATTAATGATGAATGATGAGCATGTCATTTTCGTTTATGATCGATTTAATCACGATTCTACTTTTAAGCTTGGAGCGTAATTATACATACTTATTGCTCAAAGTAGAGTACAGCAGTGTTGTAAAAACCTCGGATAATTCCAGTAAAATATTTTTAATCATTTCTAAGATACAACGGTTCAGAGCTTTATCTAACAAATGGACAATTTTGCTGTTACACCCAGTATTTTTAAAATGATAGGCTTGAAAGTAAAAGGTGCGATCATTTTGGAATTTGGATCGAGGAATGTGAACAAATGCTTCATTTTGTTCATCAGTCAAGATACTCAACGTTTCCCGGGTTCCGCCGAACATTTCATCGTGTTCTCGAAATCACTCTATCATGAAGTAAAGAAACTCATTTTGTTTTTTTTGGAGAAGCCAGTTAGTAAATTAGCAATATTTATTTTTGTGTGTAAAATAACATGATGTTTTAAACACACACACACACACACACACACACACACACACACACACACACACACACACGCCTAATTAAAATTAAACTTTTTTTAGAACGTTCGATTTTTATTGCACTGAGCCAAACATAGCGTTCTCACAAATAGGCTCAAATCAAGGCATATCGAGAAAAGTCCGCCCGAACACATCATTGGTTATTTAAGTTTGCGTTTTTAGGCAGTGATAAGGGCACAGAGATGTAATTTTTTCACATAATTACTTATAAGATCAGTTCCATACAAATGTCAGATTGAAACCAAGAGGACAAATTTAGTTTCCTGTTTAGTTCCAGGAAAATTGCGAAAGTTATCAGCCTCAACTAGTCTACTTGCTCATTTGATCATTATCCGCCTCAACAGGCCAATTCGTCAATTGGATTGTTATCAGCCTCGACAGGTCTATTCGCTCTCTTCATCGTTATCTTCTCAACTATTTTTATTCACCCATTTGACCGTTACATTTATTTCGTCTTGGTGTTACCTGTAAATGGAAATATTATGCCCTGAAGATCACAAATTGAGATTGTCGAAATTCGGCCCAGAATCATCGATTCCATCAGAAAACAAATCAAATATAAGAATCGTGTTATTCAAGAAATTTATAGTAAGTTAATGTCTCATTAGGTGTTGTTAGCGAAGTGATATCGCCATTAATCACATTAACATTGCTAATTAATTCTTTGTATAAATTACTTCTTTATCATAATACTTCTTCGGAAATACGCACTTTTATTGCGCTGGAGGGTGTCGTCAGTGATGTAATTACTCAGGTCATTGGGTAGTTTCGGGCCTTACAACATCATACCATCGTCGCTGAGTCGACCCCGTCAGAGCTGATCAGGCTCCGACGCACCCTCCTTCTGTACCACGCTATACGACACTGATTTTTATAATTGTCTCAGCCGACTTGTACTCGATACTAGCAGGATACACATAGGGAAAGTCCATAGCGCTCAGGTAAGTTGGGTTATTCAAAAAGTCAGAAGGAAGAATTTTTTGTTAATTTGTTGCTAGTTTTTAAGTTTATATATTAAAAACAATAATAATAATATGCTCCATCCAGAATGACTGTAGGTTAACCGATTAAAATAAATGTACTTATAAAAATTTGAGTACAATAAACTAAATCTATATGCTTTATACAAGTTTTCCGGTTTACATTTGAAATGCCAATATTATTTTATCCCAAGCACCCCCCCACCCTCAACAAGAAAAACAAAAACAAAAAAAAACCCCTTTTTTTCCATGTATTATAATTTAATATGACTTTAAAATTATGTACAAGACAGTAATTCCCTAATCCCCTGAAAAAATGAGTTTTTATGAAAATTTAGAAACACGAAAAAAAAAAAAACATTGACGTGTGCGCATATATACCCCCACACACATACATACATACACACACATACATACACATGCAGACACTCAAGTGCTGTTCTTAAAGTTAAAATTCCAATAAACTACCCTACGAAAGATAAATAACTAATATAAATAATAATGATATACCCCGCCCCAAAAGACTGAAGGTTTGACGTGTAAAAACTAAAAAGAAAGAAGTTATACGAGCGAAAAAAAAAAAAAAAAAAAGAAGAAAATTACATTGATATGCGTATGTACAGAATTGTCGTTTTTAAAATTGAAAATTCACCAATTACCCCGTGAAAAGATAAAATGAAAAAAAATAAGTAAAAAGGGTTGGTAGTAATGATAAACCCCGAAAGACTGGCGCCTAAACGATTAGAATAAATGAATATGTCAATTTTAGTTAAATTCCATCAGTATATGAATATACAGATTTGTTGTTTGTATACACATATACATATATATACATTTTGCTTTCCATTGAAGTGGCAAATTTTAAATTTATGTACAATTTGATCAATGCAAACGCATAGTTTGGATTAAAAAACAAAAGATAATAAAACAAAAAGAAAGAATAGAAATAAGCAAGGGAAATTCAGCAGTAGTAAAAGCTTCGAAAAGAAAAACACTCTTACAAACGCTTAGCGTGTGTTAATAAGTATTTTCTGCAAGTAATAATTTAAATTTTGCTTTGGTTTTACTTTTATGATATATATATATATATGTGTGTGTGTGTGTGTGTGTGTGTGTGTGTGTGATTATTTGTCTCATATATAGAAATTATAACATTAATGCAGCATTCCGAGTGAAAGGAACGAAAAGCGATGAGGTCTAACTCGAGATAATTCCTGAAGTGAAAACTGGAAGGCCGATTGTGTCCCCTTTGTACCTGGGGAAACTATGTGCTTCACTCTGCTCTCTTAACTGCCTTGGGCAGTCATGTCTTGCTTCTCTGCTGTTTACGTAGCAACTGGCGTGAGCAGACACGTCTCGCTTCGAGGCGTGCTAAATAGCAATTGGCATTCGTCACTCTGTTAACTGACGTGATTCACCGACCGTCACATGAAACTGGTGAATTCATCTTTCTCAAAGGGGGATAATCTTTGCATCTCTATAACAGGAACTAATTTTGAAAAAAAAAAATGAAAAAAAAAACTAACAAAAAAAGACTTGCTGATGCGATATTTATGTCAATATAATCAAAATCGACCTTTTTGTGTGAAGTTAATTAAATCGTTCTTAATAATATCTAAAAATAAATAAAAAAAATAAATTTTTAGCCAACACAATATATATATATATATATATGTTGATCAGCATAAAACGCCTGATCTATCGTTTAATATTAGGGTTCCGGGGAAACTGAATTGACAAAACGGTTATAAGCAAGCGTTCGATACATAGGCAAAAATTGATCGATAAATGGATATACATGCAGATAGTAATAGATAAAGTATTTGGATTAGTAAGAAGTAGTATGTCTGTATGTGTGTGTGTGTGTGTGAGAGAGAGAGAGAGAGAGAGAGAGAGAGAGAGAGAGAAAGAGAGAGAGAGAGACAGACAGACAGAGTGGGAGATAAAAGAAAGAGAGGGCAGAGAGAGATAGAGAGGGAGAGAACAGGCGGCGTACTTCTGCGCGCGCACAAGGTATGTTGCCTGCTAGATGGCGGAAGTTAAAAAAGTCGCCATTTTTGTGTTGTTAATTCTGTATTTTCATTTTAATAGCAAACTATTCGTAAAACTAACGTTTCCTTCACACCAATTGTTAGAGAAGCGATAGAATTGTTGATTAAATCAAATCAAATCGAACAGATTATTTCCCGTACTGGCCACAGAAAGTCTTCCCCTCTTTCTGTGTGTTTCCTGTCACACCTTTCGATCGCGTAGGAGAGAAAGACAACATGGCCGATTCAACTGCAGAATATATTTGCGGGGCTTTTCATATCGTTCCACTCTTTTGACCATTTATTTTTGCCTTTGCTTTTAGTAAACAAACCGCGACCTGGTCAGTAGCAATGAATTAATCAATAGATTTTTTTTTTTTAGTTAATATATGATTTACTCTCTTTCACTCTCACACACATACAGATACACTCTCTCTCATATATGCAAGGAGCAAATTTTAATTTAAAATTTTGTATTATTTTTTATAAATTTGTCTTGGTTTCGTTATAAATTAACAGAATTTCAATTTCAAGATGTCAAATGGGACATGTACATGCGATCCGTAGCTAAAGATGCCAGAAAAATGGCCGGTTCCTCCTGTTCTTTCTTCTTCTTTTATGTGCCGTGTCCCTTCAGGACGTAGACGATCATGGCTCTCCACTCACCATAACCTTTGTAACTCTCAATAAGTTTTGTTCCTTTACTACTTATCCCAGCGCCTGTTCAGGTCATCTACTTGCTTAAGCCCGCTAGGTATGTCACGCATTGCTTTCCCTTGTTTCTCTTTCCTTCTATTTGCCCTGTGAGTATCAGATTCTCCAAGCACTCTTTTCTCATTACGTGTCCCAGAAATTTCAGCTGCCTCTTCCTGATGTTAAGTATAAGGTTCCTCCTTTTTTGCATCCTCTCCAAAACCTCATCGTTGCTCACACGCTCGGTCCATGATATCCTTAGTATCCTTCTGTAGAACTATACCTCCGTTGCCTCGAGTCTTTCTTTTCTTATTACGTGTCCCAGAAATTTCATCTGCCTCTTCCTGATGTTAAGTATAAGCTTCCTCCTTGTTTGCATCCTCTCCAAAACCTCATCGTTTCTGAAACGCTCGGTCCGTGATATCCTTAGCATCCTTCTAAAGAACCATATCTTTCTTTACAAAAGCCCGATCAGGTCTAAAATGGAGTACTGCTGCCATATTTGGACGGGTGCTTGCCCAGTTTTTTCCTTCCTCTCTCGATAGTGTCTAAAAGCGTTTCAGTGTCCTTGTAGGTGACGAAGTATTGTCCACCCAAGAATACTTTTCTCACAGACGAAACGTCGCAGGTCTCTCGCTTCTCTATTGCTATTTCCATGAAGAGTGTTCGGATGAACTACACTCTTTTGCTCCACGACCAAGATCCAGCACGCCACGCCCATTGTAGCCAACCGCCCTCATTCCCTTCGTGTTCCCTTGGTGAGATTCAAGTTACATTCAAGCCACGGGCATTCTTCTCGGCCGATTTTTCGGCCGGGGGTTTTGACAAATATTGGATCGTTTCTTGGCCTATGGCTGAGATTCGATCAAGGCTTTGACTAGCTTGGACTGGCTCCGGCCTGGACCTGTTAGGACAAGTCATGACCAGCTTTGACTAGGCTTTGACCAGCTTGGACAAGCTATGACCAAATTTTGACCGATGGCCTTTGAGTGGAAACACTCGGGTTTCCCACGTTAATCGACCTTGTTTCACATCTTGACTTAGTGGGAGTCAAGTAAATACCTTCAAGCAGCTTCTTTCCACAATCTTATGAGGGACCAACTCCCAAAAGGATGTTTCCTTGGTCACTACTGTCTTATCCTGTTCAAGTCTAGAGTTAACCGTTATCTTCCATACATATAAGCATACGCTGTAAATCTCTGCCTCGGGTGGACTTGTACAGAGTGAACCTTATTGTAAGAGAAAGGAAAAACGATATTTGACTTCAGTACTTGTAAAAATAGATTCGTACGCAGTTTAGAGCGAAAACAGAGTAATGAGGGGGCTAAGCAAGAAAGAATATTTCCAGTTTTAATTTCCCCATTTTATGGAATTATTTTATACGTGATATATAACACCTTACTACACAGATGGAACAGAATAGCTGAAAGAAAGGAATTATAAAAATGCATGGTTCTCAAAGAGAATTTCCATACCAACATATGCATATATATCTATAATAATCTATCACACACAGAGAAACTATAACATATGTATACAACAAGTATTGTGAAAGAAGCGAAAAAAGAGAGGGTCTTACTTGCAATAATTTCAACGGGTAAAAAGAGCAAGTCGATGGCGTCCGTTATGTGACAGATGAGACTATGTGGATTCCTGTGTTCACCCTACTGCTGTGGGCTTTTCATGTTCATCTTTTTCGCAGACTGTATAGCAAATGGAGTAGATCGACACGTCTTGCCTCCAGGCCAGATAAACAGCAACTGCATTCGACATTATGAGCTGACGTCACTCACCGGCCGTCTTGTGACTTCGTCTCAACAAGAGGGAGATAATTGCCATTTGTATCCCTACAGAGTTGTTGCTGTCATGTCTAAACAGGAGCTGCTCAATCCTCTTTTTCCATCCTTGAAAGCGTTCAAAATTTCAGTCTAATAGAAAAATACCTATTTTCCATCCTGATGCCCCTTTTCCCACTGTTATAACATCGCAAGACCAACGCTGCTCGATCGCTATTTCTACAACAAATGTTCAGATGACATCCTTTATTTAATTTTCTAGATATACGTATATATTATATGTTTCCACCTATGAGGAATATCATCTTCCCTTTTTTTTTAATTAAATATCGTTTTTGCTTCCATTTTCCTTAAGAGTTCTTCCTTGCTTACGCACTCAGTCCATTGTATTCTCAGCATCCTTCTGTAGAACCACATTTCTGTTGCTTCCAGTTTTCTCTTTATCTGTAAGATGATTATCCAAAATACAATGCCATATAAGAGAATTTAATTACACAACATCCCAGCCTTCTTTTCTTTGTTTCTAATAAAATTTTACTTTGCTTAGCTTTTGAAAAGCATCTTTCACTATTGTAATTTTGATCTGTGAATTCTCCGGCCTTCATAATGTCGTCGAGTATCCTGAAGTAAAGTGTAGTCTTTAATCAATAAATCATTAAAATTCATATCTTCACGTTTTTTGCAATATAATAGGGACATGAACATCATGTTGTGCCGATTTTCTACAGCGGATAGAACTTGCATACCTTTAAAAAGTAACATTGGAAAAGCTGGTTCTTTAACTGGAATGGAGCAACATTCATTGACTCCGTTGGTAAACAAGTAACTCAATCACCAAACAACCTTTATATATATATATATATATATATATATATATATATATATATGTGTGTGTGTGTGTGTATGTATATTAAGCAAAACATGGACAAAACAATAATGATAGTTTGTTTTTGTTTACATGGAAGATTTCCAAGCAACGACAAAATCGTGCATACGAGACGCTGGAAGCGAAAATCGCACCGCAGCTCATGACGTCACACATGACCACGCGAGAATGAAAACGAGAAGTATTAAGTATGGGAAGCCGTTGGTATAAACCAATGGCTTCTGTTATAAATTATAGGCATTTAAGAATACAATATATTAAACAATACACGGACAAACAATAATATAATATATATATCGGGGGCACCAGATCATATGTCTCAGCAATAATCTAAGCATGGTAGACTTATAGATATGTATGATAGATTTCATAGAGAAAAATTGTCTCAAAAGACACAGTGAACCAACTTTCTTAGCAGCTGACCTAGCAATGGATTCAATATAGTCTTTCCACTTGATGTCACTGAGAACGTTAGCCTGAGAAGGCGCAACGAGTCATTTTGGAGGTTAGCATCAGCCATGCTGACGGAAGGTTGAGAGGGGTTTCTCAGGTGATTAATGTAGAGAAGTTTAGTTTTGGAGGTGTTAAAATTAACAAGCCATCTTTTGCCCCAGTTAACAACAGACTTGAGGTAGTTTTGGACATCGGCTGATCATGTTGGACTGATGAACCTTACTAACAAGACAGGATTAAATGGTTGTATCATCAGCGTAGATACCAATTTGAGAGCTAATGAAAATTAAAAGCAAAGTAGACATAAGATTTGTGTTGAGGAGAAAGAGAAAAAGCCACCATAATTAATACTATCTGTCGTCCATGGCAATACAAACTAGCCAGAGAGTGTCTGAGAACAGAGCATAATGTGGCCTCAGGGGTGCTCACCGGAAGTACGTGCAGGGACACCTACCCATGTGCGACATAGCTCTACAGATATTCCGATATTATGCGACTGTTGATCGGAGCAGCGCTACCAAAGAGTCCGGGCTCCTAACGACCAGTCGGAAGCAGAAGCCAGCAAACTGCTAACCCAGTACTCAAATAATGGATTAAAGACAATTAAATCCTTATGGCCCTGGTAGATTAAAGAAAGAACCGATAAACCATATCCTGAACAGAAAACAATCATGATTAATCAAAGGCCAATTACCTTTTTTTTTCTTTTTTTAAAATATTTCACCCCAGGTAAGACGGGAATGCCACTATTACGTAGGGGGGGGGTACAGGGATGACACTAGTACGTAGGGGGTTACAGGGATGCTGCTAGGACGTAGAGGTGTTACAGGGAGTGAAAGTGAAGACTGAGAATAGGGAAGACTGAGGAAAGGACAGAAGTTGAAAAGAGGTCCAAGAAGACATAAGATGGTGATTGACGTTGCATTTAAATTTTTGAAGATTGTAGTTATCAGGGAAGCAAGTAAACGGAAGGGAAATACGAGAAAAAAAAACTGTTGGAGTAGAAGCAGCGGTTGCATTTTGCTAGTTCAACTGTAAAAGGGTGGGACCTAGTTGCCAATCTAGTAGCACGCTTAAATTCATGCAGTCGGGATACCAGGGAAAAAGTTCATTAAGGCAGTTGCCATGAAAAATTTTATAGAAAAGACAGAAGGAAGCTACGTCACGTCGTGGTGAGAAATTGACTGAAGTCGAGATGCCTGGTCAGGATTGATTATATTGCAGATCCTATTTTGGATTTTGTCCAGAATCTTGAGATGTACAGCACGAGCATCAGTCCTGAGGAATGCACATCTCTCATTGGGTGTGTCCTTTTGAAGTCTATACCGCGCCCTATTTGCATACACAAAAGGTAAATAAAGCAATTTTTAAATGGATATTTTAATCTATTTAATAATGTAATATCACTACCGATAATAATACCACCACCACCACCACCACTACTAGTACTACTACCATTACCACCACTACCACTAATACTAACACCGACACCACCACCACCACTACTAGTACTACTACCATTACCACCACTACCACTAATACTAACACCGACACCACCACCACCACTACTAGTACTACTACCATTACCACCACTAATACTAACACCGACACCACCACCACCACTACTAGTACTACTACCATTACCACCACTACCACTAATACTAACACCGACACCACCACCACCACTACTAGTACTACTACCATTACCACCACTACCACTAATACCAAACACCGACACCACCACCACCACTACTAGGTTACTACCACACCACCACTACCACTAATACTAACACCGACCAGAAACTTTATCATAGAATTACGGTTACCATTAACGATCTCAATACTAAATTGGTGACCACCAGGATGTACAACAAACCAGCCTTACCACCACTTTTACCGAAATGCACTCTTCCAATACTAGTAAGTAACTACCTACTTCCATACAGATACTAACACGTATTCACCACACAAATCACTTCAGTACTACTACCATGATTGGTCGTACTGACCACATCAAACAATTAATTACTAGACTAATCCATTTTCCCCGCGTTCTCCACCGCCTCCCACGTGGTACATGACCATTATATAAAGCCGAACACGTGTGAAATCTCGAAAGTAACTTTCTTTTCATTCATCTCTCTTGCACTTCTCATTCCTTACCACAAATGCCAAGACTAACACCGACACCAACTTCCGTCTTAGTCATTGCTGGCCCAGACGTTAAAGACAATTACCAACATTCACGAACTCTGAAATCACCTCGAACTTTTATCAACTTTAGAACCACCAATTTCCAAACTTTTCTCATTAAATTACAAATTTAATATTACTTCTTCTTAACCATGACCTCCGGTACAACCAATGCCTAATCAAGGACACAACTCTGTCCCACCTTTCTAGTTCGTATGCATGTACCATCAAACTAACAACCAAATCTAATTGTTATGTTTTGAATCATTCAGTTCAGTTTAATATTTTTATTCTATGTGCTATTTACGTCTAGTATAATTGCATTGTGTTCACTACCACTAATCTTGAATCGCATCTTTTCCCAGCCAGTTAAATATTACTACTACATTACATATATATTGGTGATACCGACGAACAAGGAATATACCAGCCATTACTATTTGGTACTTCCGTCGGAATTAAACAACAAAATGGTAACCACTACACCACCACATCGCCACTATAGTACTGTGCCATGTCCTGACGATAATGTTGGTTGAATGGGTGACTTGACCCAATTTGTTGAGAGTTCAATACCTGGCTATAGCTGACATGGACAAAAATTTGGGGAGTGGAGTTAAAGGGAGATAACTGATGCTGAGACATCGACAAGAGGCCTGTAATTACTAGTACAATCTACCATTACCAAAAATGAAATAAAGAGTTCAGTTCGAAATTAAGTCACCTGAAGAAGGCCGGACCACCACCGAAATGTCGAATATGGCGCAATGATAGTACCGAACAATGTAAAATAGTGTAAAAATTAACCACCATCATCTCAATACATAACACCGACACCGTACAACGAAGTAAATACCGTTAATACCACTACTAATACCATGAGGACAACACCTGAATACCACTAAATAGTACTAATTAATTACCAATAATATTTTATCTCAGAAATATAGACAGATCCTAGTACTACTAAGCGTACAACAGTCGAACGTCGTGAAATACTAACAAAGATGAGGACAGCAGTCACGACAATGTAAATAGTACTAAAATTACCATAACTCATCTCAGAAATACAGTCAGATCTTAACACTAATACCACCGAAACTACTAATATGTACTACCATTACCACCACAATCACTAATACAACACCAAATACCACCACCACCACCAATACCTTAAGAATTACACCAGATTCTTACCTACACCACACCACCGACTACCACACGACACCACCCAACCACTACTAAATAATTACTATACCTCATAATCCAAATATAGACACCATTCATGTATTACTAATCAATATCGACAACCACTGCTGGCACCAATTCCAAGCACTACTATTCAATTACCACCTATGCTGCCTGTTCACCCCATTTTCGTTGCTAGAACAATTGCGACCACTAATACTAACACCGACACCAGTTCACCATTACTACTACTACTACCATTACCATTCTTCACCACTATACCACCAACAATCGACACCAATCAACCAGTACTACTACCATTACCACCACTAATACTAACAACCACCAACTCACCACCACCACTACTAGTACCACTACCATTACCACCACTAATACCAACAACCGACATTCCACCAACAACCACTACTACACCACTACCATTACCACCACTAATACTCAACACCGACACCACCACCACAATTAATTACTAACTACTCACCATTACCACCACTATTCAACAGCACCAACACCACCACCAACCACTACTACTACTACTACCACCGACACCACCACTAATACTAACACCGACACACCACCACCATTACTACTAGTACTACCATTACCAACCACTAATACTAACACCGACACCCACCACCACCACTACTAGTACTACTACCATTACCACCACACCACCTAATACCAACAACCGACACCACCACCCACCATTACTAGTACTACCACCATTACCACCACTAATACTAACACCGACACCACCACCACCACTACTAGTACTACTACCATTACCACCACTAATACTAACACCGACACCACCACCACCACTACTAGTACTACTACCATTACCACCACTAATACTAACACCGACACCACCACCACCACTACTAGTACTACTACCATTACCACCACTACCACTAATACTAACACCGACACCACCAACACCACTACTACTACCACGACGACCACCGCTACCATCACCACTACTACTATTACCACCACCACTACTAGTACTACCGCTAACATCAACACCACCACTAATACTAACACCGACACCACCACCACTAATACTAACACCGACACCACCAACACCACTACTACTACCACCACCTCTATCACCACCACCACTACAGGTACTACCACCACCACCACTACCATCACTACCACTACTACTACCACCACCACCACTACTACTACTGCTACTACTACCACCGTCACCACCACCACCACCACCACCACCACCACCACCACCACTACTACCACCGCTACTACTTTTTTCTGCTATTGATGTAATTCTTTTGCTTTATCGTTTCAAATGATTAAAACAAAACATCAAATATAAAGAGTTATAGAAAATATATTTTGTTCAATGACTTGTCAAATGAAAACTTTTTTTTTTTTTACTCCTGTCGTAATAATTAGTGTAATTGGTCCGTTCAATTTGGCAGCTGATCCAGAAAATGACCTCCACTCTGTTGTTAACTGAGACAAGAATTTCAAAACGAATCGACTTTATTTTTGTCTTAGAGAATCCCTTTTTGCCTTCCATCATCTTGGTTGTTGCTTACCCTCGGGCGAGTGTCTTCTCGGGATAACGTTTTCCGTTGACATGAATTGGAACGATTAGATTGAATCTGCAACTATAGGCCTTCAGCAGCTAATAAAGTTGATTCACTGTATCGTGCTAGACAATTTTTCTCGACATAATCCCCCCCTACACAATTGTATGCCTACAATTCATCTGTGCATTGAATATTACTCTCACATTTGGTCTGGTGCTTCTGTTATGCATCTAGAGATTCTTGACAAAACCGAAATAATAATCTGCGATGTTATCTGTCCCGAACTGGCATCTTGACTTCAGTCACATTCCTACCAGCGTAGCCTTCCCCACTTTCCATTAATATTGTTATGAAAATTGTTCTGATGTGCCTTCCTCTTTGGTATAACGAATTTAATAGCAGTACTAGATTGGCAGCTAGGTCCCATCATTTTATTGCTGAAATTGCTAGATTTAATCATAAGTTCTATACCACACACATACACACACACGCGCGCGCGCACTTCTCGTACGTTTAAGGAACTCCCTTCCGACTTCTTGATTACGTGTAAAGAACGATTTAAAAAAATTAAATGAAACGTCAATCGTCGTCATCTCTCTCCTTGAATCCTAATCTTTTATTGTCCTCTCTTTTCGATAATGTTCTTCTCAGATTCCTTCTCTCTCAGTAACACCATTGCGTCTTAGTGACTTTATCGCCTTGCTTGGCGTGTAATGAGTAAATAAAAAGATTATTCTTTTGTTTCCTGAGAATAACTTTATACTAAAATATATATTGGTATAATTTATCCATTCGTTAAAACGTGCCATCATTATGGTGATTTTCTAAACTTAGCTTAGATGTGGCACAAGGCCGAAAGTGTGGTGCACCCAGTCAGGATCGAACTCACTACTCGTAATTGTTCTAGCGAGACAAAATTACTGACCATTAAACGTGTTGAGGTCCCTAAATGATTTTCTAGGCATAGCTTAGATGTGGCACAAGGCCGAAAGTGTGAAACACCCAGTGAGGATCGAACTCACTACTCAGTCGTAATTAATACTAGCAAGACAAGCTTACTAAACATTCCACCACGTTGAAGTGTACTTTTTACGGGTATTATGTTAATTTAATGCATAATTCTTTCCAACTGTAGACATTAGCCAACTCATTCAATGCTGGCAGTGTCGACTTAAAGAATTCAGCAACACTAACTTTGGACCATTTAGTAGCAAACATAAACTGGAAAATGTTGAATTTTCCGTATGTCCTCGCCAAATTAAATAAATAATTTAGAAAAAATGATTTTCATTTTGTTTCTTTTCTTCAATGTGAGTTGACAGGAAACTTTTGACATCGACAGTTTTCTCGGGCCTGAAATTGTTGGATTCTGAAGCTGACAAGTCTTATCACGTGATATGAGTCATATTATTCACTTCCGAATTAAATACAGCAGAAGATCAATGGCGGGCTCCGAAACACACACACACACACACACACACACACACACACACACACACACACACACACACTGCAAAACAGACATACGCACACACACGCACTCACTGCATAACAGACACACGCACACACATTCACTCACTGCAAAGCAGACACACACACTCAGAAGCGAAAACATTTATATACAGCAATGAATTATTAAGCTCGCAACCTAACACATTTTCTGAGTTTTGATCTGAAAGTTTCTCTGTATAATGTTAGAACGATATGATTAATAGTCATAACTGAATTTAAGTGACTTAACAAGATTAGAAGATAATCGAGAAATATTTGTTTGAAATAATTTTCTTTATTAAACTGCAGACTTATCGATTTACATATGTTTATCTATGTGCATATGAATCTATCTATCTATCTATCTATCTATCTATCTATCTATCTATCTATCTATCTATATCAGTTGCGACCTATCTATCTATCTATCTATCTATCTATCTATCTATCTATCTATAAAACATTTTATGTATCTAATAATATCCGGCTACTCTCGTTTTTTTATTTCCGAGAACACCCTTCTGTTATGGCGGCTAGCCAATCCCTTTCGCAGACACCTGATCAGACATATTTTGTGTTTGTTCTACAGCCACAGAGCACCCACCTGCAGTTTATACTGCAACTATGCTGAGCAGACCTTAGTTACAGTTTCTGCGAGAGAGCGCATAAATAAGCAGCTGAAACAGCGCCAGGACGCTCGAACGCTCGGCCATGATGACTTCTATCTAATATATATATATATATATATATATATATATATATATATACAGTGTAACCCGGATATAAGAGACCCAGATATAAGAGAAACCCGGATATAAGAGACTTCTCCGGTCCTGACAACTCTCTTATATCCCACTATATATATATATATATATATATATATATATATATATATATATATATATATTTAAACAGGTTTTTATTTTTGTCACACCATGACGAAATAGTTTTAAGGACAAGGATCATAATTTTATTATTAAAATAGATACAAAGTATCAAGATTAAGATTCTAGGCGCTTTTCGTCCGACACTTCTTCAGAAACTAAATCGTCAGCAATATAAAACGAAGCAGTTGATAAGAAACATTTTTTACCAACAACTGAAACTAAGAATAAATTACCAACTAGAATAGGCAATTGGGGGAGGAGGAAAATTTTTTTTTTACTAATTTTCTTCCCGTGTCAGGGTCAACTTGTATTTCATCTGCCGTTATCTACACAGGACAGGACGTTGCATGTTAATAATAATAGATTCCAAGATATCCGCCTCCTTTGTTGGTAATTTATTCTTAGTTTCAGTTGTTTGTAAAAATGTTTCTTGTCAACTGCTTCGTTTTATATTGCTGATGATTTAGTTTCTGAAGAAGTGTCGGACGAAAGGCGCCTAGAATCTTAATCTTGATACTTTTGAATCTATTTTTAAAATATATATTTATATGTATATTGTAGAGGACCGTGTGGGTTTGCGTGTTGTTAAATTAGAAACACGTGCTGTTTATTCTTGCCGGAAGAAGGTCCAACTACAAGAAAATGGCGGACTCAAATTGAGTCCAACCGAAGATGCAAAGAAAAACAAACAAAACCTATATATATATATATATATATATATATATATATATATATATATATATATATATGCCAACATGTGTGTTTAATGATGTTTTTCCCACAAGTGGCAAAAACGCTGATCTCCGCAAGAGATTAAATTTTTAAATGTGTCCGCTGAAATGCAAAGTAGAGAAAGAGAACGGGGCAAGAAGTCGCCCAGTATTTATAGTGTAGGGAGAGCGACCCCTAGTGAACAATTAGGGAATTAAGGAGGGGCTAACTCAGCAAGTAGCAGTGGTCATTGCAAATCCATTTCTGCACAAATGACTTTCATAATTCTTTCCATGCTGGCCAATCGTAGTGCCATTTTTTGCTTTGTTTTACCAGTGAACCTCTCTGTCTTATCTCACAATATTCTGCCTGAATTTTTCCTTCTATGTATTGGATACCAATTAACCAACCTTTTACGCCATCTATGTTACTTCTTCTTGATTTGTTTTCTGCTTGACTTATTTTTGTGGCTTAATGACTTCTATATTTCAGATCCATTTTAACATTTTTATATTCAATGTCTTATATATATATATATATATATATATATATATATATATATATATATATATATATATACATATATATATGCGTCTAGCGTGAAGCAGCCTGTCGCCTCTAAGTTCTAATGTTCACTTTTATATTTACACATGCTCTATTCCTGATATTGAGCACTTTATCCCATAAATATAGCATATCTTAAGACTATATTTCTTTATATATATATATATATATATATATATATATATATATATATATATATTTGTTTTAGGCAGAAATCCTTCTTTCATGCACATTTCATTGAATACGACAGGTGCTTTTATTTTTATACAATTTCTCATGCGTTCTAAAATTTTTTTTTCTTTTCGGATGATAACCTATATAAAAACTGTCCGAATGATCTTTTATCCGAAAGATTTAGGCTATACATTTAGCCATTTTCAAGGATTAAATATTTTAACTGTTAAATAAGAAATAATTTGTTTTATGTATGTTTTATAAAATGTTTTTATTTTTCAAAACAAGAGATTACATTTTTAAATATGTCCTCTGAAATGCAAAATGAAAAAGAGAACAAGACAAGAAGTTGCCCAGTATTTAGTGTTCAATTAAATAGGAATGGATTAATTTATTCCATGTTCTTCCGCTCTGTTTGAGTCCATATAGTGACTTTTTGAGTTTCCATACATAACTATTACCTTTTTCAAAACCTTCTGGAGGTTCTATGTATATTTCATAATCGATGGCAGCATTCAAATAAGCTGTTTTAACGTCCATATGGTGTATATCCATACCATAATGGGCGGCCACTTGCATCAAAATTCTAATTGTTGTCATGTTTGTTGTTGGACTGAATGTTTCTACATAATCTTCCCCGTATATCTGCGAAAATCCTTTAGCTACAAAACGAGACTTATACACTGGCGATCCATCCTCAGTACGCTTTACAGTATAAACCCAACGGCTGCCGATAATATTTTTATCATCCGGGGCCTTTTTCAATTCAAAAGTGTCGTTTGATACTAAAGATTTAATTTCTTTTTGCATGGCAGCTATCCACCGTCTGGAATTGACAGAATGTATGGCCTCTTGATAATTCTTTGGGATACATTGTACCGAATAGCAACAGTCAATGTCACAGATATTACATTGACCCATTCCAAAATAGTCTGGCTTTCTTTTATTTCTGGTTGGATAACGCGGAATTTGTCCCCCCTCATCGGTTGTATTTTCTTTTAACTCAAGTTTTGCGTCTGATTTTTCCTCGTCTACATCATCTGGTATAACACCTTCCTCTGATTGTGGATTTTGAACGGGTTTTCTACTTATTGGCCCATAATTAGGCCATACTAGTTTCATTTGGACCAGCTCCTCGCAGTTAATGTTCTTTTCTTCGGGTTCCTCCCCTGGCTCAAAGGAATCTGTAAATCTGACGCATCTGATCTTCCTTATCATTTTACTTTGTGGGTAATAAATCATATAGGCTGGACTTGTCTTGTCATACCCAATAAATATGCCCCTTTCACTTTTTGGATCTAGTTTTGCCATGTGATCGACATATGTGTAGCAAATTGTACCAAAAATATGCATACCACTTACATTGGGTTTGTAGTTCGTATAAACTTCGTCAGGAGTCTTTTTAATGTTACTATTATAGAAACGGTTTCTTATATATACGGCTGTATTTAATGCATAAACCCACAGATTTTTGGGTAACTTAGATTCTATTAGCAAACATCTAGCCATTTCAAAAAGCGTCCGCCAACTACGTTCCGCGACTCTGTTCTGGTGCGGTGAATAAGAACAAGTTTTCTCATGTTTAATGCCTTCATTTATTAGGAGGTTTTCGTAAGCATCAGAAGTAAATTCTCCACCATTATCTGTCCTAATTATTTTTATTTTTCCATACGGGGGGATATCGGATAAATAGATTTTTGTAGCTTGCAGGGTATCAGATTTGTTTTTCAGAAAATATATCATAATAAGTCCTGAATATTCGTCAACAAAGTTTAATACATATGAATAGATGTCTATACCCTTTGGGGAAATTGGACCCGCTAAATTGCAATAAACGCAGAACAAGATATCTGTTGATTTTGAGATCTGACCCCGATTTCTATATTTCGTCATTTTCCTTTTAATACACGTGTCACAATATCGTAAGCCCTTTGGAAATGTAATTTTCATTCCAGTGAAGTGTTCTTGTAATCTTTTAACATCCAAATTATTACAGTGGCCTAATATTTTATGCCAAGTCCTTAATTCGTGCGTGGCTGTCTTCACAGACTTAATACTTTTCAAATAATACAAACGTCCATTTTGTTGTATATTAAATTCAGTTCGGTCTGGATATATTAACTTTGAATTGTCTCGGTGAAAATTGACTTTAACTCCAGTTCTAACAGCAAACTAAGCCGAAAAAATATTTTGTTTAAATTTAGGAATATATAAAGCCCTTTTTAATAAACATTTAAAAATATTTCCTTTAGTATCTCGTAAATAAATACAGGCATCGCCTCTTTTTAAAACTAAATTATTAGCTCTGGTCCCGTCAGCTAACTCGATAAAATGTGAATCTGGCTCAAAATCGGGGTCAAAATTAATAAATTTTGTTTCATCTGTAATTACATGATTTGTCGCACCCGTTTCGACTAGGTAAGAATTATAACTATTGGCTACAGTATCCAATCCAAACGAAAAGGCATATGTTCACCCATTCGAAAAAGTTTTTACATTTTTACAAAAATCATTCCTTGTATAAAATTGACATTTTGCACGTACATGGCCGGCTTTACCACAACGAAAACAAACGATATTTCTGGTCCAGTTGTTGTAATAATTGTTTTTAAGCCCCTTGTTTTTAATATCATAATTCCTAGTCTGATAGGTTTGAGGGACTGGTTTTCTGAATTTTTGAAATGACGTTCTCAGTTGCATTACGTTATTTCCTTTTTTTCAGTTTCTTCATAACTACGTAACGCAATTTTAAACTCAATGAAAGTTAATTTTTTATCTTTTTGAGTTATGACTGTCGTGAATGGTTTGAATGTCGGTGGTAATCCCTTTAAAACCATGGCTATTGGCAGCCCATCTGAGATAGTCTCACCTGCAATTTTTAAGACATTTGTGACATTCTCAGCTCGTATAATATAATCTGTTACAGATTCATTTTCTCGTCTCTTTAACTCGGTTAGTTCAGTATATAAAGCAATAATTTTAGGCTTACCTTTTGACAAGTAGTGTTCACACAATATCTGTAGCGCTTGGCGTCCATTGTCCTTTGGCTTCCCTCATTATTAAAGACAAACTTCTATCATCCAAGCATTGTATTAATTCAGCGAACACGGTTGCATTTTTTTCCATAAAATCATCATCCCCCTTCTGGTCCTCTTCGCAAAGGATGATGTCATGGAGTTTTTGTATTCTAAGGTAGCCTAAGAATTTCTTTTCCCACAATTCATATCTCGATTCATTCCCGTCAAAATATAGTCGTGGTCTGGGCTCATAACCAATGTTGTTCATGATGACGGTCGTCTTTGAGGAGAGAATCCAGAGGTTAGCAGTGAATATTTCGAAGACAGTAGGGAAGCGTAGTTCATATTAGCAGTGGATATCCCGGTAAAGTAGCAGAGCGTAGTTCAGTAGTTCTTCCTTCTGTTCTTTCGCCTGACAAGTTGGCACTGGACATTCGGAGAGAGTAAACAAAATGGCCGCCTTTATACACGACGGATTGAATATTTTACGTCTTCTGATTGGTTAACCTTCTATTGGTGGACTATAAAGTGAGTCAAGTCATTTGGGTTGGCTCACTAGTCTAATGTATCCAAAAATTGTAACAGTAACTCCGACAAAAGAATTGTAGAAAAAGTTTACGACAGGTTCTTAAGGTTTACTGCTTCCGTTTTCTTCTTGTCCCTCTTCCGGTTTACAAGCAGCAGTTCAGCAGTGAATAATAGAAGGGCTTATAACAAACATGGTAGTCGATATAAAAAAAGTGAGTTTTAATATAATGTAATAAGTGAAATAAAATTAAATGACAGCTGCTAATTCATCACCAACCGTTACATTTATTTCTCCCTCTTGAGAAGAAGTGAAAAGTTTTATTTTTATTTTAAATTTATTTTTTGAGAATTTTCTTTATCGTGCTGATAATTTTTAGCGACTCTTCGGATAAAGTATTCCTCTTTTCTGTGAGAATATTTTCTCTCGTAAAACGCCATTAGTACTTTATCAGCAATACTGCGTCATGTATCGGTTACAAGTCGAGTTGACACTATAATAATAAATGCTCCCGGACCCAAAGAAATGTGAATATGTCCGCTCTTCATGAATAAATAACCAGACACTGGAGAACAGAATGAGTTTTTGTTGTTTTCAGCCCACACTATCAACGACTGAGAAGTTTTGCTTGTACTTTTATAAAAAGCAATTTAGTATTTCAGTGGAAATGACAAACAAAATATGATCGTAAATTGATACTCGAATTCGACGACTAGAATGGGACCAGATGAATAGATCGGAAAAGTTGGGTTGGTACTAAATAAATGAAACAGTTTCATTCTACTTCGTGTATCTGTTGGAACTTTCACTAATAACTGAGTGAGTCAAAGGAAGACATTACGACGATAAAAAGGATCTTTATATTGTGGAATAATCCACATTACCTTTTCACCCCTTTGCAGAACAATCAATTCTTACACCCACACACCTGTTATCCAATCAAAACACTAGTTCTGACAAACTCAATTTCTCTTTGGCTAACAGCCTTAAAAAAAAAACTAAGTATGCACGTGAAAAATGCCTTTGGTGATCAAATGTGTTTGAGCCTATTTTTCCTTTCCAGAACCTATAAAAGAAAGAAATTCGAACCAACTTACCAGTCAGAATTCCACACTCAGAGAGATGCCAACCAATTCCACGCCAGTTTAAACTTTGACTTTCCCGCGCAAATTAACCTCTGACTCAACAGAATTTTGGCATACTCAATCTCTCTTTTAAACATATTTCTCAAAAATTCATTTACTCTACTTGAAAAAGTGAAATATATATTGACTACATATTAGTAACAGTAACAAACGAAACTTTAAACAATTAAAAGTTCAAGGTACGCAACTTCGTACAACTTAAGAATATATTACATAACACTCGTATACACGCACTAACATTTGAACTGTAAAATCGAACTCATTTGTACGTTGAACAGCAAACTTTAATTCTTACAACAAATCATCAAAACACTGATTTAAGCATTCAAACATACTCAACAACAAACTACATGTCTTATTACATCAATATACAACAAACCAGCAATTCATAACTCATTTGTATATACGTAAATTGTATATAAATTACCGTATTGTTGTGTATTTTACTTGTTTTTGTTTTTAACTCTGCTTTGTATGACTTGTTCTAAATATTCATTTATTATTTGTTGTGGATGAATGTTAACGAACACGCCACCTAAAAATTCCTTCTGATTTAACCAAATACATTCACTAATCCCCAACAATATACAACATTTGCCGTCGATTCATTCGTAGCTTATAAACAATTTATAAGGTGGCAGCTAGCCTCAGGTAAATCGATAGATGTCTCTTAGGTAGAATTACGCAGGTCATCGGTGTTGTTTGGCAGAGTAACTGACTTCGGTTTGACTTGTGTATTTGTGTCTGGCTTACCGGAATAAATAAAACAGATCCTTCTTGCATCTTCATGCACGGATTCTATGTCGGCTAACTGTTGACACAAACAGGGTAACATTGATAGACGAAGAAGCATGAGAAGTAGCACCAGTTGCAAAAGTTAAATGACTTGCATGTTCATTTGTTGATGTTGGTTCTGCTATTTTGCATGCAAGTCATTTAACTTCTGCAACTGGTGCTACTTCAGTCGAATAGATTGTTCTACCGAGGCTGTGACTCTTCGTAGCTGCTATCTAACTCTCTGCCTTTGGGCAGAGAGGAATCCAGACGAGGTTTTGTCGAACGGAAAAGTTTCGTCCGGGGAGGTAAACAGGTCCGGACCCGTTTATGCGGGTTCTACAGGAATATTTTTTGGCGGAGCCTACGAACTTGGAGAACCCACGGTAAACTCGGCCTTGTGCTACATACATCCCTCGTGGAAGGTGTGGGGGGCTGTTAAATATTAACATCAACAAATGACCAAGAGACTACGGTTTAAGTGCTACAAGCGTCATGGATGTAATTACATGGCAAAAGATTATTTAGGGTGTTGGCTATTTCTGTAATTAATGTATGATGTGTCTACGAGAGTATTTACATGAAATAATCGTAGTGATAAGATACATGCACAAAATAACAGAGACTAATTGATTTGCAATTTCTTTTTTAATCGTTATCACCCCAAGGAAGGCAGTAAAGCCACTAAGACGCAAGGGGTTACAGGGTTTAAAGAGATTAGTAACATAAACATTAGTAATGAGGAGAAAGATAAAAAAGCAATCAGAAGGACAGTAGATAGCGATTGACACTGCATGTATATTTTTGCTGATTAAAGTTGGCTAGAGAGCATGGAGCCGGAAGAGAGTTCCACAAGTGAGAAGTGCGAGAAAAGAAACTGTTAGCATAGAACTTACGGCGACATCTAGCCAGTTCAATTGTCAATTGATGAGATATTGCCATCAGAACATTATTGCGCTTACGTTCATACGGTCTAAGTATCATAGCGAAGAGCTCATCCAAACAATTACCATGATGCAAAATAAGATTTATTTATCAAGAATAACAAAAGGAAAGTTTAAGAGATTTACTTAGAAATAAATTGCTTACACAACGAAAATTGTTAATCAATGTATTTCGGTGTTACGTTACTTGCATGTTTAGGAGGGTATGTGTGTGTGTGTGTCTGCGTGCGCGTGCGTGTGTGTGTGTGTGTGTGTGTGTGTGTGTGTGTGCGTGCGTGTGTGTGTGTGTGTGTGTGTGTGTGTGAAGCATCTACAGCAGTTTTTTCCTTCGGTGTGAAAAGCTGATGGCACACACTTCGAAAGGAGAGAAAACAAGAACAGAGATTTACTTAAGGGTTCGCCTGTTTATACACGCTCACGGCCGCTGCTGATAATATGTTTCTTAAATCACTACACTCGTTTTATGATTAAGGACGAACGGCGGTCATGGGTCAAGAGACGTCTTTTCCATGTTATGAATTAGGTTGAGGACAAAGTACATCGATTTGATGTCATGAATTAAGAAAAGGAAGAAGTATTGTGTTTTTAATGTTATCAATTAAGGCGTGGATTATAATGGTGTTTTCGATGTTATTAATTAGGACGAGGATAAATTCAAGCGTTTTTGATGTCATATTTTTTTCTGATTGTTTACGAATCGAAATACATGAAATACTTCATTTCCAGGTTTCTCTCCGGCCAGGATGGAGATGCGGCGCCAAACGTACCTTAACTATAGGTTGCACAAAAACCGTACACGGTTTGGTGGAGTCTGATATCGACCTATTTTAAGGTAGTTTGTTAAGTAGAAGGGAAGATGTAAAGCTACTCTTAATAGGAGAACTCATAATGTTTGTGGAGTCAAGAGTATTAACCTTGGAGTCTGTGATATCGATTCTGCAAAATTCTCATAGCAAATGAAAAGCCGGTAGGAGCTGACATTCTAGAAATGAACGCCATTAACGCTCTGGGCAGCATTCAGATGAATTAATTAGGCATAGTGAAGTAGTACCTGTGTGTGTGGACATGTCGATTGATCATGTCAATTTTAGTGTGAATTCTGCTGACAAGCAAGAAAATCGAAAGTAGTTGGAAAATTGGAAATCGGAGATTTGGTTTGTTTTCTTTTACGGCTTATCAACCTCAATGGGTTATGTAATGCCGACAAATTTTTTATTTCTGGTAATTTTTATCTATCTATCTATCTATCTATCTATCTATCTATGTTCATTTTCTGTGTCTGTTCATTCTCTCTCTCTCCCCCTCTCTCTATCTAAATGTGTTCATATCTATCTATCTATCTATCTATCTATCTATCTATCTATCTATCTATCTATCTATCTAGTCTGTTTTGATCTATCTATCTATCTATCTATCTATCTATCTATCTATCTATCTATCTATCTCAGTATATATTGGTTTGGTTTGTTTTACGGCAAATCAACCTCAATGGGTTATTTAATGCCGACAAAATTTGGTAACTTTTTTTTTTATCTATCTATCTATCTATCTATCTATCTATCTATCTATCTATCTATCTATCTATCTAATTTTTATAGCTGGTAATGTTTTTCTTCAAAAATGTATTTCTGAGAATATTTTTCCTTCAAGAAATCTATAGCTGGTAATATTTTTTTTCAAAAAAATATATAGCTGTTTTTATTGCTGGTATTATTTTTTTACGTATTGCTGATAATAATTTTTCCTTCAAAATTATTTAATAATTTAGTATTACAAAGTATTTCTGATATTAAAACCTCTTTTTACACAAGTTTGGGTGTTAACTATTTGCACATAGCTGGGACCCTAACAGGTGCTACCACCCCGTGTCAGGGTGGACCTGGGAACATCAGCAATTAAGAGGTGGTTCCACGCTCCTCAAAACCTCCTGATGAGAGGCCTTCCTGCTGGACGTAGTTTATCGTCTTACCCAGGACGCGGATGTAGTTTAACGTCATACCCAGGACGAGGGAATCGGAGAAAATCCCGAATACGGTTTGGGGGGAAACTGGAATTCCCAGAGGTCCGGGATTATTTGGAACATAAAATGGATGGGAAATGCGGCTGGTTACTAGCTTATTCAAATGAATCTTTGATTTACAGCCTACTTCAAGAGTCGGCAGCCTACGGCCCGCGGACCGGATCCGGACCGCGAAGGCATTTTGACCGGCCCGCGAGCCTGATTACCAATGACTCTATTTTTAACATGAGAGACGACCTTCAAATGAAATTTGTTATATGTCATTTTCCATAGAATGTCTACACATCTCAATGCACTAAAAATATTAGACTATCTGCCAGTTATCTTTCATGAGACTTATTTTACCAAGTTGTGTTGCCTACGTTTAATGTCAAATAATGGATACATATATCTTATGACCCTTTGGCTACATTAAAAGATAACAGAAGCGAAATGAACGATAAAGTGAAAGAGGCCAGGGAGGGACTGACATGCGTGGTAGCAGAAATCTAACAGTTAAACCTACGCGCATTATACATACATGCCTCATGAATGTGTGGATGACACTGCATGTGTACGTACGTAAGGGTATATGTTTGCAACTATTTGTACTCATATGTATGGGTATATGTGCTTTGTTTTTGTTTGATGTGTGTGTGTGTGTGTGTGTGTGGTTCGTTTGTGGAATAATTTTCAATAACAGTTTCAAACGTACACGTCATAATTTCATCCATTTCACTTTGGTTGATTTTTTCACTTTGAAGTATTTTGACGTTCCTTGAGGAAAAGTAATTTTTGTTAAGTGTTTTTTTTAATTTTAGATTTTCTTTTGTTTTTCTGATTCCTCAATGTTTATTTTCATTATGGTTTTAAATATTTAGGTTGACATGGGTCTGCATGTGTAATTTTCCTTAATTTTTCATTAATGGCCTTCGTCCGGCCCGCGACCCGTCATTATAACACGATCCGGCCCGCGGGGGTCGAATGAGTTGCCGACCCCTGGCCTACTTCTTCTTTGCTTTTCCTTGATTTTATAAAATACATATTTATATTTTAGTTTTATATAAGAAAGCAAAGTGGATGTTTATATATAGAATTAGAAATCAGTTGAAAATTCTTGGAACTGTCAGCCTCACTATACTGGCACTTTGGGGTCATTATGAAATACACACACACACGCGAGCGCTCGCGCTGCACATACACATACGCACACATACACACACAACACATAAATATTCAAGAATGTTGAGTTGAATAATCTAGACATATTATATCTATTTATTTTAATTTTAATCCTCACAAATTCACGCATCAATTTCTTAGTGTTGTCACAAAACAGATTAAGAAAGACGCCGTAGTTTTGATTACTTCATTTTCTCAACTAGTTTCAATCTCATCCAAGATCATCTTCAGGGATAAATTTCTAAGGAAAAAAATTAATGTAACTGCTAGTTGTGATTTTTTTTGTAAATACGCATGACAGCTGCAATATATATATATATATATATATATATATATATATATATACACACACACATTATGAAATGGACAAAGTCTGACAGTTTTTTAAGACATTTTTATGTTTATACATTCTTTTTATAGATACAAATATTTAAGTAAATACTCCGAGAAATTTTCATATAAAATATTCGTCCTCCGATAGGAATCGAACCTGTATCCTGTACGGAACCGTCATATAGCCTGACAAGCCATAACCGATTGGGCCACAGAGGATAGTTCGGTTAGCAATTCGGTGGACGAATATTGTCTATGAAAATTTCTCGGACATTCAGGCCGGTAAATGTTGTTAATACTGTTTATTATAAACAAAGCATTTACTTAAATAATTGTGAAAAAGACAATAGAAAAACAGTAGTTTTAGCCGACGCGTTTCTTTCAAGGCAAAAACGAAATGAATTTATTGAAACAAAGTACCTATGAACAACAAAGAAAATGTCGTTAGCAACTGGAAGAATTTAGAAACGCTATTCTAGTTGCTAACGACATTTTGATTTACTAATTTAGACATATGGTTACACGTTCTGATTCCTGAAGGTTTTTTGGTTACCAACGATTTATTCGAACTTTCAATTCTTGCCATAAATTTTCAATGGGATTCAAATCAGGATTCATTGAAGGCAAGGACAGAACTTTAATCTTCTTTTTCTGAAACCACATTCACTGATTTAGACGTACATTTGTGATCATTATCTTGTTGGAAAGTAAATCGCCGACCTAATTGAAGATTTTGCGCTGACAGATGTAGATTTTCATCCAGAATTTTGATATAGTCAGCAGATATCATTATTCCTCTTATTGCAATTAATTGTCCAGTCCCCCTTGAACTAAAACAACCCCAAAACATCATCGAAGCCCCCCCATGTGTTACTGACGCCACTGTGTTCTCTGGGAGGAAATCCTCACCTTTATTGTGCCAAATTTTCTGTACATCATTATTTCCAAAATGCTCAGTTTTTGTTTCATCACTCCATAGTACTTGTTCCCTAAAGCAATTTTCTTTGTCCAAAAACTTTTTTGAAAATTTAAAGCGAGCAACAATGTGACATGATTTGTGAAGATGGGTTCATCGTGGTTGTTTTCTATACAACCCATTTCTATTTAAACATCGTTGTATTGTGAGAGTACTTACGCTGATACACATCGTATCCAAACTTTTGGCGATGTCTTTCAAAACAACTTTTAGGTTTATATTAATCTTGGGACACAGTTTTCGTGCAGTTTTCAGTGACAAGTTGTGTTTTATTCCACGTCCAGGCAAATTGTCTCTCGTGCTAAACTGTTTAAACTTCTTTATAACGGATTGTATAGTAGATCTAGGGATAGCTAACCGGTTTGAAATAGTACTGTAACTATTTCCTAACTTGTGGAAGTTAATAATTCTCTATCTCAAGTTGACGCTAAGCTCCTTTGTCTTCCCCATCGTGTTGTTAAAGTAAGAATAACAATAGTGACACTCTATGCACCACGTGATGTTCTTTGTTGAAATTATCACAAATATTCTACTGAATAAATAGTCTAGAAGGCTTCACCGATAAAATAATTATGTAAATTACTTACACGAACCAATCAATTTAAAACGATATTTTCTACTGCACGAATGATTTTGTCTTTTCCTATTTTGAATAATTCGCCTGTCAAATTTGTTGTATTTAACCTATTGTTCTGAAAATTGAGTTTTATATTTCATTTTTGTGCTTATTAATATATAAAAAAAAAAACTAGCATCATACGGGCATTAGATTCTGAAAAATGGATAAAAATAATCAAAATTGATTGGTGTAAGAATTATTTCGTCGTTGACTGAATATATATATATATATATATATATATATATATATATATATATTAAGACATTTTTATGTTTATACATTCTTTTTTATAGATACAAATATTTAAGTAAATACTTTGTTTATAATAATTATATTAACAACATAAAAATGTCTTAAAATAATTGTCAGACTTTGTCCATTTCATAATGTGTCACGTCATTTGTTTACATTCGGATACGCATCGAGCAGATATGAATGTACTTGAGAAAATCATGGAAAATTGTAGTTTAAAAACAGTAAAATCAACCTTGCTAACCGAAACGCTCCTCTGTGGCCAAATCGGTAAAAGTACGTCAGGCTAAATGACGGTTTCGTATAGGATACAGGATCGATTCCTGTCGGAGGACGAATATTTTCTATGAAAGTTTCTTGCTCATTCAGGCCGGTAAATGTTGTTTAATACTGTTTATTATAAACAGAACATTTACTTAAATATTTGTATCTATAAAAAGAACGTATAAACAAAAAATGTCTTAAAATAATTGTCGGACTTTTGTCCATTTAATAATGTGTGACATCCATATATATATATATATATATATATATATATATATATATATATATATATATATGTATACTGACCTGGCACATGCCTGGTAGAGTTTTATCATCTCTCAGTTGCGTCTCTGTCTTTGGGCAGAGTGCGGCTTAATTTTGTCTCCGTCGGATGACAAAGGCGCAACTGACGAAAGTAATACATTGAGGTGACCAGCCCTGGGGAAAAGCTGCCCAAGACTGCACCCTCTCGTTGCACTACTTTGGAGATAACATTCCTTATTTGTCGTTTTAGTTTCTTCTCTGTTGCTGTATTGCTTTCCTCCTTCGTATAGATTCTGCTTGACAATTCCCCAAACTTCCTCAATGCAGCTGAAGTCTGCAAAATTGAAGCGGTCATTCCATAAATCGCTTGCTTTTGAATTCTTTTCGCTCTAGAAATGACTTTGTTAACTTAGCTTCATGCGATGGGACGTTGTCTTGCGTGAAAATCATCTTGGATTTGAAACTTGTTTTTTTTTTCTATTGTACCAGGGTATGCAATTTGAGTTAAAAAAAATTGACGTAGGTTTCGCTACTCATTTTCACTTCATATTCTACGAAGAAGCTTTTAACGATGGTAACACCCATGATTGTCGCCCAGAACATAACTCTTCCCCGACCTTGCTGACGTTTGAAGCGGGTTGGGCATACACTGTCCTTCGTCAACCACCCTCTGGCAAAGGCGACAGGGCCATCGACAGTAGCTTGACATTCTTCCGTGAATAAAAAGAATCTAAAATCCCTTTTCGTGTCGGTATTTGGCCATGAAATTCTTTTCCTTGCAAGGTCATTCAAGATATTATTCCTTGTAGCTCTGTTCGTTCTAGATACACCAGCTTCTTGAAATATTTTCTTTCTAAGTGAAACCTTTATTTTGCTCGCTGGGGTAGACTGTTCTTGTTCCACGTGCCATGTTCTCAAGGACGTTAGTTAGATCCAGTGACAGAACCCAGAATGTGTGAGTTCAAAGCGGTGGATAACTTGGAGAGTGGAATTAACAGGCGATAACTGATAACTGACACCCATTAGACATGGCACGTGGAACTAGAAAAGTCTACCCCAGCGAGCGAAATAAAGGGTTCAGTCGGACATTTCAATCACCTAAAGAAGGCCGGAGCGTACAACGGCCGAAAACGTTGTAATAAATATGGCAACGAAGATGAGGATGATAGTCCGAACAATGTAAATAGTGTACATAATACCTCATCTCAGAAATATAGACAGATATAATCGAAGTTTTAATGATTTCCATAATAGCGTTGAATGAAGTATATATATATATATATATATATATATATATATACAATATCAATATATATATATATATATATAAATATATATATATATATAATGTATAATATATATATATATATATATATATATATATATATATATATATATATATATATATATATATATATATATGGTGTCTATAATACATATATATATATTCAAACATATATTTTTAAATATAACAGACAACGAATGTCTATTATATTTGATCATGAGCCGTTCAAAGCTTCATATACTTGCTTTAATTTTGTGAGAAAGTGAAGACAAAAACTCTCCAATATTTGGATATTTTTTATTATGTTGCTCCTCGATCTAAGCTTTCGGCTCACTTGAACCATCTTCAGAATCGTCATATGAACATTTAAACAAAGATATTCACCATGAAATATGATATTCTATTTTGTTGACATAGAAGATTGCTTATGCGACGATAACGGTCGCAGAATAGCAGACGCAGGTCGTAAATTCATGATGCGGTTCTTTGACGTCGTACCGAAAGCTTAGACCGAGGAACAGCCCAATAAAAAAAAAAAAATATAGCCAAATATTGAACAGTTTTTATCTTTATTTTCTCCCGAAATTAAAACAACTATACGAAGCTTAGAATGGCTAATGATCAAACATAATAGAGATTCGTTGTCTGTTATATTTAAGAATATATTTTTGAATAATGATCTGCTGCCCCAATACACACACACACAAACACACATACAGACACACACACACACAGACACACACGCATATATATATATACAAAGTGTATCAAAAATACTTGTACAAACTTTGGGAGCTTCTTTGGATCTTATCAACTAGATCAAAGTAAATAGCAGGGGCACCGGTGTCTCGCCCGACATAGTGAACCGGCTTTCACTATATATATATATATATATATATATATATATATAAAGACATTACGAAAACTTAGCTGATTCCCCGTGAGAGACATTATCAAGTGGAATTCAAGGATTTTATTTTATAAGAAGTATTTATAGACAAGAGAAAAAATGTTTTCTTTTCAAAATTTTTAAATTTAAGAAATACATAAATTTTCATCAGGTTAGATGAAATGTTTAGGTAAGTTATGGTATATTATGGAGGACGCTAAGTAATATAATTTTATAATAATGAAAATGAGTAAAAGTTCTTGAAATGTTTATGTAAATTAATATTTAAATTGTTTTAGTTCGGTATTAATTTATATGTTATATATAATTTGAATAACATGAGGTCATGGGTTTAACAGTTTTCTTTTAATTTTTAACATTTTTATAGTCGTGTATGTTGGCGTGAGAAATTATGCAAATTAATATTTAAATTATTTTAGTTCGGTTTTAATTCATGTGTTATATAATTTGAATAACATGAGGTCATGGGTTTAACAGTTTTCTTTTCTTTTCTTTTTATAGTCGTGTATGTTGGCGTGAGAAAGAAATATTTTCTTCAGGAATCGAGATATTGGCTAAAATTCAGTGGTGCAGATTTATATTTCGATAAGATTCCGTAGCAGCACTCTTGAGAATTTTCCTTCTGAGTAAGTCACTTTCTCTTTTAATAAGCGTAGTATTCTTTAGATCAAAGTTGTGATTGAATTTATTTCTATGTATGACGAATGCATTTGATAAATTTATGTTTTCGTAGACACGTTTTTTAAATTTTAAATTTCTGCAAGTTTCCCCAATGTATTGTGAAGAGCAGTTCTGACAGTTTATTTTATATATACCTGCTTTAGAATTATTATTGTCATGTGTATTTTTGATTCTCATCATATCCATAATAGATTTGTATTTATTTTGATGTTGTTCAGATTAGATAAATTGCTTTAGATAGTGAATGTTTCTGAGTTAGTAGGCTGTGTTAGGTTTTTGTCTCTATCAAATTTTTTTTGACATTGTTATTGTTGGTAATAATATTGTTATTTTTTTTGTGGTTGTATATTTTTATGCCTTTTCTTGCTACTGACAATATATATATATATATATATATATATATATATATATATATATATATATATATATATATATATTGGAAATAAAACGGCAAGACAAGATGCACCATTTATGATTAAAAAAATTAACAAGCCGACTGGTTTCGCCCGCACTCAGCAGAGTTGAAATTAAGATTAAATGTTACAATATAAAATATAAAACATAAGAAGCATGTAATGAAATAAAGGCATGACACTCAGATGGGAATAATGTCAAGCCCTATCAGACATTCCCTCTGTTTACAGAGGGACGGATGACTGGACCTGACATAGAACGTTTCCAATGCTTTTAAATGCAATAAAGAAGGAGCATGACTAAGGATAGGGAAAGAGTCAATGCTGAAATTGGTGGCACAGCTTAGATTATTTATAAGGTGCTCAGCGATAGCGGAACAGGATGTGTTGTTATATCTTATCAATATATATATATATATATATATATATATATATATATACTAATAATGTTATAAATATAAGCAGCTATACTCGTCCGGCAAAACCTTAGGTGTCTTAGCTTGCAAATGAACAAACCAATACCTAAGGGAAAAAAGGGTAAAAAAAGAAAGAACTAAGAACATGTACTTCCGGCGAAAGTAATCGTGAAGTTCAGAGTCCAAAGAAAAAAACCTCTGGCACGAGTAAAATAAAAATAACTAAACAATATATAATATTTCTCGTTTTCACTCTCGCGTAGTCATAAGTGACGTCACTAGCTGCGACGCGATTTTCGTTTCCGCTTCTCGTATACACGAGTTAGTCGTTGCTTTGAAATTTTTCATGCAACAAAAACGGACTATCGGACAATATGAAAGGAACTTAAAATAAATAGACAAAACTTGTCCATATTATTTAATGAAACAGGCATTAATGAAAATTGATGCCTAAATATATTTAATATATATATATATATATATATATATATATATATATATATATATATATATGTGTGTGTGTGTGTGTGTGTGTGTGTGTGTGTGGTCTATATATATATTAAAAAATGCAGTATATATAATATTAATATTTAATGAAACATGCATTATGTAATTATATATATATATATATATATATATATATATATATATATATATATAACACTAATAAACTTATAAATATAAGTAGCTATACTGTCCGGCAAAACCTTAGGTGTTTTAGCTTGTGAAGGAACAAAACTAATACCCAAGGAATAAAAAAAGGGTAAAAAAAAAAAAGAAAGAACTAAAAACATGTACTTCCGGCGAAAATAATCGTCTAGAATCTAAGTTCAGAGTCCAAAGAAAAAAAATCTACGACACGAGTAAAGTAAAATTAACTAAGCGAAGTGCTCAATACGCTAAGTAGAGCAAACTAAGTAAGTTTACCCTGACGATCCGCGGAGGTGAAACCTAGGTAGGTTTGTCTGGCTTACTTATATATATATATATATATATATGTGTGTGTGTGTGTGTGTGTGTATGTGCATGTGTGTGTGTGTGTGTATGTATCTGCGCGTGTGTCTGTGTGCTCTCTTACAAATGGATATCATATTTCTTCTGTCAAAACAACAATATTTGATTGGTATTTCATGGCGTGTTATTGCTTAGCAACTTATTCAACGTCTGAACAACCCAATTATTGAAAAACATTCAACCTCCCACCATCATCACTTCCCTGATGCGACAAACGTAAAAAGGAAAGCATAAGGGAAAAAATGGGTGAATTGGCATTGGAAGAAATTTCGAAGAAGCTATTAAAATCCACCCAGGCATTGTGTTCAAACACGCATGCGTCGTCGCCTGTTTCCGTTAAGTTGAATGAGGATGTCGCAAATTTTTTCCTGACGATGGAAAAGGTCAAATGGTACTTAAAATACAAAATGGCGATGGTCTAACATTACATGTACCCATAAGGATTCTGAAATTGTAGTCGCTTGACATTTCTACATCATTTTCAATATAGTTATTTATTAAGAACAGTTCCGTTTGGCACAAGACTACAGACTGAAGAGAATCCAGTTAGGATTGAATTCACCAATACGTAATGATGAACAGAGAGTCAAGCTTACTAAACATTACACCACGATACAACACACTCTCCTCTCTCTCCCATATATACATATTATATAACATGTAATACAATAATATACATATTATATATCATAATAAAAATAATAACGGTAGCTATTAATACAAGCAATTAATATACGTAAAATCTTATAATCTATCCTATTAACAGAATTTCTGCTAATAAACTTCTCAATATTAGACTTGAGCGATAATTACTATTAAATTAGATATAATAACGTTCAATGCTTATCGAAGGTCGCCTCAATCATTTTTCAATTGCACATCTGGACTTTCGACTTGTATCGAAAGTCCCGAAGAGTGACTGAAAAATTACGAAACGCTGAGTCGACCTTCGATAAGTATTAAACGTTATTATATCTGATTTAATAATTGTTATATCTT
Organism: Acanthosepion pharaonis; assembly: GCA_903632075.3. Taxonomy (NCBI): domain Eukaryota; kingdom Metazoa; phylum Mollusca; class Cephalopoda; order Sepiida; family Sepiidae; genus Acanthosepion; species Acanthosepion pharaonis. The sequence goes on from CAHIKZ030002346.1 coordinate 918,906, forward strand.
ATATATAAAATACAGTGTATGTGTGTGCATTTGTGTGTGTGTGTGTGTCCGAGCAACTCCCTCGCTCCCAGTGGTCCGATTTCAATGATTCCTAGCTCATTCAAAAGTCCTAGAGAATTTAGTTGCAGGGAACGATTCTTGTTGAGCTCAGATTGGGCAAGGTTAATAATATATATTAATATATTATACAAGCCATTATCGTTGCTTTCATGTTTCAAGGGTAGTAAGATTTATTTTTCTTTTGTATCCAAAATTGCAGTGCACGTTTTATTATAAATAACTTAAAAGCCGTTCTATCGGTCGGCTAGCTCCTGTAGAGCACACTTGGTTTGGCCATCATCACAATAGCTAGGGAGAAGTAGATGTGAGGCATCAATAAACTACAGAAGAACTCAAAATTGATCGCTGTATTTAAGCATTGAATGAATGTTTAAGCTTACCTTTTAAAAGTTCAACGATAATTCTTCTGCTGCCATTTAATTTAAAGACGATTTGATGTACGTAGATCCTTACTTTCCGTTACAAACATTTATTTTTATTTCATGAGTGATAGAACAGGGGACAATTTGTGAGATAAAATTAATATAGTGTAAAGATGGGAAAATAGAAATTAGAATTAATTATACATTCAACATTTGAAGAGTTAGAGAAAACTTAATAGCTAATTAAGTAAAAACTATATTATGGAATCTATATGAATTTATGTGAAATCGGAGATCGAATCTCCCATGAATTCTGAGATTTTTGGCGGAATGAATTGCATCATGGTTTTCTCACAGACGGTGACCAACTGACCCTACTATACTATGCAGTCGAGAAAATAAACGCGCATGCGCGAAATAAAAAATTAAAATGACAACATTTTACCCATCGCACCCTATATATATATATAGACCGACATTTATTTAAGACATTTTTTATGTTTATATGTTCTTTTTATATATACAAATATTTAAGTAAATGCTCTGTTTATAATAAACAGTATTAACGACATTTACCGGCCTGACACTACGTTTGAATGAAAACTCTAACATTTTTAGGCATTTAAAACAACATGCCTGCCCGCACTCACAATTCCGTAAAATACTTGTCGAA